>OY725327.1:3534934-4070429 GCA_963242795.1 Inga leiocalycina | reverse complement strand
TTTTGATAATACAATCATGATTACCATTGCAAGCATGCAATAAGGTTGAATCAAACAGGCTCTTAATTATACTCAGATTTATGTACAATGCCTTTGCATTAGAAAGGTAAGTGTGGTAGTTAAAGCACAGCGCATGTAGCTGACTTTAATTTTGGCGATATATAGATATGATAATAATGAATGAAAAAAATGCATAATATAACAAAAGCATAACACAATTAGTAGATAGTTAGATCCTTTAAATTGTCTTGAGTTTGAACCATGCTGCGTACATAGAAAAGACTTTGTTGGGAGAGGCTAAATTCACTCCATTGATCTCTACATTTCGAGAGGATTAGTTTTTAACTATCAGTTGAAAGATTGCCTATATTCTACCAAAAAAAATTAGTAACCCTGTGGGAAGGGGACCATGTGGAAGTTGGGTTAGCTAGAGTCATAGAATCATATATTGGGGTTGTACGTAGAGGAGAATTTCAGTATTGCTGCATTACTGATTCGGTGAATAAATTTTAATGGAGCATGCACGTATTTGCAGGCCACATGAGTTGAGGTTGGCGATGCTACGTCGTACTTCGTAATTGGATCGGTTTGATTCAAAATCTGAGGTTACCCAACTCATTCTTTTCCTTTCAACTTGCAAACTAATTGTGTGATTTTAACTAGTTTCCTATTTTCTCTCCTTGTGCCTTGACCATATCGTTTCACTATCAAGTTTTAGTTTCGTCTTCAATGTAAGACAAATTACAAACTTCCATTCTGTTCTGTTGTTGTTCTTATGCAAAAGCAATCATCGAGTATGTAGTGACATTTTATAGTTCATTTAATAGCCTGAAGTGTTTTTTCATGTGTATCCAAAACTCTTTAGAGCTTGTATGGATGGGTTTTTGGAAAACTTATAAGTGTTTATGCACATAAGTTGAAATAACATTTATCTCACATACTTACCTTGTATATCTTAAATCATAATTAAAAAATTACTTTTAAATACTCTAATCACTGTTCCAAGCGAGCAATTAATCTCTCTCTTCTCTCAATATTGTTCAAATCTGTGAGCCTGTGTGGAGGAAAAACTATTCCTTTTGACGAACAAACATAACACCCAAACATTTGACTCCAGTACCTTTGAAGATACTAAGAAGAACTCTAGGATGTTCATCGGCTACCGTCTCTCGTCCTTCCGAATTCCCTAGCCTATAAATACCCCTATTATCTTCTCATTCCACATCTGTAACTCCCAACACTTACTAGCTTCCTATTTTCTTGAGAGATTGAAAATGGTGAGCATTGGTGAGACCCGAAAGGCTGAAAGAGCAGAAGGACCGGCCACCGTGATGGCCATCGGAACCGCCAATCCCCCCAAACTGTGTTGATCAGAGAACCTATACCCTGATTACTACTTCAGAATCACCAACAACGAGCACAAGACTGAGCTCAAGGAGAAATTCACGCTCATATGTATGTCTCTTTTCCTTCTTTCATTTTCTTCCTACTTCAACATACGGATTTCTTTCTTCTTCTTTAATCCTTCTCTTTTATGTGAGCGGTAATTTCTGTTCTGTGAAGTGTATGGTTTTGCCTATGTCGAATTCCTTTAAGTTTATTATGTGTGTAATACGGAGAGTTGATTTCCCAAGCACGCTATCTATATATTTTTTATTAGATGAATTAATCATATATAGATGTCTTGTTTTACTTTAATTATTTATATAAAAAATTCATAAAATAAGAATTGAATATGTTGGAAAATGGAAATTAATCAAAATTAATTAAAGAAGATGTAATAATATCCATGAGGTTATTTAAAAAGTTGATTACAGGAAATAGAGTCACAAATCGAGTTATTCTAAATATTTTGACATTTATGATACAATTGAATTGACATATCGCATGGCAACCGAATTTCAGGCAAAAAGTCAACGATTAAGAAGAGGTACATGTACTTGACGGAGGAGATCCTGAAAGAGAACTCAAACGTGTGAGTATAAGTGCATGTTTGGCTGAGCTTTTTGTACAGGAAATAAGCTCTTATTACGCAAGCCGAGAAAAAACTCCTCTCACATACTTACCTCGTATACCGTGAATCACGAATTATAAGCACTTATTGCCCAAAAATAAGCTATTCCAAACACGCACTAAGGCTCCTTCTTTGGACGAAAGGCAAGACATGGTGATCGTGGAAGTCCCCAAGCTTGGCAAAAAAGTAGAGGTGGTAATTCGGGCCAATCCGCCAACCTGACAAAAAATAATTGAATTTCCACGGTTGGTTTGATTTTGGGTTAAACGGGTTGAGCGGGTTTAATTAATTTCTCATATTTTTTAGTTGACACTTATTTTCATATTATATTTATTTATTCTACTATTATTAAATTTAAAAGAGATGTGCTTATATAGTTTTATAATGTGAATAGATGAAAAAAAGAAAAATAAGAATAAAATTGATTTCATAATACAAATGTATAAAAAAAATATATATAATATGAACGGGTGAAAGAGAAAGAAAATAAAAATTAAAAAAAAAGAGAGAGGGTGAAATTTTTCAAAAAAAAGAAATTAACGAGCTGGCGGACCAGCCTGCCTAAACGGGCTCTTTGCCAGCCCGGACCAGCCTGCCTAAACGGGCTCTTTGCCAGCCCGCGAAGGAGGTATGCTACACCAATCTGCATCGTCTCAGCCGGCGTTATGGTCCAGCCCGAATTACCACCTTTGGCAAAGAGTTAGCCACCAAAGCCATCGAGGAATGGGCCAACCCAAGTCTAAGATCATTCAGATCACCTCATCTTTTGTGCCACCGACGGCGTTGACATGCCCGGCGCCGACTACCAGATGACCAAGCTCCTCGGCCTCCGCCCCTCCGTCAAGAGTTACATGATGTACCAGCAGGCTGCTTCGCCGGCGGCACCGTCCTCCGTCTGGACAAGGATCTCGTGCCCTTGTCGTCTGCTCCTAGATCACCACGGTCGGATTCCGCATACCTAGCGAAACCCACCTAGAGAGCCTTGTGGGCACAGCCATCTCCGGAGACGGTGCGGCCACCATCATTGTGGGCGCAAACCCACTCCCAGTGGAGAAGCCTCTGTTTGAGCTGTTTTGGACAGCTCAGACCATATTACCAGACAGTGAAGGAGCCATTGAGGGACATCTTCGCCAGGCGGGCCTCACCTTCCATCTGCTCAAGAAATAATAAAATGTTGAGGAGGCATGATTGAACAGACAACCACTCTACTGTTAAGTCAAGGAAATGGATAGACTTATAAAATAGAGGTTAAAGAGAGCTAATTTTGAATTAATATAACACTATCTATCTAAATAAAATTAACATTAGCCGAGCTAATCATTCATTGGGCTTGCTGTGAGCCTTTCTCTTTCCCATTCCATGTTGCGCTCTCTGCATATTTGTCTTCTCATACAAGTTATTAACTATTAGCCAAGTTATATCTCCCTCCCGCATTTCAACGTTTAATTATTGTGATTAGATTCTTCATTTTTAGTTAATTTTATGATAATAGTTTTATAAAAGTTGTGGTTTAGATTTAAAAGAGTGCTCATTACTTCTAAAAACATATTTTAAAACCCAAACTTCAACTAGAGAAAACTTAGCTAATTAGGAGATTCATCTTGATGAGATCAATGCAAGTATATATATGTATATGCTGAAAGCTGGAAAAAGCATAAAGATTTCAGCTGGGCAAGTAGGCGCGGCAGAAAAGTTAATAGGAGATAGAAGCAAGTTAAGCCAAGACAACGGTGGAGAAAGCCAAACTTTGAACTAGAGAAAGCTTAGTCGGGAGATAGAAGTAAAAACACTTGTCATTTAATTTAATTTAATTTAGGGAAATTTGTTATTGTCATGACCATTCTGATTTCTAGTCAATTGCTAAACTGAACCAATTAATAGGAAATATATTATTGTTAATGAGAATATGCTATGTTCAATAATGTATACTTGTGCAATATCGTTTTGTGACTCAATCTTATGAGCTTATTATTTTTTATATTTTCAAATGTAGGACAAATATTCCAAGACTGGCGTGGGATGCTGTAAAAAACTAATGAAGTATAGTAAATAATTAATAAAGTGTGATAATTAGCACTAATAAATTGTTAATGGAGATGGTAAGCGAACACACCTCTTCAAGAAAGAGAACACACATAATTCAAATCTAATTATCAATTATCAATATTTATTTTGTTGCACTTGATTAGCAAATAACACTACTACTTTAGTAAATGCCTGTTTTACACTTCATCGACCATTTATTGTATTTTATTAGCTATTTACCGCATTAGATTAGTTAGTTACTACATTTAACTAATTAAGCATTTGATACTCACTTTATACCTTAAGGACACCGAATGGGTATAAATCATTCAAACATCAACATATACAATTATTCCAAATAAAAGAAATAGCCTTCTCGTAGCTACTCTTCTTTATATTCGTATTATATCAAAGAAGAATAGGTTACATGCATTAACAAATGCTGCTGTAAGAAAGTGGATGGAAATCATTAATAACATGACACAACTTTTTTTTATTCAAGCATGAGACATGCACGAAGTTTCTATTTAGAGATTCCTAGTTACCATATAAATTTTCCACACCTATCATTGGCAGGACTATCAGATCCGATCCCATTGTCAAAATCCAACTGTTCCAAATTAAAATTCCAGCAAAGTATACCCGAAAAACAACAACGAAGATAAAACCACACCTTTCATCCCCCTGATCAAACCAGTCCTTTGTCATAAAGGTTGTTGTGTGGAGGAAGATATGATCAAACAGAAATTCAAGCGCTCTTGTGTATGTCTCTTTTCCTTCTTTTATTTTCTTCTTACTTCAAACATATTTTTTGCTTCGTTGATCCTTCTCCTTTTATGCTCTGTACCTTTGTTTAATTCCTCAAAGTTTATTATGTACTACATCATATCCTAAATATAAGACAAAGTTGACTTTTTTTGGAGAGATTAAGGAAGCTAAATTAGTTACTTAATAATATCATATATTATGTATATTAATATTATATATTAATTTATCAGTTAAACTAATTAGTTTGAAGAAAAAAATATAAATATAAATACTCTAAAGTAATTTAATTAACTTCCTTAATTTTTCTAAAAAAGTCAACTTTACCTTATAATTAGAATCGGAGGGAGTATGATTTTATGTAATATCGGGAGTTGACGTATGAAAACGAACCATATAAGACTATTTCAACCAGAAGAAAGGTAAGGTTGCCAAACTCACAAGTTTAGTAACATAAATTCATATCATGAACTTGAATTGGAGTTTACTTTTATCATTAAATAGGTATTAATAAAGTAGAATTAAATAATTAAAATATAAAAAATTATAATAATTTAATTTAAATATATTATAAACATAAATAATTGAAATTAAATTCATCAACATTCATAATTTATTATATTTAATAACAAAGATATTTTTATGAAATTCATATATAAAGTCACAGAGAAAGATCAAATTGAAAAAGTTAACAGGAGTTGAAAAATAAGTTAACTAACATGATTATTTTGCAAGTTAAAAGCATAAAAACAGTAAATTTGGTGTGTAAACTCATAGGTTTAATTGAGTTTACAATTGACACAAGTTTTACCGATAACTTGACACAATTTTATATCTAAAAACATAAAAATAGTAGACTCGAAAAATCAACCCTGCGTTTGACAACAATAGAGAGGGGGCGTCGGGCTCTATTAATCTTTTTGTCCATTTACTTTACGTTACCATTCCAATAAACAATAAATAGTTGAGATTTAACATTTTATGATAATATATTATAATCTCAAAATAACAAAAAATAATTTAAATATAATATTAATACATAGTTTAAATTTATTTATATGTATTTTTTATCAAATATCATAATAATATTATTTATAAAATGTTAAATGCCAAAAAATATTAAATCACGACTCAGAATAACAATTAGACAGGAAACCAAAGTGGTTTGAGTTTCCGAAATAATGACTCGGAATCTTGACCCCAAGTTTTGCTTGGGACGAGAAAGTCGCTGCATGCTCGGTTTTACGGCGTTGAAACTGTTGATTACATATACGAAACAAATCCACAGATCAAGTTTGTCTAAATATTTGACGTATATGATTGAACTGACATATCATGGTGCAACACAATTTCAGCCGAAAAGTCAATGGTCAAGAAGAGATTCATGCACTTGTCGGAGGACATCTTGAAAGAGAACCCCAACATTTGTGAGTATATGGCTCCTTCTCTGGACGCAAGGCAAGACATAGTGGTTGTTGAAGTTCCCAAGCAGGGCAAAGAGGCGGCCACCAAAGCTATAACGGAGTGGGGCCAACCCAAGTCAAAGATCACTCACCTCATCTTCTGCACAACCAGCGGCGTCGACATGCCCGGCGCCGACTACCAGCTCACCAAGCTCCTCGGCCTCCGCCCCTCCGTCAAGCGCTACATGATGTACCAGCAGGGCTGCTTCGCCGGAGGCACCGTCCTCCGTCTGGCCAAGGACCTCGCCGAAAACAACAAGGGAGCCCGCGTCCTCGTCGTCTGCTCCGAGATCACCGCGGTCTCATTCCGTGGACCCAGCTAAACCCACCTGGAGAGCCTTGTGGGTCCAGACCTGTTCGGAGACGGCGCGGCGGCAGTCATTGTCGGCGCTGACCCATTGCCAGTGGAGAAGCCTCTGTTTGAGCTGGTGTGGATGGCTCAGACCATATTACCAGAGAGTGAAGGATCCATTGAGGGACATCTTCGCGAGGTTGGGCTCACCTTCCATATGCTCAGGGACGTTCCGGGCCTCATCTCAAAGAGCATTGAGAAGGCGTTGGTGTAGGCGCTCCAGCCACTGGGGATATCCGATTACAACTCCATCTTCTGGATTGCTCACCCAGGTGGGCCCGCTATTCTTGACCAGGTTGAGGCTAAGCTGAACTTGACGCGGGAGGAGACTGGGGCTTCGAGGCACGTGCTGAGCGATGTTGAGGCTTCGCTGAAGTGAAGCCGGAGAAGATGAGGGCGACGAGGCAGGTGCTGAGTGAGTATGCGAATATGTGGAGTGCTACCGTGTTGTTCATTTTGGACGAAATGAGAAGCAAGTCCGCAGAAGATGGGCTCAAGACCACCGGTGAAGGCCTTGAATGGGGTGTGTTGTTTGGGTTTGGGCCTGGTCTCACCATTGAAACTGTTGTTCTTCACAGTATGGCTACCTAAAAGGCCAGACATATCTATGGACTGATCCCTGGGGTTCTATTCCACGCATAAAATAAAACTTATTTATGATGCCCAGCTTTCTTTAATGTTTTTTAAATGTGAAAGGAAACTTAGGATCAGATTTGAGATAAGAATATATATGTTAGAAGTATTAAGGTGATAGTAGTTTATTAAGATCTTACAATAATGTGTTGAAATTTCATGTTGGTTAGTTGAGTGACCTGCAAGGTTGCCCAAAAAAAAAAAAACAAATGTTGAGTGACCTGTAAGGAGTCTTAGTTGATGGGTAGAATGTGTGAAACAGTCATCTCTCATCAAGAGCTAATAGAAGATAACATAAGTCATCTTTCAAGTTCCCAGGTGGGATTAGCTCATCACCCTCAAGTGAGAATTGATTGGTTCCATATCCTAAATGGGTCTAGCGTGTTTACAATATAAACATCCAGTATCTCATAAAATAAAGCTTCATTTGATATTGCATTCTTGTCTTCCTTCTTGATGTCAAAAATAGAGAAACTTCCATTGCTGCGATCAAAGAATAGCTACACAAAATATTATAGCAAGAGAAGCAGATCATAGACTTTCCTTGTCCTATACAACCCTAATGGTTAAATTACATTCGTCCTCAATGATAACTCCCACGGTGTGAAAATATAGCATCAACATTCTGTTCACCCTTATATGACACATAAAGGACTTGGAAGTTGCTGCTTGCTCAAGATTCAAACACCTTGTTAGAAATCCAAGTATAGTCAGAGGGAATAGAGAAAATGTCTTGAATGTTACTATTAGAACCAGAAGAAGATGAACCAGGGTGACCCTTTATCCATTGAAACCAAGAAGAAGATGGGGATTGTCCTGCTGGGTGGTCCTCTAGATCTTCAGAAGTTGGACTTGAAGGGGCTGATGAGAACTCTTCCAATGGCGGCAATTCTTCAAACTTTGTGAAGGAAATAAATACTCTCACAGTAGGAACCACAGGGATTGCAACCTGACAAAGGTAGTGAAATGGTCAGACAGTCATCAAAAAACCAAAATAAGAAACAAGGTTGAACATAAAAGACACTTGAACCAGCGAACATAATCAAGGGTGAAAAGACAAGAAATAAAATATATATCAATGGACCTCATAATACTGATTATCGTATAGTAGTATAAAACAAAAATATCAACGGCTCATATTCAAAGGTCCAATGCAGATAACAGACGGACTATTTCATCAAATCATTTTCCTCAATACACAAGACAAACAAGCACCCCTCAAAATAACATAAGAGGTTTCTATTTCCTCTTGTTTTGAAGGCAGGTGCGCGCAAATGAATAGTCATACATACAACCATGAAACCAGTTAGATTACATTTAGCCAATCAATGTTATTTCATCGAAAACAAACTAAGAAGTGAACTAAGTCATATGAAAATTCCAATTTCTGATGAAGTAATATGAAAATCCTAAGATTTTCTGTAAGCCAGAGATACATAGGGCACAGACCTTGACCGGAAAGGTATCCTTTGGTAGTTTTGTTGTAAGAATCTCTCTTAAACGACGAATTGCTTTAACTTTGTCTGCAAGAATGTCAAGTAATGGCAACAATTCTTCAACTTTCAGAGGAAAGTCCGGTGAGAACCAGAGACTAGGCCTCATTCCTCGCTTAAACTCACCCCCACTACTTCCTTCCTTGCCAAAACTGCTGCTATCAGAATCCTCAGAAGGTGCTTTGTTGTGTCTTCCCTTCTTGTTCTCCTTTTCTTTCCGTCCTCGTTCCTTTTTTTCTTTCTTTTCTGTTTTTCTATGATCAAACTCATCCTCAGTATTCAATTCCAATGAATCCATGTTTTGTTCAAGTGCAAGTTCCAGTTGCTTTCTTTCTTCCTCTGTCAAAATTTCTTCAATATCATTACTCATTTTCTCGTTTTCATGGGCAGACAACTTATCAAACGTTTTAGATCCAGGGCCCTTTTTAGATTTGATGCTTACATGCACATTGCGCATATCGTACACCTTAGCTTTCCATGGCCCAACCATTTCCTTTCTCTTCTTTTTTCTCCATGTCAATTGAGGGGAAAGAAATGCTTGAGACGTATCAATTCTGATTTTTGGTTTTGATTCACGAGATTTCATATTGTAGATCTGTCGTATCTCGTGATTAGATGGTGCAGTGCCGGGAGGTGAATCGCTCAAATATACCTTCTTATGCTTGTGTGCTATGATAAAGAACGGTATCCCAGTCAATTTCTTTCCATCTTCTAAGCCATCACCAAGGAAAAGAGCGCTTTGATCTGCCCTCTTTATTTTTAAACCGTCAAAACCAGCCAAAGTCATGTCTGCCCTCATATTAGCACCTCTTTTCCAAATTTTGAAAGTGTCAGAAGGGGCAATTTTAGAGATGAAAGGAATTACAGAACTCTCAAAATGAAATGTAATCTCCATATAGAAATCTCTCATCCTTCTCATGGTTGCTATATAACGAGGCAATCTTCTATGGAACTTTTCATCAAAATGATGATAAGAATACCGAATCATAAGCAGACCGATTTCCTCTTGTTTGTTGATAATTGCTTCTGTAAGAGCACTCCATCCTTGCCTGTTCTTCAAGTTTTTATTTGCCCCAGCAACCAGAAGCATTTGAGCTGCCTTCATATCGCCAAGTCTTGCAGCCAAATGAAGAGGGGTGTCACGATTTGGAACATCACGGTAATCAACAATGGCAGAGATAGCCTCAGCTTTCTTTTCCTCAGCTATTGACTCTGCCTCCATCTTAATCTCATATGCCTTTCTAAATCGTGGGAGACCCGCTAATATCTCTTTAAGCCCAGCATAATCCTTCAACAATAATGCCTTATGCACAGGACTATGAGCATATTTCGAAACATCAATGTCCGCCATTTTGTAAGACTACAGAAATCAACACTCATCAATTAATAATCGCAAGGGCCAATGAATTCCATCATCAAAATCTAAAACTCACTAAGTACCATCGAATCAGAGGAAAGCAACCAATGGAACTAACCCTATTGGCGATCATGCTTTAAATAACGCAGATAATGCAAATCATGAATGAGATTGACTCATTTCAAATCACAACCAACCCGCAAGGTAGACACAGCTGCAACAACCATTTGACTCAAAGAAAAAAATTCTGGTTGGACTCTAAAAATTAAAGCAATGAAAGAGGAATCGATACTCACGTTTCTCCTACCTATTGGGTTTCTGCTTCCTCTGTGACCTTCCCAGAGTCTAAGATTGTAAATAAACTTGGAAACTCAACGCTTTTATCCAACCTCTGTCTTGTCCGAAACTAGGAAATGGAAAATAAAATTCAAATTCCGAAACAAAATGAACCTTCTGAACCAGATTAAGCAAACCCAAGAACATGCATGCGGTATTGTTAATAGTTGCATGAAGCACAATTCAGTGATGGGAAATTCATGGGAAAATAATGGATAAAATGGTTTAAGGCGGGACTTGATGACGAAAATAGCAAAAATGAGGATTGTTCCGGAAAATAATATTCTTGGAGCGGCACAGAGAAATCCGCAATTTTTCTCAAATCAAGCCTCAGAAAATAATGCACAACTTTCTAGGAAAATTTCCAAATTTGTTCTGCCTTGCTAATAAGGTTTATGTTATGGAGCGCAAAAACTGCCTGCTGCATCTTAACTGAAATGTCCATTTTCAACCATCCAATTTCTATGGTACGAACAAGCCTGATTTAAACTGAGAATAAAACCAGTGATGGATCCTATTTTAAACTTCTTGGTATTTTATGATGATAACTTTTTTTAGTAAGTGATTTATGATGATAATGATTACATTGATGAATAATGATTTAGCCTTCTTTAAAAATAGGGTTAAGGGGTAAATTTATCAATAAAGTTTTGTCTGAAAAGTGTCTAGCACAAATATGTTGTAGAAGGGGCAAAAATACCAATGAACAACTAAAAAGAGGCATCCAGCACAAAAACTGTTAATTTTGACATAATACCGTTAAGGGTTTTCTTCTCTTATAATTTAACACCGTTAGATTTTAATTGTTCATTGATATTTTTGCTCCTTCTAAAATATATTTGTGCCAGACATTCCTCAGACAAAAATTTGTTGGTAAATTTACACCTTAACCCTTAAAAAATAATACACACACATCCATATCAATAGAAATTAAAAGTATTATTGAGAACTAAATAAATAATATGTTATTTTTATTCACCCCCTGAATTTAATTCGGATAGTAAGATAGCGTGAGGTATAAATAATATTATCTTTAACCCTATTTATTTAGAAGAAAAAAATTTTAATTTTAATTTTTTTAAAATTGAGTTAAGAGTCAACTATGGCATATTTTTACTCACTGTTTTTAATATTAGCGATAATGATCAGCTAATGCGATTGACCTGATGAATGTATTACGAGCTAGAATGTGCAATTCTTTATTTATTTTTGTAAAGATCAAATTTTATCAAAGATAAAATTATTATATAAAAAGTCTTAATTAACTAAATGTCTAGAATAACGTGAGCCATAGTAAATTAGTAATGCCCCAGCAAAAAATGAAATACTAAAAGAATGAAAGTGCTAGTTTATTTCTCATTTCGCAATGTAGCTGTACACTCTTATTATTTCTCTAAGAAGTTTGAACTAGAGGAGCACAAAAAATACTTGTATTGAATCATAAACATATAAAAACTAAAAAAAAAAAATCGCATAAATGAACTTAAATCAAGCATGTGGATTTGAAATTCCACAATCTCATCTTTGATGTGTCTGATACAGTAAAAATTGCATTTTAGACAATACCTACTGCACAGAAGCAAAATCTAACGAGATCCTTGTTTGTATATTTAGTGTGTCCATACATGTTACCAACTTATAAAACTACACAAAGAAAACTAATAGGTATTGGTCTCAGTGAAAAAAGCAATAGCTGCTTAAACACAAGATTGAGTTTAATATGCTCAAACTTGACCTGACGGTACTAGCTACATTATACTAGGACTAGACAGATTTACCCTTTAAAAAAGGTTTTGCAAGATTATTTTCTGCAACTAATTCCTATTTCACAACCACAACTCATGAGGCATCCTTCACCATGAACTCACCAGGATCATACACAACGCTTGGAAGCTGGAGCCTACTCATTGATTCAACAACCTCAGTAATTGGTCTTTTTATCGTTTGCTGCATCTTGAGCAGTCCAGGTATAATCCGAGGGAATAGCAAACGGGTCTTGAATTTCACCATTGGAACCAGCAGAAGAACTAGGGCTGGCCTTTACCCACTGAAACCAAGAAGAAGACTGGGGTTGTTCTGCAGGGCTCTCATCATCTGCAGAAGTCGGACTTGAAGGAGCAGATGAGAACTCTTCCAATGGCGGCAATTCCTCAAACTTCGTGAAGGAAGTCAATACTCTAACAGTAGGAATCACAGGGATTGCAACCTGAATGTCAAAGGCAATGAAATAGATATCTAATCATACATTCATTGAAAACAAAAGCGAAAACAAAGTTGAGCAAAGATAATGGAACCAATGAACATGATTAAAATTGTAATGACAAGAACTAAAGCGTCAATGGCTGCTTCACTTTTCTTGTACGGTACCTATTAATGCAGACAGGTACTCTTATTCAAGCCATGCAATCAGTTACATGGTGTCTATACAACCATCGTTCTTTATTCTTCAAGTTGTCTGTATTTCCTAGAGTTTTAACAGCGTGCAAATCTTACATGACCTATTGATATTCATTCCTATTTCCTGACCATTCACTCCTTAAGAGCGGAATGAATAAGCAAAAGCAAAACTAAGGTACAGCGAGATCCTCTCAGCTTTCCTATACTATGAGATACTAGTAATGGAAAAAAATTGCCTGATATCATACTTCTCACTGAAATCATGAAATAAACTAGATGTATTTGAGGATGTCAGAACAATTTATTCTGAACCATAAAAGAAGCAAAGACCATATCTTTAAAGGTCGGCATCCCAATCACTCTATCCAGCGAGTTCACTAGCGCTCTGCTTCATTTTGTGCTAAAATCCATAGCTTTAAATGTGGGTGGGAGTTTACTATTTACATACTCTCTAGTTCATCAAAGCTGCTAAAGTTGAAAATTCCTATCGGCAAAACTACATTTGCTCACTCTATCCATTGTCTGTGAATTGGGAAAGGATGATTTGAACGGATAACATAGTTAAGACCTTCAGGGACTATATAAGCAGTAATTGATTCTGGCCTGAATATATGCATCAAAATATGAATAATATATTTTCTTAAAAGGAAATGACACTAGATTTTCAGTTAGAATCTTAAACGAAGGATACGATTAAAAAAAAAAAAAAGAGCACATTTCACCTTTACAGGAAAAGTATCCTTTGGAAATTTTGTTGTGAGAAGCTCTCTTAAACGACGGACTGCTTTAACTTTATCCGCAAGAATGTTCAGCAATGGCAACAGCTCTTCAACTTTTAGTGGAAAATCTGGCGAAAGCCAAAGGCTAGGCCTCATTCCACGTTTATACTCACTCTCACTACTTCCTTCCTTATCAAAACTGCTGCTACCAGAATCCATTGAAGGTGCTTTGATGTGTTTTCCCTTCTTGGTCCCCTTTTCTTTCCGTCCATATCCCTTTTTGTCTTTCTTTTCTTCTTTTATATGATCAAGCCCATCTTCATTATTTGATTCCAATGAGTCCATGTTCTGGGCAAGTGCAGATTCCAGTTGCTTTCTTTCTTCCTCTGTACACATTTCTTGAATATCCTTACTGTCATGTTTACTTCCAATGCTAGACGCCCTATCATGTTTCTTAGCTCCAGGGCCCTTCACAGATTTGAAGCTTACATTCACATTGTGCATATCATACACCTTAGCTTTCCATGGTCCCACCATTTCTTTTCTCTCTTTTCGTCTCCATGTCATTTGGGGAATCAGAAATGCTTGACTCATGTCAATTTCAACATTTACTATCGCATCCTGAGATCTTTTCTTAAATTTTCGCCTTACCTGTCTATCAGTTGGTAGTGTCCCTGGAGTTGGAGGTGTAAAGACCTTCTTATCCTTGTGTAAAATCAAGCAGCGTGACCCAGGTGGTATCTTCCCATCTTCTGAACCATCACCAAAGAAAATAAAGCTCTGATCTGACCTCTTGATTTTTAAACCGTCAAAACCAGCCAAAGTCATGTCTGCCCTCATATTAGCACCTCTTTTCCAAATTTTGTAAGTATCTGAGGGGGCAATCCTTGAGATGAAAGGTATTACAGAACTCTCAAAATGAAACGTAATCTCCATATAGAAGTCTCTCATCCTTTGCATGGCTGCTATATAGCGAGGCAACCTCCTATGTAATTTTTCTTCTGAATGATTCCAAGAACACCGGACCATAAGCAAGCCAACTTTCTCTTGGTGGTTGAGGATAGCTTCTGAAAGAGCACTCCACCCTTGTTTGTTCTTCAAATTTTTATCTGCCCCAGCAACAAGAAGCATTTCAGTGGCCACTTTATCGCCTAGTTTAGCAGCTAAATGAAGAGGAGTATCACGATTTGGAACATCACGGTAATCAACTACGGCGGAGATAGCCCCAGCCTTCTCTTCCTCAGCTAATGACTCTGCCTCAGAGTGAATCTCATATGCATTTCCAAGCCGTGGGAGATGTTCTAGTATCTCTTTGAGGCCATCATAGTCCTTTAGCACTATGGCCTTGTGCACAGGACTTTGAGAATACTTTGAAACATCAATGTCTGCCATTCATCAACTGAAGAAGACTCCTCACCAGTAGCAGAAGACACCAACAAAAACTAATTAACAGTCACAAGGGCAAATGATTCAATCATCAAACTCCATAACTCTGCTGCGTAAAATCAAATCAGAGAAATCAATAAATGTAACTGATCTATTGGCAGTTGGTCCTCTCAACATCGCAAATCATGTAAATATAAATGAAATTAAACCATTTGAAATCACAATCAAATAGATGAAGCAGCAAATATTAGAGTTTAGAAGCAGAAACAGAAGAATTCTTGCATAACTCCAACCATTGAAGGACGTAAGGTCAAAAAATACTCACGTTTCTGTATCTATTCTTTTTTCTTGGTGAAGGTTTCTTAATTTATTCTGTTTCTACTTCCACCGTGCCAGCGAACACCCTCCCCCTGAAAAAAAAAAAAAAAACCCAAAAACGAAAAAAGGAGTCCAATATTGCAATTAAACTTGGCCACTCAACGCCTTTATTCACCTTCTTACTAACCCAAAGGTACGAAGCAAAAAAAGGGAAAGAAGGTTGAAAAACAGAGCCCTTTGAAGAAGATCAAACAAACCCCAGAAACTGCAGGCGGTCTGGTTAATTGCCGCAAGAAACACGATTTGGTAATGGGGAAACGAGGGGAGGCAGGCCAGGATTTGATTATAAAAATAGCAAAAACGAAGATTAAAAAATTACATAAAGAAAATAGAAATGATTATAATAGACCAATAATGCGTGTTTCTATTTTATAAAAGAGATGCGAAGAGAAATCACCAGTTCTTTCAAATTAAGCCATAGAAATGAAGGGCTCGAATTCTTAAGGGAAGTTTTCTCGTCTGTGTATCTTGCGGGAGGAAAAGACCAGGAGCTCCAACGTAAGGCGCAAGTTCTCTAATCCATTTGTTGGATTCCTGTAAACAGGGTTTATATCATGGCGCGAAATAAGTTGCTTGCATCATTCAACTGTTGGACAATTCTCAGTCAAGAGATGCCCAAACGCAAGGGTTGAACACAAGCGTGTACAGGTTAGTTGTAGAAGTTATTTTTTTAATATAATTTATTATATATGAAATAAGTTTATGAAAAAAATTTTATCTCAAATTATATCAACATATTTTTCTACCGTTTTTTCAAATAGACCCTTAATCACTTTAAATGCATGTGGGTAAAAGATATAAATAAGTTCTCATTTAGGAACCTGTAAAATATGATTTTTTTAAGTACTTTTCTGTAAGTTGAGACAAAATTTTTCTCACATATTTAGGTTGTGTTTGGATTAGCGTAGTTAGAAGTGATTTTTTACAATCTAACTTTTACGAACATAAGATAAGGTAAAAATTAGATTATGTAATATGATTTAATGTTTGAATTGGTTTTTAAAAAAATCAATTTTATAATCTAAAATATTATCAAAATAAGTATATCAGAAATAAAGAGAGATAATAGGAGTAGTTACAAAATATTTTGAAATCTTTAATTTAGAATGAGAAAATTGCTCCAAAAAAATTAGAATGAGGAATAAAACAAATTTATAAAAAAATATATTTTCAAAATAGATATATTAAAAATAAAATCTATTTAGTTGAGCGGTTGCTTTTAGTAGATAGTAACAGAATGTGGGTATTAATGTAATGGTAGTTATCGTCGGTCAATCGCAAAAGACATACTGTTTTTATTGGGAGAAATTTAGGGATGATGTGACATATTTTGGTGCCTGTTTGGGTGTGTTTGGTTTGAGGAGATGGAAAGGAGGAAATAGTTGATAAATTACAATTTTGGTTAAGAGAAACTCAAAATTTACTCTCTTATTTTTTTAAATTTTAGGTTCCCGCCCAAAATTTACTCCCTCATTCCTTTTAAATTTTGGGTTCCCGCCCAAAATTTAAATACCTTCAACCCAAAAAAGTAATTTAACCCCCCTCTCCTCGCCTACCCTCCCCTCAAACCAAACACACCACAGGATTAGATATCAATTTCTTAAATATGTCTTATACTAAGAACGAGCGAGCGTATATTTTTTCTCAAGAGGATAAATTTTTTATTTTAAAATTTTAAAAGATTTGTTCATTAAAATTACAACTAGTGATTTTCATTAATTAATTAATAACTAATACTCAGGCATATGATCGCTTCTGTACAGATTTGGACGGAAACCATGATTGTCAACTTGTTTAGCCTCTCTCTGACATTTGGGCCCCGAATGGTCTAACCCTTGGCTTAAAATACCCAAAACCCAGCACTAGCTTTATTCACACATCCCAAGCATCAAGACGGTTAATTCCAAACGAAGGCGTCAAGTAGAGTTTTTAAGATCTATGCTACTGCTCTGGTAGTCAGACAAGGCAAAGTATTCAGATACAAAGAGCCCAAAGCTGACTTTCAGTTTATTTACATCAACAAATTAAAGGAAAAATATCGTGCTCCCTCATGTCCTTAATATAAGATCAAAGTTTGATCTTATATTAAGGACAGGAGATAGTAATAGTTTTGAAAAAGCGCCAATCACGCCAACAAAAGTTGCCCAATGACTCTAATCACTGTTAATGGTTGCCACATATATTGAAAAGAAGAGTCAACAAGTCTATGGTTTCAACTTGCAATGTTCAGCAAATGAAGCAAGAATCACAATATATTTTTCCCTATGCCACAACCCCACTCCCCTCCCCAAAATACAGGGGAAATTAATCCCAAATGGTTATCCATATTACACACTTCAATTGTTGTGTTTGGAAGAAACACTTTTTTTGCCGTTTGGAAGCCTATCCTCCCTCCAAGGTTTAAGAGGTTACCCATGAAATCATTAGCTATGACTTCTTCCTTTCTTTGATTTATTCTTCTCCTGCATTCTCTTTCTCCTTGCTTCAGCAGTAATCCAAGTATAGTCGGAGGGAATGGCAAATGGGTCTTGAATATTTTCTATCCGGCTGCTGCTTGAACTAGCCGCAGCCGAGGATGAGCTGGGGCGATGGTAAGGAGCCTTTATCCACTGAAACCAAGATGAAGCTGAGAACTGTGTCACTGCAGGGCTCTCGCGGACTGAAGCAGAAGGACTTGATGGGGGTGTTGCAAATTCCTCTAATGGCTGTAGTTCTTCAAACTTGGTGAAAGTAACCAATACTCTGATAGTGGGAACCACAGGGATGGCAACCTGAATGTGCAGAGTGATGAATGAGTTGAGCTACTATCGTATATATACTCACAAATGAAAAGAAAAACAAAAAACAAAAACGAAAAATAAGATGCAATGGAAGTTATAACCCAAGTCTAACAAACATGGTTTGCTTAAAAGTTAAAATCCCTTTTGAAGTTGGACATTGTGCTGTAATTAAAATGTGAATTTTGTGATGTAGGTGGCATGTTTACTGCAGTACAAGGACTTCAACATCTTGTTTGATCAAACAATATGAAAAGTTGATAACAACTGTATTTTGATTGATAATTAATGAAGATATACATATTAACCATGCAAATGATTCAATTATCTTTATTTACCTAGATTGATCAGATAACCAGTACAAAACCCCACAGCCTCGCTAGCTCTAAAGGGTTGGAGATAGCATAGCATGAGGGTTCAGGGGACGAGTTAGAAGACATGCAAGATTTATTACTCCCTCCGGTCCTAATTATAGAATATATTTACCTAACTTTGAAGAAATTAAGGATAGTAGTTAAATTAGTTAATCATATTTATTTTCTTAAAATGCCCTTATTTAAAACTTAAAATTTACAAAAAAACAGTAAAATTGGGGTGTATGTGGCATTAATGAGTTACAAGCATTACTCACTTCATAGAATACATAAGTGTATTCTTAAATTATTATTGTGTTTAATTATTATTGAGAAAGTATCAATAAGGGTATTTTGGGAAGAAATTGATAAAAATTAGAATTTTGTCCTATAATTAGGACTAAGATCAACTCCCAAATGTTGTTCTATAATTAAGACCGGAGGGAGTATTAGTCAATAATACAGTTAAGAACTAAAGCACAGTCCACGAGGCTGGGACCCCTATCAATACGTGTAATGGCTAATAGCAAGAAGGCTTGTAATGGATATAATTATCTACACTTCAATTCTATGTTATATTGCCAAATGCATGGGCATTCTAAAAGAAGGCATATTCTAGTCAGATGAATTATATAACCCAATCAAGTTTTTTCAACTAGAATATTTGGTGGGTCAAATGAATTCTCAACTGGAATATTTGGGGGGCAAATACACAGTTACCTTTTGCACCTTTAAATCCACAACAACTCAACTTCAGTTCAAGGCTAATAATTCATCTTAATCAAACCTAAATAACAAATGGGAATACAGATTCCCAGACAACAAACTGGATCTTGGATTGACAAGAAAAAGGGAGGATATCCGTTGCCATGGTGATTGGTAATGTCAATTTCAGGTTTCTATACAAGACTTTGACAACTATTTTTCGACTTGTTTTCTGATCAGTGACATAGAACAAGTATAGGACTCTCAACTCTATAATGCACTAGTAAAGCCTTTAAAATCAAGTCAGTAACAGCAGTAGTTGTTATCACTCTCTAGTATAGAACAGTAACAGCTAATGTTATTTGGTGCATTTGACTCAAGATAACAGAGTCAATAGTTTTTCCTTTTCTTGCAATGAAAGAAGCTCTCACAAAAAGAAGGAAAAGAAAGATACACGGTGGAGGATAAGGCATCCTCCAAGTGAAAGGTAACAGCAAAACAAAAGACTGACTCAAAGAAGTAACAAACTAGTGATGCTCTCCAATCTCTCAGCATGAGCAACAAATTCCACAAAACTGCTTCTGGGGATTAAGCACAGAGGGCAGGTAACAATTTGGGCAGATTCCCTAGGTTCATTTCAAAATAAAATCATGTTGCAAATGGAAATCCACACAAAACCAGTGCCATCATGTAAGCAGAGATTTCCACATAGTAACCTCATATCAGAAGCAACACCTATTCCTGAACATCCCAGTGCCTTTGAAAATCAACCACCATTAACTATTAACTTGTCATGGACGAACTGCTAATTCATTTATTTATAAATAGCAGGTTCAAACAATTTATATTTCAGTAATGCTAACAAAAATGAAATTCAAGCAACATCAGAGTAGATTGGGCGATGGTTATTATATAAAGAAAAAGTAGAGTAACCAACAACAGTCAATTTATAATAAATTCCTATCTCACTTGTAATGTTTAAGATAATGTACAAGCAAGTATTTTCCAGTAATTAGTAAATACTCATCAAATTCTAGAGATTTACTATCTACAGAAGCTGATAAAAAAAATATCAAATGCAGAATACTGAAGAAAATATTTTTTGCATCTCAACTTCCTTTTTTTAAAATATTTTTTTCATTCCTTCTATTTTTATACATGACAAGAATATTTCGTAAGTATTGTACCCAGATTAGTGATATTTATAAATTGAAAAAGATTATGAGCACATACCTTCACTGGAAAGGTTCCCATTGGAAGTTTTGTTGTAAGAAGTTCTCTTAAACGACGAATAGCTTTGACTTTGTTTGCAACAATGTCAAGTAATGGCAATAGTTCTTCAGTTTTAAGAGGAAAGTTTGGGGAAAGCCAAAGAATAGGCCTCAATCCTTTCTTATACTCACTTTCACGATTTCCATGACTCTTGCTATCAGAATTTGCGGGAGGAGCTTTGGCATCTTTCTTCCTCCGTTGCTCATCACCCCTTACAGCTATCTCTACAGAATGTCTTCCTGGCTTAATCTGATTCCTTGAAGGAGAATCTCCCAATAGATCACTCACCTTGTCATCTATACAGAGGGAACTTCTTGGCGGAGCAATCTTCTTTTGTGCATCATGTTTAGAATCCTTCTTTCTCCATCCACCAAACCATCCTTTCTTGTCCTGCTTGTTTTCTTCATTTTTGCAGTTGTTACCATCTTCAATGGGAATGTCCCTATGTTCATAATAACTGTGGCGATGCCCAATGATCTCCTCACAGTTTTCATTGTTTGATTCTGCCGAATCCAACTTCAATGCATCTTCCAGTTGTCTTCTTTCATCCTCAGTCAAAATGTCACTAAGTTCTTCACTCTCTGTCTCATTTTCATTGCTAGATGTGAATAATTCATCATCTGTCATAGCACCAGGGACCTTTCTAGATTTAATGCTTACAGTTACATTGTGCATATCATACACCTTGGCTTTCCAAGGACCGACCATTTCTGTTCTCTCCTGTCGCCTCCAAGTCAATTGAGGTAAAAGAACTGCCTGGGTAACATCAATCCCAGGCCGAAATATATTAGTTTGAGACATTGCAGCCACTTCTTGCTTAACTTCCTCCTCAGTTGCTGGAAAGCCAGCATCATCTAGAGCATTCATTACTTCCTTATCCTTGTGTGAGATCATGCAGAGTGACCCAGGTGGGACTTTCGCATCCTCTGATCCATCACCCAAGAATAAAATGCTCTGATCTGATCTCTGAATTCTGAAACCATCAAACCCGGACAAAGTCATGTCTGCCCTAAGATTTGCTCCCCTTTTCCAAATCTTGTAAGTATCTGAAGGGGCGATCCTTGAGACGAAAGGAATCACAGAACTCTCAAAATGAAATGTTATCTCCATATAGAAGTCTCTCATCCTTCGCATGGTCCCCACTAAGCGAGGCAATCTTCTGCACCATTTTGCCCATGCCAAAGGCTGATAATGCCTGATTATTAGCCGGGCAATACCCTCTTCTCTATTGCAAATAGCTTCCTGAAGGGCACTCCATCCCTGTTCATTTTGCAAACTCCAATCTGCCCCAGCCACCATAAGCATCTCCGTGGCTACTTCATCACCAAGTTTTACAGCCAGGTGAAGAGGAGTATCGCGATTTGGCACATCACGGCTATCAATTACAGCAGAAATGGCATCGGCCTTCTCTTCCTCAGCTATTGAAGCTGCTTCAGTGCGAATGTTTGACGGGTTACCAAGTTGTGGAAGACGCCCCAATATTTTCTTGAGACTAACATAGTCCTTCAATATGATGGCCTTGTGCGCAGGACTATGAGCATATCTTGTAACATCTAATCCGGCCATTACTCAATAGTAACAGGGACCAACCAGCACTAATAATCACAAGCTTGTGCTCATACCATCAACTGAAACTTGCTTGAACGTCAAGACTGTCCAAGTACTGAAATTTTTTGCAACACAGACTTGCATAACCCAAAAATCAAATATTAAGAACAGGCAAATCGAAGCCTTGGGTTCAACAGATGAAACAGACTTGGTTGACAAATTGTCGTTTCGAGTTTCAAGCCCTATCAACCACAAAAAAAATATACCCAATTTGAATCAGAGTCAGATAGCAAAACAGAACATACGAAAAGAGAGAGATGACATCTATAAGGAAAGTATCGTGCGTGGTCTCAGATCAAGCGATCAAAAAAATAAAGATACTTACCTTCTCTACTGTTTTGCTTCTTCGATGAGTCCCGAGGAGTACAAGATTGAAACCGAAGAGAATCGAGTACTCAACCCCCCCAGCTTGTCCTCTCCGCAAGTAGAGAACAAAAAAGGGAAACAGCAAAGATCCTTGTGATCCAATCCAGATCAGACAAACATAAGAACATGCATGTGGTTGTAAGCAGCAAAATTCTATCATAAAAAATTATAAAAGGTTTTAAAAAGCGAAGAAGAAAGTAGGGGGAATTCGTTAAAGAATGAGAAAAGGGTACAGAATGAAGGAAGGAATACAAGGGAGGAGCAACAAAACCCCGCCAGTCAAGCAAAGAAAAGAACTTGTATATATTGTAAAGGCATAGCTGAAAAGATAACCAAAAACCAGAGACAGATAAAAGATGATTGGAAGTAAAAATAAAATAATACTTTAATCAGTTAAGGTAATGCTAATGGATGGGAGAGATAAAGAAATTGGAAAGATGAAATTTCCCACCCCTCAAGTTAGGCCAGAAGAAGAAGAAAAAAAAATAATTAGGATAGAGCAGTAAAAGAGGGACCTCTAATGGGGGCTCCAAAAGCAATTTGGTTTGAAGATGATCAGTACAAACATGCGCTTTTGAAAACACGGGGAAAGTGAAAGTCAAGGGTCAGAGAAAGAGAAAGGGAGAGAGATAGAGAGCCACAGAGGGTCCATAACAGTGGGAACGCAACATGTGAGGCCCGACGGATGGAACCTGCTTTCCTATTTCCTTTTCAGTTTCACAGTGTCAATCAAAAAATTGATTAATTTTCTCGATTTGACTCAATTTATGGGGGTTGAATTAGCAATCATTTAATTTATTTTCTTTCCTTTAATTTTTTGCGGTAAAAGAGCAATCATCACCTTGTTTTTTTTTTTGAGTTTTACTGTTTATAGGCCCCAACAGTGTCTTTTATCGAATATGCTTCGCTATAATGTCAGTCAAATGGTCCTTACAGAGCAGAACGTGTCTCGGGTAAAATAAAGAAAGTTATCCCCCAGGATTATGATTACCAATTTACCGTCAACACCTGTTGTTCTTGCCATTATAATATACTGCAACAATTATTTTGATGTCTTAACTTGATTCGGTAATGAAGAAACAATAAACTCTGTTATTTAAAATTTTTATTTTATTTTAAAACAATTGTTGTTGATGTATTATTAATTGGGAAAATTCCAAAAAACTACATTGAAAATAGCAAAAGGACAATTTAGTACATTAAAATTGCAAAAGGACAGATCAGGGGTGTCAAACGGGCAGATGAATTTGGGATTTTGAAATCTCAGTCAAATGACGAAAATGCCCTTCAACCCCCAATCGGAATAACAACATAGGAGTTGTTAATGGCGAATTCAGAGTTGTTAATGGCGAGATCGATGGTGTTATTGGCCTTGGAACTTGTTATTTGTGAAAGAAGAAATTTGAGTTGTTAATTTCGAATCCAAAGTTGTTAATTAAGAGATGGGTGTTATTATTGGCCCTGAAATTTGTTAAGTGCGAAAGAAAAAAATGGAGTTGTTAATATCGAATCCGGAGTTATTAATGGCGAGATCGGTGGTGTTATTGGCCCTGAAACTTATGAATTGTAAAAAAAGAATTAAAGTTGTTAATAACGAATCCGGAGGTGTTAATTACGAGGATCATGTTGTTATTCTGAAGTGGGGATGGAGGGCTGAAAGGCATTTTCATCATTTGGCCAAGATTTTAAAATGCCAGATTCCTTTGCCCGTCTGACACCACCTGATATATCTTTTTGCAATTTCAATATACTGAATTGTCCTTTTACTATTTTGAATATAGTTTTTTAAAATTTTCCCTTATTAATACGTGGATAATTTTCCATTCTGGCAAAAAAAGATAATTTTCTATTCCCTTTTTCCCTCTCTTGTTAGCCCCAAAATTGTTTTTCCTCTCTAGTTTGTCGACTGCTGTTTACTCTTTTTATTATTTCTTTTTTCAATTTGACTACAATGCACTTTTGTTTTGTTAAAAAGACAATTAAATTAAGATAAAAAAGATAGTTCAAGGTACTTGATCCTATACTAACATGTCAATACCGGATTTAAGCCCGAAATCTTATGCAAATGTGATAGGTAATACTGTAATCAGGATCAAGGTTCTCAGACTCATTAGTTTAGTTTGAGTAAACTTGTGATAAAAATGTAAACCCATATCGTAAATTCGGATCATAAACTTATAAAAGTTTGCTTTTATTAATAAATATGTGTTAAAAGCATATAATTAAAAAATAATAACAGCAATAACTTGATTTTTTTGCCCAAAACAATAACTTCATGTAGATATATTTTAATGATGAATAATTAAAATTAAATTAATTAATATTCATAATTATCATGCTCAATAAAGAAAATTCTATAAAGATTATATATAAAACTTTTGAACATGATCAAATTGAAAAAGTTAACATATATTTAAGAGTAAGTGGACATGATTCTACTAGTATAAGATAGAAATGTAAAAACGATAAATTTCATGTGAACTTACAAGTTCAATTAAGTTTATAGGTAATACGATTCTAAAAGCGAGTTGACACAATTTTATAAGTTAGAAAAGTAAAAATAGTGAATTCAGGGAGTCAACTCACGAATTCAATAATCATGATCATAATAGTTGTTTAGACTTTGAGGATTAAATTCATTTTAATTATTAAAAAAAAGATTAATATAAATAGACATTAATCCCCTTATCGTATTGTAATAAGAGCTTTCTACCATGAACAACAACAACATATATATATATATATATATATATATATATATATATAAGCAATGTATATTTTTCAAATTGATATAATATATTTGTAAGAGCAATTTGATTCAATTGACACCTAACACTTCTTTAAGCAGGAGGTTCCATGAGAATATAGTAGGTACACCATACACGAGTTCCTTTTCTTCCAATGATGGCCAAAAAATAATAATAAAAACTAAGGTTTATTAACCTACGGGGAAATTAAATTGATAATTTCAAATTAAAATATTTCACTAAGCATCAACTAGTTGAGATAGAGATGGTCATATTGGGTATAATTCTGATTTCGTTGCCCAATTCTAAACGGCATATGCAGGGTGCAGCCATCCAAAAAATGATTTGACCAAACCAAGCGACTAATAACGTAAACGTGTTAGAACTTGTAATAATCGTCTATGTTCTCATAAAAGGAAAATAAAAAAGGGTTGAGGAGTAAATTTATCGTCGAGAGTTTTCATCGGGGAATAATATTATCCTGAAAGTTTTTTTAGGTTCAATATTGCCTCATAAATATTAAAATGGAGCAATATTACTCATTTTAATTAAAAAGCTAACAGTCAACGTTAATTTTTTAACCATTAATATTATTTTTTTTAACTGAATAGGATAATATTACTACGTTTTGAAATTTCTGGTACGACATTAAATCTAAATTTTTAAGATAACATTACCCCTCAATAAAAATTTTTGGCCTAAATTTACGACTTAGCCCATGAAAAAACAAGATGTAGAAGACGTGATCTGCGTTCTTACCATGCAAGATAGACCAAATCAGCAGAAAAATAATCATGAATAAATAAATAAAAACTTATTACGAGCAAATAACATTATTCAAAAACATAATAAATAATTTGAAATTCATTTTCTGAAGAAGGCCGACATAAAATAGAAAAAGTATTTTTCTTGTCAAACTAGAATACTATGTTAATTACAGGCTTAAAAATAATTATAAATGTTTGACATTTAAATAACTCATATTAAATTTATATTTTCTTGATTGCGTGTTGCTCTCAATAGAAACAACATTAAAAAATACTTCCACTAGTTTTATTTATAAGCAACTTTCACTCTTATAGGGTTTATCTTTTTTATAAGCAACTTTCACTTTTTGAGTTTTTGTCTGAAAATAGAAGCTTCTATTTCATATTTTACTCTTATTAAATATTATTCCCTCTCATATATTATACTTATTATCTCTCATACTTTTTATCTATTATCTCTCCTATACTCTTTTTATAAATAAGGGCATCTATAGAAAAAATATGACATTTTTTACACACTTATTAATTTTAACTACCAATTTGTTTTACATAATGGAAAAAAAAATTCTTATAAATAGAACGCGAGGGAGTAGCACTTAACCATTGAATTTTTCAAGTATGTTACGCGAATTTAAAAACCATAGCCTCCCGTGACCGCTATTACAATAAATGCACCTAATTTTTTTGGGGGCAATTGTCGTCTATACATTTTTCTTTCCCTCCAAAAAGATAGGATGAATTAGGGGCTGTTTGATTCTATTCTCAGTTTTTTGTTCTCAAAAATAGTTTTATAAAACAGTGTTTAGAAACAAGTTTTAAAAATAAAAAAGCAAAAAAATTATGTTTGGATAGTTATTTTGAAAAATCTATTTTTGCAGTGACGTAACGGTGTGGTCGTCGGTGGTGAAGTGACGGTGGTCATCATTGATAGTATAGTGTTAATAATGGATAAGTGACAACCTCAAAAAATAAAAAGTAGGAAAACAAAAAATAGAAAACAACTAAAAACTGTTTTTGTATTTTAGTTTTTAAAAACAACTTTTTGTTTTTGTGTTTTTAAAAACAATTTTTTGAAAACAGTTTATCAAACAGGTTTTCTTATTTTATTGTTTTTAAAAACAAAAAAATAGTTTTTAAAAACAAAATCAAACAGCCCCTTAATAACTTGCTTTTAAAAATGATAAGATAGGATGAATTCATTCATATAAAAAATATCGAGACTGATACACAATAATAATAATGATAAAAAATATATATATAAACTACTAAATAATAATACACGTGTAATAATATTGAGTGTAATTTTTTTATTTTCAAAATCTGAAAACTTAAACCGAACGCTTTTGCGCCGCCCTGTCTGTCAAAGTCAGAAAACTTGTGTCCTGGTAATGGCGTCTGGTCTCTTGGAAACCTGGGTCCTAGAGGAGGGTCACCCCTCGTGAGGTCATTAGAAATCCTCTTATAATAAAACACATTTTTAATCGTTTGTATTGAAAAATACTTTTTAATAAAAACTCTCATACTGTAACCAGTAGAGATAATTTAGGAAAAAATTGTAAATTTGAAAAATAAAGTAAATTAATATCTTACATTGAGAATCGAATCAAACCTTTTAATTAGCTCTTATATTTAAAATTGACAGGAGTGTCACATAATTGAAACATATATGTTTCTTGTTTTTTAAGAAATACAATTATGTTACAATTCCACAAAATCTTGGCATTTAATCATCAAGTATATCCCCATTCTTTTTTTTTTTAATGATAACTGGATTTTAATAACCAACAAGCGGGTTACAATATAAGCTTGTTTCCAAGAGGAAACGCAAAAGCCAATCAATCTTGATCAACAACCACCTCTGGACCTGGAGGTGATGGGTGATCAAGAATGACAAAATTCATGATCATGCTATGTGCTAATCCCGCCATCCAATCAGCGAGAGTATTATCCTCTCTAGGTACAAAACTCAAAATAACTTGCCAATCTTTGGATAACCAAAGTCTGGCCTTCTCTATCACATCCCTGAAAGGGTGGTCCTCAGCAAAGCCTCTCGTGAGAAGATTTATGGCCTCTAGACAGTCTATGAAAATAGTAATCTTCTTAAGGTTTCGGTTCCAGCATAGTTGTAATCCCTGAATAATTACAATGATCTCCGCTATCACAGGAGGTACTTGAATAAGTCGACTGATATACCCATAAATCCATCCACCATGCTCGTCCTTGATCACTCCAGCGCAGCCTGCCATGCCTGACTCCAGTACCAAACCATCTGTCTCTAGAGTAGCAAACCTCGGTCTTCTCATCATACTAGGTCCTTCCTCAGCCGTGTTGTGATTGTAAAAGCAACAATTGTTGGCAAAATCGAGATCCGAATTGGCTCTGAACAAGCTAGAATGTCCATTCTGGTGTCTCAACCCTTGTTCATTCCCAAATAGCTTTGAACATCGATCGACCCAGATATCCTAGCAGGCATACCCGAATAGAATTGGCCACCTAACTTTTGACGTGAAGTTCCTCCCCGCTTCGTTCTTGAGATTCCATTTTATCCATTCCAAACCTTGAAGATTAGTGAACTTTTCCCACAGGACTGGTTTAATCAGGGAAATCCACCTCTCCTTAGCGTTTGCATAGTCTCTCAGCAGGTGCATCACATCTTCTTCCTCATTGCATCCAAACATACAGCTTGCATTCTCCATCAAACCTCTCTGTTGTCTTAACTTTGTCATATGAGCCCTCCCATGAGCAACTAGCCATATAAATGATTTTATTTTCTCTGATACCTTCCACCTCCATAGCATCCTCCAAAAAGCTTGATTCTGGTTCTGGTTGCCTGCAAAACAGAAACGATATGCAGAATTAACAGAAAACTTACCATCCACAACTAGAACCCAGAAATACCTGTCTTCCCCCCGCTCCTCACAAGGGGGGCTAGCACTTGTAATTTGCTTAATAATCGGCCACTGAAACCAATGGCTTAGCTTAGTTATATCCCACTCACCCCACGGATCAACATAGTCTTGAACTTTTTCATTTTTGTCCATGAAACCCTCTAAACCAGGAAAAAGATCAACCAATGGTCTATTTAGAGTAGACTAATTATCATACCAAAAAGAGGTTGTCGAGCCGTTGCCAATCTTGATCTTCACTCCTCCTTTGAATTTCTCCCATACCGAACAAATCCCCCTCCATGTATAAAAAGCACTTTGATGAGGAACCGGTTCATTCATCTGATCCCATTTATACTTGCTTCTGAGCACCTTCATCCATAAAGCTTCTTTATTTGTTAGAATATGCCAGCACAACTTTATAATAAAGGCCTCATTTTGCTTACACAAATCCCGGATGCCTAGCCCTCCTTCTTTCTTGCTGCTCTTGATGTGCTCCCAAGAGATAAGGTGTAATTTTCTTTGATTATCCTTTTCATCCCATAAAAAGTTTCTGCTTTTCTTTTCTAGCTCTCTTAAAATTCCTCTCAGAAGCAACATAGTCTGCATATGGTATGCCGGAATAGCCGATAGCACTGATTTGATAAGGGTAACTTTTCCTGCCATATTCAAGCATCCCTGCTACCAACCTGATAATCTTTTTTGTGTCTTCTCCATCATGGGATTAAAAAGAACCTTAGTTACCCTTTTATGGACTAAGGGAATACCAAGGTATTTGCCTAAATCCCCTGTTAATAAAACTCCCATACTTTTGCTAAGATCATATGCTCTGTTGAAGTGGACATTCTTAGAGAAACAAACTCTGGTCTTGCTTTTGTTTACTTTATGCCCGGAGACATCACAGAATTTTTGTAGGCAGCTCAGCATTTGTTTCGTCTAGTCCCGAGACGCCTCCCCAAAATGGATTAAATCATCCGCAAAAAAGAGGTGAGAAAGAGGGGGCCTCCTTTATTAAGCTGAATCGATTTCCACAGACCCGCATTAACTGCATCTTGAATTATATGACTAAGCCGCTCCATGCATAATACGAAGATATAAGGGGAGATGGGATCTCCTTGTCTGACTTCTCGAGACGAAGTGAAAGTATTAGAAGCTTCCCCATTCCACAGCACCTGGAAAGATGGGCTCGAAATACAGGCTATAATAAGGTCACATAGTTTTCCTTCTATGCCAACTGCTTGAAGAGTATCCTGAATGAACGTCCATTCCAGCCGATCATAAGCCTTCTTCAGATCCACTTTCACAGCCATCCAATTTTTCTTTCCCTTCTTAACTCTCATTGAGTGGATGACCTCCTGAGTAATAATTATATTATCACTACTCTATCGCCCTGTAATGAAACTACATTGATGTTGTCCGACGACCTAATAATAGTCTCAAGCGTAATTATTTTATAGCTCACATTACATAGAGAGATAGGCCTGAAATCCATAATAGTTTCAAGTGTATCAGATTTAGGAATGAGCACAATATTCGAATTATTAATGTCAACAACTCTGCTCGGATTTTGGAATATTTTAGTCACCAACTCTTCAATATGCTTACCAACAACTGGCCAATACTCTTGATAAAAGATCGCTTGAATACCATCGAGGCCTGAAGCCTTGAAAGCCCCAAGATCAAAGGCTGCTCTTTTTATCTCTTCTTGGGACACAAGTTGCATTTATCTCAGATATTTCAGTGTCACTCAGGTTTGGAAACTTAGTCTGGGTAACAATTCTGTTAGGATTCTGAAGCCCACTTTGAAACAGGTCTTTATAATATTCAACAGCAAGATTCCTGAGCTCTTCTTGGTCAAAGATCTACTCCTCATTGTTCTTTTTCAACCCATCAATCCTATTACATCTTCTTCTGATAATTGCATTCGTGTGGAAGAATTTACTATTTCGATCTCCCCATTTCAACCAATTACATCTTGATTTCTGGTACCATATCAATTCTTCTTGAGCCAAAAGTTTATTATACTCTTTCCATAACTCATTTTCAGTTTGGATCAAGTATTAGCTATCCCGATTGGCCCTTGCTCTTTCAATACCTTCAATTCTTTGAATGGTCCTCCTTTTTTTCATTAATATTTCTGACTCTTGTTTTATTCCACTCCCCTGCCTTGTTGGTAAAATTATTCACCTTTGCATTCCAATTCTCCTCATTCCAAGCCTCCTCAACCATATCATGAAATCCCTCCTCCAAGAACCAAGCAGCTTGACATCTAAAGAAGGGTTTAGCCCGTCAACCATATGAAGGAAAAACTTTTAATAAGATAAGCCAATGATTAGATCCGAATTTAGGCAAATGATGAACTTTCATGAGCGGATATGAGAAATTCCATTCAAAGTTCATTAAAAGCCCAATCAATTTTTTCTTTAACCCCACCGCGTTCCCAGGTAAAACTCTCTCCAGTGGTTTCAATATCAAAAAGCTGGCACTCAAAAATATAATCCTGGAACTGCCTCATGGCTCTAACATTTAAACCAGCACCCCCACATTTATTTTCACTATATAAGTACGCATTAAAATCCCCAATGACAATCCACGGCAAGTTGACCAAACCACTCAAATCATTTAACTCATTCCAAAGATTTTAACGAAGAATTAGATTCGGTTCATCATAAATACACGAAAGCATGAATTCCTTAGAATCTTTAGTTACCGCAATTTTAGTGTGGATGGCTTAGGTTGAAGAGGAAATATACTGGACAGAAAGATCTTCACTATTCCATAACAACCAGATGCCACCCGCAAAACCAGTAGCTTCCAACCGGAGCCAAGTATTGAAGCCCATCCTCTTAATTATACTATTAGCCTTCAAACCACTGACCTGAGTTTCCATGAGAATCATAATCTTAACATTATTATTTTTAATCACATCCCTAACCCTTCCAGGAAAAGTTTTAGAAGTTGTACCCCTGCAGTTCCAAGATAATATATTCATAGAATCCATAAATAACAATTTTAAGTTAGAAGACTGACCTGAAATGGTTGCTATTGTTGATTCAGTTCAGCCACTTGCATCACTTCTACATCAACAAGAATTCCTTCTCATGCTTTACTTGGATTATCAGCCTCAGTCCTCATTTCCGCATCCCTGTCATGTTTCACGTCTGATGTTTGTTGAACCGTGTTGTTTTCTGGTGGATTCATGATAGGCTGACCAAGAACATCATCTTATTGAAAATTCATTTGAGCATTCGGCAGACTCACGTTTTCAATGGTCTCTAAAGGACGGCTCTTGGTGCTATGTGATTTGTTGGATAAATCCAAATGCCATGATCCATTAATTGTTGAAGACCCAAACACCAATTTGTGATTCCTCCCCATTTGCTTTTTTTTGGTCAGTGGAGATGTAACTTTTGGCCCATCCCCATTGCTATTTTTTTTGCATTTTAATTCTCCCAAAATGGCCCTTTTTGTTTTGCTATTTCTTGTCTTGAAAGTTCCTGCAGTGGGCCTTGATCTGATCCATCTTGAGATTGTAATGTTTTTCCTTTGTTTTCCATCGATTGGCCTTCATGGGTTTTGTCTTCTTTCTCTTGGGCTTGAATTGGCCCAATATCTTCTTGCATTGGCTGGGCTTGCGTCAGCTCCTGGCGTCCCTTATGTTTCCCTTTTATCTTTAAAGCTGTCAAATTTTTCCTCCTTTCTTCCAATGGATCTGTCGCTAGTGTGTCTTCCTCATTCCTCTCCTCTCTTATTAGTTCAGCGGGTTTCATACTACAATCACCAACCTCAAACATTGAGATAAGACTATCTAATTTCTTTGATTTCTTTCCCTTACTACCCGATATAGGCATGATTTGACTTTCCTTTCTTCTCCATTGCACCTCAATCCCTTTGTTTTTCTTATTTTTCTTCGATAAATCCTGTGATAGGACAGGCGAATCTTGATGCTGCAGAACCGCAAACCTCGATCCAGTGAATCGGTCAGTAGCCTTCCCATTTTTCTGAGGAGAATTAGCTGTTTTGCCCTGATGATGACCGTCCAAATCAGCTGCCTGGGGATGCGATATGTGTGATCGTGATGAAGATCTCACCTGCATCCAAGGTTCGTACGCCTCCTCTACTGATACGCCAGGTACGAAAATGACTAAATGTTTCTTGACTCCCTCTCCTCCGTCCACCTCCTTCTGTGTTTTTTTCGACAGCGTTATGGCTTTCAATTCCGGCGACTGCACTTGACAAGAATCCATTTTGTGTCCATACATCCCACATTGAAAGCATATGGCACTAAGCCCTTCATACTCCACTGAATACACTCGATTCCTCGGAAAAAATCTGGATTGTGGCTTTTTGTTTAAATCAATTTCAACACTTACTCTAGCGTATTTTCCTCTTTCCACAATCTGCATACTATTCTCCTGATTGGCAAAAGTGTTTATATCAACTTTCAGAGTCCTCCTAATTAAATTTCCTATCTCAAACATGCAATTTTCTGTATACATATGCACTGGAAGGGTAGGAACCCTTATCCAAACAGCAACTTTTCTCACTTTATTTCAGTACGGATTAAAATTTGGATTCCAGCGTTGAACCGCAAGGTAATGGCCTTGGATTAACCATGGACCATCAAACAGCAATCTTGAACACAGCATTTTGTCCGCTGCTCTGAACATGAAATAGTTATTTGGTAGGTCTATTAATTAAAAATTCTCTTATCTCAATAGCCTCCTGACTCTGTCTTTCATCATGTATAAATTAGTTCTCTTCCCTAGTAGAGTTATGATCAAGGTGTCTTTCCACGGCTTGCACAGCTCTCTGTTCAATCCACATTTTCCCCCGTTCTTTTTAATATAACAATGCAAGATACTCCTACAATTATCTGCTCTTTGACACTCTCAGAAATCAGAATACTTGTTAAGTCAATAATCTCACAATAAGAAACTGATACTGAAATTTAAAGATTAATTTATAGCACATGATTCGGTTTATTTTTAACATCATGACAGGACTTGGTTGGATCAGAGATCCAAATGACAGAGTAGGTGTTCGGTTGAACCAACCGAAGATTCAATAAGATGACGATTTTTGAGCATTTTATTATGAAGCGCTATGTGATTACCGTTTTAGCGAAATAATTGTTGTATCTCGCCACTGCAGGGTACGAATGGGTTAAAATATGGACAGAGCAAGGCTATCTGTTAAATGGCAAATTTGGGCTCGAGCTCAACATGCCTGTCATGAATATTGAAATTGTTGGCGGTAGAAAAATTGGTCAAAGTCGTGCTAGTGGAATCCGCAAATTTCCAATTACGTTGACCCATTATTATGCAGAGAACTCACTCTTCTTCTTCTTGTTTCTTTTTTCCATTCAATTGCTCAAGTTCTCGTCTTATGAGTATGGAAAAATTAATCACTTGGGCTTTGCCTCTCTGATTTTCACACCTGCAGCTTAGATTATGAATTTTAACTCAATACAACTTAGTTTTTATAATTTTAACTCTGTCAGAATTCAATTTTTAAACTGTTACTCGATATAATTCAATTTATATAGTCTTTAACTATTTAAAATATTTGTCTATGTATTTTAGAAAATAAAATTATATGGAGTAAAATTGTTTTTGTCAGGGATTAATGGTTTAAATGGCAAAAGTATAGAAGCTAAGTTGAATTAAAGTTTAATGACTGTATTTTAATTGAGTCAAAACTATTAAGACATACATATGTTGAGTTAAAATTTAGGGATTGGATTACAATTGAAATAAAACTATAAAGACCCCAAGCATTTCACTTAAATTCCGGATTGAACTTGCCGCAAATAACCCTCTCTAAGTTTGTCGTCTTTCGATACAAGCAACTTTATAACAAATACAAATAATTGGGAGAGCCATAACCCAAAATTGGGAGAAAAACCAACATTTTATAAAAGCCCATCTTTCAAGGAAATTCTCCCCTATATCAAAGAGAAGGAAGCAAGGCATGGAGTATGATAGAAGCGTGGAACAAATCCAATGGTGAAGAGACTAGCATGGCCAGATCAACGGCTCCAAAACACGATGAAAGAGAAGAGCAATTTTGATGAGATCCGTGTGGGCTAGTGATAGAAAAATATGTTTATGAGATGAAACTCCTTTCACATATTTATCTTATATACCATAAATCACATTAAAAAAATAATTTATACTGTTAACTCAAACAAACACAAGTAAACCTTGAGATTTAAATTTTTATTCTCTTCTTACGGTGACGAACCAACAGTTTGTCAGTATTTTTTCCTCATCATATTTTTCAGGTATTTATTATTTTTAATTAACTTTAACTCTTAACTAAATAACATAAATTAGTAATTAATTAGGGGCGAAAATCTGGTTTTCAATCAAACAAATAATTTTCTTTGGAAATTATTGTCGCATCGTTCAGGCCTCACTCATCACTTGTGACGCCTAAGCTCGACAGAACGAATTTCGTCCTACTGCAGCGGCACCATGCACTTCTCCCCACCCCGTGCTCTGCCCACGCCTTTTTGACTATAGCTCGATCTCAAATTTTCCTTTTTCTTAGTCCTCCAACATAATCTGTTTCAGGCGCCAAATTTTTCTATCCTCTCTTGAACGAGCTGTCAATTTTTCAGCCAAGGATGAACAGGTATGAGTTTCCCCTTGTGAGGATTGAGCCAACTTCGAGTATTGTCGTTTTGCAGAAAATTTTAATTCAGTCATCCCTTCTTTATTGGTGGTTTACGGACATGGCATTTTTGAGCTTCGAAGTGTTAAATGGCACCTCCAATTTTATCTCCGACGGGACTTTCTTTCTTAAGTTGCATTACCTTTACTATGTTGGGTCTAACAGATAAATTGTTCTACCAGGATGCTTTCGAGGTGGCTTGTTACAAATGTCTCTAGAATGAATGTGCCCATGAAGTCCTTCTCCACTGAGGTGGCGGAAGTTGCTGGTTCTTTGAATGAAAAACTTTCCAAGGTAAGGAAATAACTATCTTTGACATCAATGCTTCTTGTATTCCTTGATTTTGTTGTATTATTTGATTGCACAATCATAGTCTATAGTGATCTGTTTTAATTGTATTTTACGAGCTTAAATTTACAAAATGGCTTCATTGAGACGCAATAAAAATGAATAATAATACTAATAATAATAACAGTTTGATAGATCAAGTTGGCAATGGTATTCTTTTCTATATGATCTTGAGAAAAACTTGGTCTCGTGGGATTAATTCCTCTTAAAATCTTTAGACTCCATAGATGGACCATCTATTTTAGAAAAAAACTGGGTGTTGTTACCACACTGATAATTCAATATGCCGCAGTAAAAGTTGATTTTCAGCAGAGTGAGGAGTACTGCGGTTAATGATTCAGTGACTGCTGTGCTGTAGTCTTATCTCATATAATAGGTAATAATTTGCGAGGGTGAGTTAGTCTAGATGGCAGGTATAAAGTAGTCTTTTTTGTTTTAATGAGATATATAAATTAGGGCCCGTTTGGTTAGATTGCAGACCCCTCTGGTAATGCAATGGACTGCAATGCAATTGGGTGCAATGTAATAATGATTACCATCATCATGTTTGGTTGCTTAATAATAAGATGTGGAGAAATTTTTTTTTTATATTTAAATTGAATTATAAAAGGTCCAAAATACCCCTTAAACATAAAAAAAAACCTCCATCACCAATCATCTCCTTCCTCACCCCAAATCACAGCGTCAGTGCATAACTCAAACAAGAATAAGCAAGTTAAAATTTTTTTGTTTCTGCAAGTTAGAATAACCAATCATCTCCTTCCTCACCCGAAACTTACCTCGCCGGCAACAATAAAGCAGGGGTCTCTGTTTCTGCAGTCCTTCGCCGTGGAGTGCGTCGCGTTAGGGCTTTCGGTTGTACACAACAATTCTACACAGTAATTGAAGATCACCCGAAACTTGCTTTCGATGTTCTGCTCTCACGTTAGGGCTTTTGCTTTTGAAAGGCAAAAAAAATGAATACAAATTTTATGTTTTGTCTATTGAGGGTATATATTGTCTTTTTATTATATTAGTAGGGTCAAAATTGATATTTCATCAATGATTACAAGCCTGCAATGAGTTTTCATAGGGGTCCCCTATGAATGGAAATTACCATAAAATATGCAATCTATTTTACAATTGTAATCTAGATTACCATTAATAAGCCCAACCAAACAGGCCACCAATGATAATGCAATCAAGATTACCATCGCATGTGTGCAATGCAATCTAACCAAACGGGCCGTTAGTCTTTTGTCAGGTGCATAGCATGGAATGCTGAAAACGATTTTACATGGAAGTTGTAATTTCTTTTAGTTATGGTGGTTATTCCTTCTTTATTGGGACTTAATCTAAAGATTTCTCAATTCTAACATTGTGTACTATGTTGGGTTTCTCTTTTTCCTTTTTCCCCTTCCTGTTTGTAATAGTCTCTTAATTATGGATGGTAGAACGAAAGGTTTACGTGTAGAGAATTGAAGGTCACTTGTCCTCTTCACATAGGATATAATGGAACTGCTGAAATTACAGCTTGTGATGATATAAATCCTTTATTCACTATTTTATAAGTCAGTTATCTCAACATCCTTCCTTGCTCTGTTCACTGATGTAAAATATATTGTAGCATATTTATAACTGTCGGTTATTGGACTGTCTCTCTGCTGCAGTTTGTTTTTGGTGTCTTTTTCATTTTCTTAATTTCTTTCATTTTAATAGAACAATGAATGAAAGTAGCATTTTTTTATTTTTGAAAATTTGTAGGAGCATGAAAAGAAGCAGACTATCAGCAATAATATTCAACAATACGATGTTGCCATTGTTGGAGGAGGCATGGTTGGCATGGCTCTAGCTTGTTTCTTGGGTATGTAAAATTTGTGCAGATTGTTGCTTGCCTTTTTTTGTGTTGTTATCTTTCTTTGACTGGCATATACTTTATGCTTGATTGCTTATTATTGGCTAGTACTCTCGGGAAAGAATGATGGCACTAAGCAAAACTTTGGCAAATATCTTTAGCCTTTCAAATGAAAGCAGATATTTGCCTGCTTGCTGATGCTGTGAGAGATAGTTACTTCTTATCTGATACCAAACCAATAAAGTTTCAAACTTGGGCCAATTACTGTCTTTTTTTTCCTCTTGCTTTAGCAAGCCTGCCAATGACGAAGCAGTTAAATGTTGCTATTATTGATAGCAATCCTGCACTGGGGAGTCGCTTGTGCATTAAGAAGGATGATCCCCCTGATCCAAGAGTTAGCACTGTAACTCCTGCAACTATATCCTTTCTCCGAGGTATCTATTCATATTAAATTGGCAATAGTTGTTGTTTTCATTTTTTATTCTTTGCATTTCATGAGCTGCATGCATGAGTTCAGTAGAGTTCAGCTTCCTGCTTACACTTCTATACCTGAAATTTTTGGAATGCGTGCTGATTGTACACAATTATAACTTTTGCTGTATCACCATTCTTGTTATCTACCACATGTTGGTCATGATCTGAATAAATGCATGGCATTTTTTTGAGGCGTCATATGTAAGAAAAATGTATTTGCATTTTGCAGCTATCAGAAAGAATTTTTCAGTAAATTTAGTTTCTTTCTCCTGAGATCTTAAATGCATGAGATTTGAGAACTGGCCTAGTCTGCAGAACTGGGTTGGTTTGAGCAGTTCATAATTGAATTGGCTGGTTGGTGTTGACTTTGACTGGTACTCTTCAATACCATTTGCATCTAAATTAAACCATATCACAGGATGCATGTTTTTCTGTTTTCCAAGCTATGGTAAAATCCTCTTGCTTTGAATGGAATTGGAGGATTAAAATTTCTAGGATTCATGCTTGTGTATGAAGGGTAAAATCTTGACCTTTGCTCAGTGACCCTTAAGAATTTGTCTATTCCCAGATGCTGGTGCTTGGCAATATGTTGAGCAAAGCAGGCATGCTAGTTTTGATAAAATGCAGGTATGTGTCTTCTCTGTCTATACCATAGTTATCTATGTCATTTATTTTATTGTATCATGGTCAGGAACTGATCGATATATTGAGTAAATTGTTAGCATGCCTTCAAACTATTAACTCAATCAATATATCTATTGATTAATGATTTGGAAAAGGGAATGTTGTTCCAAGCTAGTTTCCATCATCAGGTGAATGATTGATATCCGCTGAATAATAATTGATATTGCAGAGTAATGACCAAGATACTTCGCTTTATTTTTATAAATATAGGAAATAGCATAGTGATTTTCACTTCATTAACTGTGTATAACCATGAACTCACCATCCATTTTGAAGAGAAACAGGATTTGTGTCCAAGGATAACCATAAACTTATCTGGAAATCTGGAATATAACTTCAATTTTATGGATGGAGGCTTTTCTCTTTCAGTGTGCATTATATATTTTTGTTATAAAATAACCCTTTTCTGAAATAAGCTTAAATTTGATGCATTCCCTCTTTGCAGGTCTGGGATTATACCGGCTTAGGGTATACTAGATACGATGCAAGAGATGTAAATAAAGAAATCCTAGGGTAGGGATGGACAAGTGTGAAGGTGAACATTCTTTATATATTAACCATCACTAAACACAATTTTTGTTCAGGTGCGTCGTGGAGAACAAAGTGCTTCATAGTGCCTTATTATCACGTGTAGAGGTATAAAGCTGCACAGTTATGGTTGTTATATGCTGTATTCTGCTAGGGAAACGTTCCTAATCAGAGGTTCTTTATGTTAAGGATTGCGCACATTTGCAAAATCAAATTATATACATTGATTGATACAGACAAATTGTTTCTAAAAGCACTATAAGTGAGAACTGATCAGTGATCATTTCACTTATGAGACTTATTTTAAAAAGGGATGAATTATCATCTATATATTATGGTATTTTCATTCAGTAACTGGACTTTATAGTGCCTAATCAGAGGTATAAAGCTGCACAATTATGGCTGTTATATGCTGAATTCTGCTAGGGAAATGTTCCTAATCAGAGGTTCTTTATGTTAAGGATTGCGCACATTTGCACAATCGAATTATATACATTGATTGATACAGACAAATTGTTTCTAAAAGCACTATAAGTGAGAACTGATCATTTCATTCATGAGACTTATTTTAGAAAGGGATGCATGATCATCTATATATTATGGTATTTTCATTCAGTAATTGGACTTTAAGTAGAAATTCTTCTTTTATATTCTGTCTTGATTTGATTGTGTCAATATTGTGCTGAAGTACTGAGTCTGGATAGAAAACTTGCTAGCACCTGTGTAAAACGAAGAAGTGGTGCGTCCTGGTGTGTTTGGAATTCAATTGTATGCTGGTTCAGCAGTTTGAGTAGATGCTTTGGATGTTAGGATTCAAGTCACTACATCAAACTATCTTTTGGCTTCTGCCTTGATATTTCCATCTAGAATTTTTAGTGTTACATTAAATATGAATGAAATTGTTTCAATGAAAGTTTTCACTCTTAGGTTTGACAGTACATTCAACTAAGAACAGCCAACTTCTTGACAGGCTACAGATTTTCAGAAAACAATCTACCCATTGAGGTTAACTTCAATGACATTGCAACCAAGCTCGACATCTACAGTGGTTGAGAATTTGTCATCAAGAGCATCATCTTCTGCTCAAAGGAATCTGGCACAGCTAGAACTAAGTGATGGCAGTAGTATATATGCAAAGTTGGTGGTAATTTAAATTTCCATATGAATGGGTTATATTCCACTAAAACTGGCAGCACAATGATGCTTATTTTTCCATTGGATAGCAACTATCTGAGTTTGCTATGTCATATACATCATTTGGTGTCTGATCACGTAGATGGATAATGTTGCAGGTTGGGGCTGATGGAGGTAAATCGCGTGTTAGGGAATTAGCAGGATTCAAAACAACTGAATGGAACTACTCACAAAATGCAATCATCTGTACAGTGGAGCATTCCATTGAAAACCAATGTGCATGGCAACGGTTTCTACCTTCTGGTCCAATTGCACTTTTGCCTATTGGTGACAAGTATAGCAATATTGTTTGGACCATGAGCCCATCAGAGTCAGACCACCGTAAATCAATGAATCATGATGATTTTGTGGAGGATGTCAATCGTGCTTTAGACTATGGCTATGGTCCTCATCCGAAGTCAAGCTTAGGAACTGGTGACTTGTTCTCTTGGCTTAATATGGATTCAACATTCTCAGCCAATCAGTTTTTTGAAATTCCCCCTAAAGTAGTGAAATTAGCATCTCAAAGAATGATGTTTCCATTGTCCTTGCGACATGCAAACACCTATGCATCAAAGCGTGTGGTCCTAATTGGAGATGCGGCTCACACTGTCCATCCTCTTGCTGGTCAAGGAGTTAATTTAGGTTTTGGAGACGCATTTGCTCTTTCAAAAATTATTGCGGAAGGCATTGCTCTGGGCAATGACATTGGAGAGGTTGGTTGTGTTTCTGATTTATCTTTGATGATATATAAAGTCATATGCATTTTCTGTCCTCAAAAAAATAAATAATTATAATTATCGTTGTGATGCTCTTTCTGATATGCACGGAATACTTACCCACTTTAGCCATGACTTATGTAATGGTTTCTGATATGCATGGAATACTTACCCACTTTAGCCACGACTTATGTAATGGATGGCGATTTTTTTGAAAGGAAAGAGTGCAAGTTTGAAGGATTAGGTATCTTCCAAGGCGTTGCCACACCATGAGGGAATCTTCTGCTGAAAGCCATTTCCTAAACTCTTAAGTTGCAACGGTAGATGCAATTTTACAAATTATACAGCGGTAATCAAAAGTAGTGCTGGTGTTCTGGCCATAGAGGATGAGCATCTGAGAAGTGGCCTCTTCCTCTATTCACGTGTTGGTGCAGGAAATTTACTTCAAGAAATTGTGTGATTGATTAAGTTGCTTTTCTTTGCACTGATAATTAGATCTAATTGCTGAATAGTATTGGTTTTTTTTGACAAATGTTTAGAGTCCACTGTTGCATTTACTACCTGAATATGCATAAAGGTAATATGGGGTGGTTTTGCAGGTGCATTTATTGAAGAAGTACGAAACAGAAAGGAAACCAGCAAATATTATGATGATGGCGGTCCTTGAGAGCTTTCAAAAAGCTTACACTATTGATTTTGGACCTTTGAATATATTGCGAGCCGCTGCTTTCCACGGGGCGAACCATATATCACCACTCAAAAGAAGTATTATTTCTTATGCTTCAGGTGACCAGAAATTGCCCCTTTTCACTTGAGATCATGGAACAGACCGTCTAAACTTTTGGGTTGGTTGCACGTTGATAAATTCCTTGAAACATAAAGTGCAAGGATATGACATGTATAAATCTAGTGTCAACTTTCATACAAGAACGTATTGCGAATATGAGAATGGTGTAACGCCCGACATATCCGGAAACGTAAATGATGCGTCGGTCTTATATGAATTCATGTGTGTTTGGAAGCTTTCCAAACCATGGTTTGCGCAACCCGAGACAAAACTCCTCTCACAAACTTACCTCGTAAGTCGTAAAAGCTATTAAAAAAAGCTAATCCAAACACACACGAAATTACGTTGAATGAGTGCAAGTGGTGAATTTCCACGTAGGACTTTTCTATCAAACTCCTCTCCCCAAGTCTGAGCCTTGAACTTTGTCAAGGCTATCAAACCATAAATAGTTGTAGTGGCAAGGAAAAAAATCCTTTAATTGTTGTCACTCATTTTATATAAAGCCAGAAACCTAAGTAAAGATGATTTTATCCACACTTTTTAAGAATCTTCATCCCGAAACCATTAAAATCGGAAAAGACATCCAGCATCTGGACCCACGACTCTATATTTTGCCGACTTGTCCATTTCTCTGCGTCTATTTTTCTTTTCTAACTATAAAATAGACGGCATTTCTAAAAAATTGCAATAACATTTATTGCTTCCTTTATATGGTTACATGTGCATTCTGTTCATTATACCCAGTTGGGGGCCATAAGGAGTCGGGTGGGGAAAAATCACAAAAATGTATCGCGTATTAATCGGGCTAATACTGATGCGCACAGAAGCAGAAAAGAGGTAGGGAAGAGACAGAAAAGAGACAGAGCACGAGAAAGAAGAAGAACAGAGGAGTTGTTTGAGAAAGAAACTGCAACATATATCATAACTGAAACAGAGTACGTGACAGAAATTAAATAGCCACGGAGTACATGCAGTAACTAACAACTGAGAGTGCAAAGACTAATCTATCCTTAATAAACTACATAATGACAGGCATGGACTTCTACTGAATTTAATGACGTAACAACACCCCCTCGTTAAAATCATCCTTGTCCTCAAGGATGTTCGTGGCTCGTGAACTCTGGAAAGCGACGGAGGATATCGGTCCAATACTCCCACGTGGCCTCTTCATGGTTGCTACCTTCCCATTGCACGAGCACTTGGGTGACTGCCTTGTTGTTCACTCGTGTGACACGACGTTCCAGAATGGCAGCAGGAATCCTGGTGGTGGATATTGTTGGTTCAGCGTCTGGAATTGGCACCACTGGTACCGAGGGATCTGGACATGGTTTAAGCATGGAAACATGAAAAGTAGGGTGTATCTTGGCTGTTAATGGAAGCTCTAGAGTATAGGCAACATTACTGATTTTTGCAGCTACACGATAAGGGCCATAGAACCGTGGAGATAGTTTTTCCGAAGCCCTTGGTGCCACACTCAGTTGACGATAGGGTTGCAACTTTAAGAATACCCAGTCCCCCACTTCAAACATACGTTCCGAACGGTGTCGGTCAGCAAACTTCTTCATCCTCTGTATTGCCGCATTTAAATTTTCCTTAAGCTGTTGTAACAGAGCTTCTCTTGCACTAAAGGAACGATCAATGGTATCCATAGAGGATTCATGAGGTATGTAAGGAAGTTGTAACAGGGGTGGCTGACCATAAACAATCTCAAAAGGAGTTGTTTTTGCAGAAGTATGATAGGTGGTGTTGTACCACCACTCTGCTAGAGGAAGCCATTGGGTCCAGTCCGATGGTTTTTGCCATGAAAAGCAACGAAGATAGTGTTCTAGACAACGATTGAGCACCTCACTTTGCCCGTCACTCTGGGGATGATATGCCGTAGATAACCTTTGTTCAACACCCAGTCGAAGTAAGAACTCTTGCCAAAATTGGCTTGTAAACACAGGGTCACGGTCACTGACAATATTTGCAGGAGCACCATGCAATCTATATATTTGGTCAATAAATACTTGTGCCAAGTCTGATGCTGTGTACGGGTGAGCTAAGGCTAGGAAATGTGCATATTTGCTAAGACGATCTATCACCACCCAAATAGTGTCTTTTCCCTTAGATTTGGGAAGCTTCTCAATAAAATCCATAGCTATGCTTTGCCATATGCCTTCCGGAATAGGTAGTGGTTGCAATAGACCCGGATAAGCGACATTCTCGGTCTTACAACGAAGACATACCTCACAATGCTTAATGAAGGCTTGAATGTCGTTCATCATGCCCTTCCAATAAAAAAGAGATTTAATGCGTTGGTAGGTAGCTCGAACCCCAGAATGCCCCCCCTGTGGCCCCGAGTGCAACCACTGAATTATGCATTGTTGTAACTCTTTTTGTGTGGAGCCTATGACTAATCGGTGCTTTCTCATTAACAGCCCATCTTGCCAGATATATTTAGGATGGGCAGCGGGGTGTTCTTGGAGCTCTTTAATGAGCTTGACCAAAGCCGGGTCACTTTTCCATTGATCAAGAATCTTATCCCATAATTCTGTAGAGACTGATGATACTGAGAGGTGAAGCAGCTCCCCATGTGTGGCACGGGATAATGCATCTGCAGCTCCATTTTCTGTGCCCTTCCTATATTTGATATCATACTGCAATCCCATCAATTTAGTGATCCATGTGTATTGAGAGGGAGTGGAAAGCCGCTGCTCCAAAAGAAACTTTAGGCTTCTTTGATCCGTCAGGATGGTGAAGGGTTGAATGCAAAGATATTGATGCCATTTGGTGACTGCATGAACAATTGCTAACAGCTCCTTATCATAAACTGAAAGTAACCTATTCTTAGGGGAAAGCACTTTACTCACATACGCTACTGGGTGCCCTTGTTGAGATAGTACTGCACCAATACCAATATTAGAAGCATCCGTTTCCAAGATGAATGGGGAAGCAATGTCTGGCAATGACAACACAGGAGCTTCTGTTAGTGCTTTTTGCAATTGTATAAATGCATCCTCAGCTGCTTGGGACCAATGGAAACCATCCTTCTTCAATAACTCAGTGAGTGGGAATGCAATCACCCCAAAGGATTTGATGAATCTCCGATAGTAACCACATAACCCCAAGAATGCTCGCAACTCTTTTACAGTTTTAGGAATAGGCCATTTCCTGACTGCTTCTAGCTTTGAACTGTCAGCTGCTACCTTGCCATCAAAAATCACATGCCCCAAATATTCAATACTACTGGTTGCAAAGGCACATTTAGACTTCTTCACAAAAAATTGGTTTGTGAGCAGAATATCAAACACTGTTTTCAGATGAGAAACATGAGAAGATAGATCCTGGCTATATACTAGTATGTCGTCAAAGAATACTAGCACACACTTTCTCAGTAATCCTTCAAATAGTCGATTCATGATGCCCTGAAATGTGGATGGGGCGTTTGTCAACCCAAACGGCATGACTAAATACTCATAATGACCTGCATGTGTTTGAAAAGCTGTTTTATATATATCTTCCTCCTTCATTCTGATTTGATGGTAACCAGATCGAAGATCAAGCTTAGAAAATATCCGGGCACTTCCCAATTCATCCAATAAGTCTTCAATTAGAGGTATAGGAAAGCTATCTCTTACGGTTGCCTTGTTTAGAGCACGGTAATCCACACACATTCTCCAGCTACCATCTTTCTTCTTTACTAATACCACAGGTGATGCGAAAGGGGAAGTACTATGTTGAATTATGCCTTGGTTGAGCATGTCTTTAACCATTGCATCAATGGCATCCTTTTGCAATGCAGGATATCTATAAGGACGAAGTTTAAGAGGTTCTGTACCTTCCTTTAAGATTATACGGTGGTCATGATTGTCTCGGCACGGTGGAAGAGTTTTTGGCTCCTCAAATAAGGTCTCATACTCCTCAACAAGCAACTGAATATCGGCTGGAACAGAAGGATTTGCAGTTGACTTCAAGACACAGTAGCTTTCGGGTATGACCTGAGCAGCTAATATACTATGAGGTTGATGCAATAATTTCTGCATTTTAGCATCAGAAACAACCCTGCTTTTACTGGGCTTTGGTGCCTCTAATCTTACCCGAACACCCTTCCAATCAAACTCCATTGTAAGTTCTTTACAATCCAGATGAATGACGCCCAATTCCCTTAACCAATGCATACCCAATATCATATCATATCCTGCCAATGGAAGAAACATAACTTCTGCCTCAAACTCGACACCACATGAAGTCCACTTCACACAATCACACTTAGTAGTTGACCACAATTGTCCTCCACCAGCAATTGCAATTCGTCTGGGATTAATTTTTTGCAGTACGAACCCCCCTTCTTTAGCTAATGATGAGTCCAGGAAATTATGAGAACTTCCTGTGTCTATTAAAATATGGATAACTCGCTTTTCCAATATTCCTCTTACTCTAATAGTCTCGGCGCTGGTGGTGCCTTGAATGGCGTTCAAAGAGATGACAGGTGGATCAAAAGGCTCTTCATCACTACCCAATCCTACCTGGGTGACCACATCATCTTCGGCCATAGTATTGGTAGACGGATCCGAGACTTCCATGAGAAATATTTGCATACGCTTCTTATTATCACAAGCATGACCCGGGGTATAACGACCTTTACAATAGTAACATAAATTTTTTGCTCTGCATTCCTCAAGTTCTTCTGCTGAAAGTTTTTGTTTAAAGGTCATATTGGGCCTACCTAATACTCCTTTATCACTCCGTTTTGCATCACTGCCTTCACTTTTATTTGCAGTATAAGAGGACGAACCCTTAGAGGAGCTAGCAGTCGTCCCTTTAAAAATGGTGGAGTATGATTTGCTGGTTTGATGTTCCACGGTGTACCGTTGTAAGGAGTCAAGGTTGGTCTCTTGTAGTCGTGCGAGTTTGACAGCCTCTAATAGTGAGCGAGGACGCAGCAACTTTACCCCTGTGGCTAGCTCTGTTTTTAACCCACCCAAAAAACAACTAATGCGCTTCTCTTCTGGTAATTCAACTTTACACATCAGCAAATCAAATTCTCGCTGATAATCCGCTAAGTTACCCGTCTGACGTAGTCGCATCAAGTCTTCCATAGGATCATCGTTCAAAGACCCGAAGCGAATTTTTATGGCCTCTGAGAACACTCGCCATGGTATCCCACCGGGCTTCCCACGTTCGAAGTATTGAAACCACCGATATGCATCACTGTCAAGCGCAATGCTTGCCAAGACTGTTTTCCTTGCCTCCGGTGTACCATCCAATTCAAAATATCTCTCACATTTAGTTAGCCAAGATTCAACATCAGAAACAGTGAAAGGCGGGAAGTCGAGCTTTGTAAACCGAGTAGGAATGTGATAATCGCCACAACGCTCGTCACCCCTGTTTCGGGTGTTTTGATTTTGAATGTCGGCAACCTGCAGTGATAAGCGTCTCATCAATTCTTGAAGTCCACCAAGTTGATCTTGCATCTCATACACACCGTCAAACTTCGAATCCAGCGAACCAAATTTCTGTTCAATCTCCATCCTTATTCGGTCCTCCACATCCTTCAACTGTGACTGTGAACGTGTTCCTTCCGCCATGACAGTGGATCGTTGCTTCTCTGATACCAATGATGCGCACAGAAGCAGAAAAGAGGTAGGGAAGAGACAGAAAAGAGACAGAGCACGAGAAAGAAGAAGAACAGAGGAGTTGTTTGAGAAAGAAACTGCAACATATATCATAACTGAAACAGAGTACGTGACAGAAATTAAATAGCCACGGAGTACATGCAGTAACTAACAACTGAGAGTGCAAAGACTAATCTATCCTTAATAAACTACATAATGACAGGCATGGACTTCTACTGAATTTAATGACGTAACAAATACCCGAGAAGATAATCTGTTGAGAACTTCAGGAAGCACTTTGACAGAGATTCCCGGCAGCACTGGTATGAGTTCTTGGATAATCTGAGTAACATTCTGAGCCTATTGCCACGGACAAACAAATATCAGATAATATGAAAATGCACTTAATCTTTTACCCGAAATCAAATAATACATGCATAAATCATAATCCAATGAGGCGGATTTCTTCCAAGAAACAGAGACAAAACTAGACCAAGAAAGATGTCTTTTAGTATTAGATTATTCATTACCTGACCGGAGGTGCTGGATAATGAACTTCCCGCAGTCAAGAATTCCACTACTTTCTGGACATTATTCAGTATGACTTCATCCTCTTCAGTTATGGTGGGTATTAGGGCTGAAGGCTTGAACGGACCAACGGTAGGTACCATACTGAAAACCGGGGTAGCATTCTGAATTCCTAATATTGACATTATTCTTACGAGTTGTTCCCTTGTAAGAGCATCAATGCCCTTGACAACCTGCTTTCCACAATAGTTCGAAAGACAAGTGGAGTGAGTAAAACATCTTGATAACCAAGCATTATAAAAAATAAGGAAACTAAAGGGGATTGGAGTATTTATCATGGAGTAAAATTTAAATATTATCAGAGATTATGGAACAAGTAATTTGGGATTATTTATGGTAAAGGAGGTCTAGGACTAGAAGATCCAAGAAGAATGTCAAGAGCTGTGTTTAAATCTGACATTGTAGCCTACACAACTATCTTATATTGACCTAAGAAGCAAGCTCCCATGCAAGGACATTCACACGTTCTCTGGTCAAGTCAATTTCTTAATAGTGTTACTGATTTCTAACATTTATATATGCTCAAAGAATTAGGTAAAAATTATATGAAAATCTATATTAATGGAAAATAGAGGCTCTTTTTCGTGCATCATGAGATCCACAACACTCACGCATATTAACCTAATATACACTACATAGTATGCTTCAGCAGTTCTATACAATACCTCATCCAGAAGAAATTCTCGGAAAAAATTGCCCTTATCAGACAGCAAAAATGCCAAAGCTGCCCTTGTTTGCACTGGCTGCTGTGACTGGGGTACAATGGACTGGAATCCAGGCAAGAGATACTGTGTCTGGCTAGGAAGAATTCCAAGCTCAGCCATATTTCCGTTCAGGCTCTCTCCACCTCCACTTTTTGCAGCAGTAATAAAGTTCTCAAAGGCTTGCATGACATCAATAAATCTTTCAGCATCAAAAACTCCAGATTTCCCATATATAGTGTAACGTAGAGCATTCCTCAGCCGAGGGGATTCATCCGTTAGGAGTCTCTATCAGCAAACATAATGAAAACCAAACTTAGATTACTCGGAAAAATCTAAAAGCACACAAACATTATCCAATTACAATGTGATGCTCTATAATGCGCTTTGGTTTGTGCACATTTTTTAAGTACTGTAGGCTATTTTATGAGTACCTCAAAACAAAAATCAAAGGCATAAGCCCGCATATAAAGGATACAAGCCATATAGCTTTAGAACGCTGGAAAAAAAAAAAGAAAACCATAGTGTATTATACCTGAGCAATATATGGATAGGCCTCGTCAACAATGGCAAAGTCAGGATTCCCAACCAGAGCTATCCCTTCCAGAACCCCAATGGCCCTAATTATAAGAGCAAAGTATGGGGGTATCCTAAAAGGATAATCAAATGTAATTTGTGCCAAATCTGCTGCCAATTCCTGGAAGTTGATATTTTTTGCTCCTCCACCTTCAAGTGCCTGATCAAAAACTTTGGCCAGAACTGGCAAGATCGGCTGCAAATTGACGCCATCTGGAATGAAACCAAGTTTGACAAAGTCTTTAACAATGGCTGGATAATCCCGATGGATGAGGTGGGCAATTGCTTCAATCATTCCATACTTTTGATCATCAGTCAATTTTGTAACAAGCCCTGGTAGCAGCAAAAGACTTCCAAAATCAGTCTAAATTATTAGGAAATAAAATCAAATTTTGAATATTTAAGGCAGTGTAACAAGTAATTAACAAATTGTGGAAATAATGTGCATTAAAATAAGATTAATTTACCATCATGTCTGCGAAAAGGAAAAAAAGCTAGTCTAGTAGCTTTTATGCAAAACCCAAAACAATATTTCATTCTATGTAATGTTGCAAATTCAAATCCCAGTGAAATAAAATATTCTGCTTGTTAGTGTCACAATCCTCGTGGACAATGCTTGAAAAAACCATCTACCTTATGCAAGAAAAAGAGCCTTCAGATGCAGAGGATAATCTCAGTACAAGAAGAAAAATGATAATATGATTGATAAAGTAAAAGAGAAAAGCAACAGGAAGTTATAATGTAACATCCTCATACATTAACCTATGAGGAAAAGGAGGATACATTCCCTAAAGTATTTTATTAAACACACTCAGATGCATCATAGGGAACCAAAGCTCAAAAATAAATGCAATACGTATACATAATACTATTCATGACGCAGAAAGATAAACAATATAATATTCCATTAAATGATGACAATATTTAAGTTTACCGAAGTCAAGTATGGCAAGTTTTCCGTCTGGAGTACGGATCAAGTTCCCCGGATGCGGATCAGCATGAAAAAATCCAGTGTCAAGCAACTGGTAAAAATTTAAAATAAGTCAATACAACAATAACTTGGCAAGAACTTAACTTGAAGCATTTGAATAAAAATCAGATACCTTCAGTCCAGTGTTTTGGAGTGCAATGTATTTCTATAACTAACAATGGTCTTTTAATATAAAGAAATTCTTTTAAGAAAAAAAACTACTGTTATTGCCAGTAAAAAGGCCCAGAAAGACAAGATGGATGGTAAGAACTGAATATACACAAAAGTGGTAGCCTACAAAATCTAGTGCCATCTAAAAGATTTCAAAAGAAAGCATAAAAGATTACCTGTTTTAGATAGCAGATGACTCCAACATTAACGAGTTCTCCAACGTCACTTTCTGTGCTCTGTGACAGCTTCCCTCCCTCAACCCATTCTGTGGTAAGAACCCTTCTTGATGTATATTTACTGTATGTTTTAGGTATGACGACCTATAACTCAAACTGTCAGAAGAAGTATGCAAATTCTCCAGGATCACCTAGTGACTGTTATCATAATATTGTTGTTGACTGTGGTAAAACTAACCATACATTGTGAATAATAATAAAATGGTAACAAAAAAGATGTCTAGACTAGAAGGGATCAGGCTCACTTGAGGTAAGTCTTTCTTCATCATTTCAGCAAAAAGGTTCCCATTTTCACCTTCATTAACATAGTCTAACTCCTCAAAGAAGCGAGCAGCCCACTCATCAACCAAGCCAACCACGTCTAAAGAGACCTGAAAATATATAGATGGAAAGCAACTGGGTTGAGAGGAAGACATTGACAATTAATGATTAATGTTCTTGTCAACAACCAACGTTGTCACTTCAAAAAATCAAGATCAAAAGTCAATTTCATAAAGATAAGGTGTCAACTTATCTTTACTAGAATTTACCTAACCTGAGGAAACCTGCGAAGAACCAAACCCAGGTTCCTAATAATGTACAAATCGATTGTAACAGTTTCAAGAACAAAAGGCCTCTGAACTTTAACAGCTACCAAATCTCCATTTTCCTTTAGACGGCCCTTGTATACTTGTCCAAGAGATGCTGTGTATATTTGCATACAAATTAATGCTTGCTTATTGATTAGCTTAATAAACCTTGCAAAGGGAGGCTATACATTTCTACAAAGAATCTATTATATCTAACTGATTGTGTCAAGAGCTACCAGCGGCAATGGGAGAAGATGAAAGTTCAGAATAGATATTTTGCCAGGGTTGACCAAGCTCCTCTTGAATTAAGGCCATTGCTATATCATCTGGAAATGAAGGAACCTTCAAAAGAAAAAGAATAACATTAGAAGCCATTGTCAAAAGATTGGACACTATACTATAATCATTTGACTCCATAATTCTTGTATTGGCATGAGATCTTGGTTCTTTCTTTCTTCCTTTCCTTTTCCCTTTGGTGAAATGAAATCTTGGTTCTAACTGAATAAGATAACGCAGATTTTTAAAGTTGCTAGAGAAGTTAGGAGTTAGGACCTAAAACCAAAGAGACTCATCTTTCTAAATCTAAGCCCTAATTATGTTTCTACAGTGGCTCTGACTAAAGAATACACAGAACTTGACTTATGAAGCTTCTTCCAATCTTTTTTAAATATACATTTTTGTCCCCATGCTGAGTATGAAGAAAACTTGGATCAAATTCAAAGGGAACAAGACCATATGCAGGGAGAGAGCAAGAGAGAGGGAGCACCAGGGTTACCTTATCACAAAGCTTCTGCAGCTCTGTCATTGCAACAGGTGACAGTATATCAGGCCGAATGCTCAATGCTTGACCAAGTTTTATATAAGCTGGACCCAAAGATGTTACAATTTCCCGTAATTCAATGGCCCGAGCAACTTCATTCTGGTAATGGAAAAAGTAAATCAGAATAACCATCACATAATAGTGAAAAATGCAATTCATATAATGGTTATGAGATGTAAGGAAACTGATGCTGTTGAATATGGCTATGATTTTTAGTAATTACCCAAGAACTAATTTGTAATGAACCTAACGCAACCAGCTGGTGCATCCAATTCTCAGTTATCATGAATTATGTGAGTAAGGGACCATTTCATTCTCAAAGCTTAGCCAGATAGAAGAAACAAATGAATGACTTTATTAACTTATCTAACACACACCCTAACAGACCACCAAGAGGGAAAAAACAAAATCAAAAGAACTCACCTAAGAATTCCCGCATGGACATCTTAGTCTCATAAATGTGCCTATCAAGGAACTAGGGAAGTGGATTCAGTAGACCAGGTACGGTCACACATCACACATTGCCTCCTCTTCTCAAGCAGTTTAACAAGAAAACAATTATAACAAAACCAACCTTCTTTCCTTCCCCTTGTAGTTTTATTTCCATCCCCAACATTCCTTCCATAACTTACTAACAAGTGACTACCTTCAGAACTAAAGCTAGTAACAAATTCTACCATATCAACAGAACTCAAATTGAAGTGGTATGAGAATATATCAACAGCTCAGATGCTAGGTAGCATGACAGATTGACAGAGAAACTTACCTCCTTAACCTTCTTGTTAATAACATCCCAAAGAAGTCTTGAAAGAAACCCACCAGCAACGGATAATAACTGGACAATGCGTGTTGCTACAGCACGTGGCCGTTTCCCCCAATATGCAGAAATGCTGGCAGGATCATAAACCAAGGGCAAGAACTCACTACTTTCATCAACCTAAAGAAACACAAAAATGCCAAATAATATAATAAAAAGTCACGCATTATTCTCCTTATTTTAAAACTAATAAAGAATCTGTAGAAGATCCAGCACAATGACAAACAGAAAATAGAAAGGTCCCTTGGGGAAAGAAAAAAAATTACACATTTAATCTGAGAGCTAAAATTAAATGCAAATCATGTGCCCAAGAGATGAGTGCAGTGTCAGGTCCTATTTTGGCTAGTTTTATGCAAGCTATTCATTTAATTAGCCAAAATCGAGCCAATGCAAATTGCTAATTTAAACATTTCAGGATCGCACCCTGCACTGGCTTCTACAAAATTTCCAGCTTTCAGCTTTTATTCTATTTGTTAATAAATGCAACTGATTTCTCTTTTCAAATGCATGAGAGTAACAATTCAATTGTATCTGAATTGCAAGCTGATAATTTCAATTTATTTCCCCCCTCATACATTACCCTAATGGCTTTCACTTGCAACAAAATTACATGCTCAGAGTCACAAGCAGTAGCTGCACAAATATAGAAGCCTCGCAAATATCATTCAGTTGTTAGAACAAGGCATCATGATTAGCTTATTAGAGTTAGACATAAGATTCGCAAGTGTAAATACCTCAACAAGACGAAGCTGAACATCATCCTCAGCAAACAGTGAATCTCTTAAATTTTGTCCTCGAAGGCCTCTCATGAGTGTTGCCAACTGCTCATTTTCTTCCATTTGTGCCCTGACCCTTTTAATCTCCTGAGAAACATCGCCAATTTTCTGCCGTTTGCAAGAGTTAGTTCAGGTTAAACCCAACAACGATTAAATATAAACTAAAACAAGGGAAATTAAACCACCAATTCAACCAACTGATGAGGCAGAACTTTAAAAACAACACCCAGAAAGTTTAAAATAGCAGAGGAAATCTTATCAACAAAAGCGTGGTAAAGTATCCGAGAAGGAGATCTGTCTTCATGATCAAATAAATATAAGTTTAAAGAAGAAGGAGAAGAAGGGGAAGAAAGAGGGAAATGACAAGCCACTAGATCAAAAACAGCGTAGAACCACAATCAACTTTATACAGCTAGTGGCACTAAAACTCCATAAGCTAAAAAGCCAACCGATTATTATAAACAGCTAGTGGCACTAAAACTCCATAAGCTAAGAAGCCAATCGATTATTATAAACAACTAGTGGCACTAAAACTCCATAAGCTAATAAGCCAATCGATTATGTGCTCGTTTGTTTCGGCGTTTTAACGTGAAATCGGACTTATACAGTGTCACAAACGGACTTGAACAGTAAAAAAGCTATAATGGATGTTTGTTTCGGCGATTGGATTTAAGGTAAAAAAAGTCATAAGTTGGAAAAAGTCATAAGCCTCAAAATGGAGCTTATGTGCATGTGTGTGTGTAAAATAATACTGATAGGAGTATTTTCATATTTTTGGGGATCAATGAGGTACTCAAAATCACTTCTAATCACAAAACTTCTTTTATGAAAAATGATCTAAATAAATTTCTCTTTCTTTAGATAGTAATTTTCTGCTAATTAGAGAATATTTTGGGATAAGAGTTTAGGCAAGTTTTGAGTTTTGTTAATATATGACTCTAGAAATGTAGAGAATAATTAATAATTAATTTTAATCAGTTTATATTTATTATTTAGTTGTTTTATGATTTTATAATCAATTTTTTTTAAATCATGTCATAAATTAGTTTATATACAGTGTTTTTACCCATTAAATTTAGTTTAAATAATTTATTTGGATTATTAGAGGTATTATTGAGGTTTTAATCGGTTTATTTTGTTAGATTTTGAGCTATGTGAAAATATGAGTTAGGATTTAATATTTGAATTAGAGTTTGATATAATTTTAAAGATTTAAGCTTGAGTTGCACATCAGAAAAAACTTTGGAGTATGCCAATTTAAATTAGAGTTTGATATAATTTTATTACAATTGTACCATTACCAAATTTTCAAAGTTAATTTTTGAGAAAATTGTGAAAAAATCCCTCCATGCGTAGATATCTTCCCAAGTCCCATTGACAATTAAGTTGTCAATGAGAACTTTTTTCACAATTATCCCTTCATGTTTTTATTTTTCATAATTTTTACAATTTTTTCTCTTAATTAATACAAAAGTTACTTATACAAAAATCAACTCAAACATCATTCACTTTTACATAAGTTACTTTAAGTTACTTATCCAATCGCTAATCCAAACACTCATCATTTTACCCAATCTAATTTCTTTTCAATCTTAAGATTCTATAAGGTTAAGTAAAAATAAGTTACTTATCCAATTGCGAAAACAAACACACCGTATCATGTCCCAAGTATCATGTCCCAAAGCAATTGATTGCAAGAGCCTGACAAAAAATATATATCCTCCCCTCCGAAGTGTCTTAAAGAAGTATAATACAATTTCCCGTGAATTGAATCTAGAATCCTCTTAAGCAACCAAATCTAGAAATTAAGTTTACCCACAAGTGCAAAAACGGTGGCATTCCAGAGAACAGTATCTAGTATTTAGTATCAACACAAGAAAGAAGTCAAGTGCAGGATCTGATGAGTTACCGTAGAGACACCATTGACGGATTTTGGTGGCGAAGACCTGGATGAACGAGCCGCAGTCCGTGTGGGTCTGGGTTCGGCAGAGACCGCAGTAACCCGACCGAGCCGTCGGCGAAACCGAACCTTGTTCCTGCTAATTGAGAGTTGAGAAGGAGACCACCGACGAAGGGGATCAATTCCGCAGTAGACGAGCTGTGAAGCCGCGTCCATGGCGGAACCGTACAATCTTTTTTCTAAAGAGCACAAGTTTGGAAAAACTTGAGAGAAGGAGAGTACAATTTGGGTGTGGTGGTGGTGGTCGACTGATGGGGGGCCAGTGAAAGTGGTGCGAGGGCGGCAACATGCTTTACGTTTTTGGTCAATACGGGTGGTCGTTAAAGGGACACGTGGCCAATAAGGAGCGAACGAAAATTGGTTTGCTTATACTCCCTTCCGTCCATTCTAAAATAAAAGATAAAATTGATTTTTGGAGAGATTAAAAAAATCATTTAAATTATTTTAGAAGATTTTTATTTTTATTTTTATTTTTAAACTAATTAGTTTAACTAATAAACTAATATATAATCTAAAAATACATAATATATGATATGATTAAATAACTTATTTTACTTCCTTAATCTCTCTAAAAAAAATTAATCATGTCTTATATTTAGGATCGGGCTTGTAATAATATTTTCTTTTGCCACGTCATATTATTTATTTATATTTTGGGTCGTTTTGCGTCCCCGCGAGATTGGCTTGTCCGTGAAACAATTAGTGGGAGAAATGGAATGCCAAAACACGACAAGATTTCCTCGAATATTTTCGCAAGCCACTCGTTCCCTGTACGAATCTTGATTCATACAGTGAGTGTTTGGAATAGCTTATTTCTGAAAAATAAATTTTTATTATGTAAGTTGAGATAAAACTCTTCTCACATATTTATCTTGTATACCGTAAATCACGATTTATAAATACTTATTTTTTAAAAATAAGCTATTCCAAACGAACACATATATACTGATAGCACTCAATGTCAGGATCGCTTACGATATTTAAATCGTTAAATAATGTACGAGTACGTTGGAATCTTTTTCAACTCAGGTAATTAGAATTAGGTAAGCTTTTATTGCAAATTAATGAGAGCATAACACTGAATTAATAGAGGGAGAATAAAAGTCCTGTATCCAAATATTAGTAAAAGTTAACAAAACATGAAAAATTATAAGGAATTTTTCTGAAAAATAACCACATACGTGAATGTCCTTAAAAAAACGCCTTTGGACTAACTAGGACACGGAAGGTAGATGGCAAAAGAGGCCTTTTGCAAAGTTTGATGGTATAATATTGAATATTTGGATCATGTTCTTAGACAATGTCATCTTGCCAAAGTGAAGTTAGGATTTATTATCTGTTTGAGTTGGCGTTCAAGAAACACTTTCTCACGAATCAAGATAAAACTTTTCTCACACACTTACCTCATATACCGTAAATCACGGTAGAAAAGCAGTTTCTACCACTGACCCAACAGATACTTAATCTTTCCTTATTGAATGCAAGTTTCCTTGGTCACGGAACCTTTTGAAGATTGACTTTTTAGGAATTTTCATCCTAGACTTATAAGTTGTAAGTGGCAAATTGAATATATGTTGAAAATTCTGGGTCTTCAAATCAACGTGTTTTCAGCAATATTGCATTTTCACCCTTCAAGATTGCTCGCTCTTTTAAGAATTATCTAACCACACTAGAGGGACTACTAATATTTTGAGCATCTTATGTTTCTAACTTGTTCATATTTTCTTTGTCTTAGGTGATTGTCTGAGAAACAACTAAACCGTGGTTTCACAAATCTTTTTCCATAAAATGATATAAAACTCATTTCACATATTTTTCTCGTAAATTGTAAATTCACATGTGATGCCCAACTTTTTGTTTTTTCCGTTCACATCCCCCTTTGTAATTTCATTCCATAATGAAACTTCTCCTTTTCCTGAAAAGGATAGCTTTAGTTTTTTAAATTTTGAATGCTTGAAAGTGATTTTCTCCTATCTTATACTTTTTCGTTAGGTGATGTATATCTCTAAATAATGTAATTAACAAAAATAGAAAAGAATTAAGCTCATAGAGCAGGAAGGTACTAATTACTATATAAAAGAGAGAGAGAGAGAGAGAGAGGCGACAAGAAAAGAACATAAATTCAACAGAAGTTGTAAGACATAAACGGCGGCACATGAACGTGGCACCGTAAGGGACAAAAATGAACATAACAAGTCTGATAAATGGGAGGGGTGGGGAAGAAACAAGGAGCAAAACTAGTAAGATCAACTTATGCAGCTGAAGCCATGACAAATTGACATAAAAAGGATAAAAAATAAGGCAAGAACAATCCCAAAAACAGTCAACTTCATCTTCATGTTCTGAATCCACATTTTCCGCTTCACCTTTGTCCCCTGCGCTTTAAAATCCTGTGCCTGAATTTGTGATCTCCAACATTAGCAATCAGATATCCATGAAGTCATTAAAAAAAAGGATTGAAAATGGCTATATGTACACACACGCGCCTAATGCAAGCACGAACCTGTGAACGAAGGTTTTCAGTCTTATCCACTAGCAATTCAATCTTCTCTCCACGGTCAAGAACCTGAGAAAAGAAATCTATTGACCTAAGACACTGTATGATGATGTATAGAATATTTTGAGGTGTAGAAACTAATTCTCCCTCTGATTCTTAACATAAAATCTAGATGATTATTTTTTAGAGATCAAAAAAACTAAATAAACTATTTAATTGTCATATATTATTATATTATATATCAGTTTATAAGTCATACAAATTAGTTTGAAAAAAAACGATAAATATAATTACTTCAAAGTAATTTATTTAGCTTAATCAATCTCCCTAAAAAATGATTAACTAGGTCTTATATTCAACACCAGACGAGACAGTAAATAGGTTAAGGATGTTGCCTTCTCAATATTCTCCATCATGACACCCTTGACTTCAGAAACTTGAGCCTTCACTTTAGCAAGTTTGCTAATCTCTTCAGGATGATCCACACAGTACTGCATTTGCTCTTTCAACTTAGGCCTATAAATCATAATATTACATTAACTTCATTATATATAATTAATGAATTAGTGTCTTAGTCAATAAATTTTGGAGATTTAAACAACTTAATTAGTGATGATCGATATGTATGTATACCCAAATTCTTTGTTGAGGCCACGAGTTGAAGCAGTGGCTGCTTTGCCTCCGCCATATTTTTTGGTGAATTCTTCTTTGATGCGCTCTAGAAATGCAATGGGAATCTGTCTTCCCGCAGATTCAACAGCCACCACACAATAAGCTACCACATCAACAGTAAGTCGATCATCGTCACTTTTCGATGCCACCAACGAGCATTTCATATCAAATCATTCTTCTTTTATTTCTTGCTTTTCTAGCTAACACACATCACACAACAAATTGCTTACCCTGTGCATTATTCTTCATCAATGGCTTTTTCTATTGGGTATATTAAATAAACTAATCCTTAGGTTTCTTTCCTTCTAGTGAAAAAATCAATCCGTGTGCACAGAACTTGCCGAAAAATGACATGCATAGCAACAATGGATTACAAGGAAAATTGCATGATTATATAATGAATCAAACATGTCTATATTCAGTTTCAACGTCATGTTTCACATTTCAGTCAATAATAAAAAGAAAACCACGGCTAAATTTTGATCAAACAAAGGAAAGGTAAATTTTTTTTTTTGTCTCTAAAACTATCTCACCTCATCCAATTCCATTATTTTTTCAGACACTTTTCAGCTAACGTATGCACGATTATCAGAAGCATCAGCTAAATTAGCCAAATACATTAAACATAAGAATTCAAGGAACCAGATGAAAACACATCCATGCTCAAAGGATCAACCATTCCTATATATATGCCGCAGAAAGAAAACGAGAGATCTTGATAAAAGATAATCTCCACGAGTAAAACATAACATTGAATAATTATGAAGATTTAAAATATGAGGCTGCGTACTGAAGCCATTCTCAACGAGGTAATTGAAAGTGTGACCGTCGCAATTGTAAGTGAATCTGTTATTGGAAGAAGGAAGCTTCTGGAGGCATTGTGAGGCGACAGTCGTGAAGTTTCCGGTGAATTCAGTGTACTCTGCGAGAATCATCGTGCCTCGAGCAACGAAGCTGTAGATCAGAGATTTTTGTCCCATATCTTCAAAAACCCTAACCCAGAATCAACGAATCCCAGAATTTTAAAGAGTCGATCGATGGGGAAGGAGAAGAACCAGAGAGAACGAGATAATGGATAGAAAAAAAAATGCTGGATTTTCTTTTGCGCGTGGATGAGCAAATTACGTTTGACATGAGAAACATGCGGAACGAGATGGAAGGTGATACATCTAATCTTAAAATAGTACGAGTGTATTTAAGGATTGATGATTTGTGCTTATGGTCCTTCGATCCTGACGATGTTAATTTCGATTCTCGATTAACTCACGAAGCTATCCTTGTCCCATTGCTTTCATAATTATGAACATATTTGCTAATGCGCGCGCGGCACAATCCTACGTCGCAGAAAACAGATGTCAGATGATGTGAGCAATAATGCCACTTCATCTATTGATACAAGAGTAAGCGATCCTTTGATTGTGTGATTGTGTCAATTACAATTGGGCCTAATTTTTGGGTTCCATCCAGCATTATGTGAAAATAATGACCGTTTTGCGGGAGCCCGCCAAAAAACAGAGCAAGACGTGTAAATGTATAAGCCCTTTCTTGTACCGGAAATAATGAACACCAGAGTTCCGACCAAAGCGAATTCAGCTAACGACTAATTCCCGAAACGTGGAGGAAGTGTGTTAAGTTTAAAGGAAAGATAACCAGTTAACACAATTGATCTGATTATTATAAAACTAATTGGCCAAAAAAATAATTATTACAAAGCTAAAAATAATTCAGAGAGGGCCGCACGAATGCAGCCCCGCTGCCATAAATTGCGACGTAGGCTCTCCCGTTTGGGGAGACCTTAGGCTGGTGCCCTCCTAAGTGCAATGGAGGTCACCGTCCTAAGCCATGGGCCTTCGTGATCACCCATTGACTCCGTCCAGGTATGTAAGATTAAACGGGGGACATCACTTCTATTTTATACTCTGCCTAATCCATGCCCATAGCTCATTTTCACGATGTGGGACTAACACTTTCATCTTTTACGACTTAGGCAGTATTTCAACTCGGATGCTGCAGCCATTTGAACTCTTGATCATAATACTGTCGTATTTCGCTTGTGTGAGAGGCTAGGCTTCCACGTTGCTTGTGTTCAGAGATGATTCACTCTCCTTCGTTGTGACTGTATTGTTTCTGGCGGTTGGGCTCCTTTTATGTTTTCCCCCACCTGAGTTTCTTTTTATTTTTCTCTTCAACTTAGAAAGTTCATATTGCCGAGTGTCTATTGTTATGGTTTGCCATGGTGAAATCAAATATTCCTCATAATCAATGTTGAGTCAAGTAAGAAGTGAGGTCGTTTAGCCAGAAAGTCCTACTGACCATTCACGTCGCGTTGAATAACTTCAATAGAATCAGTATAACTCTGCCTCTGAAGCAGAGCATGGTTCTTTGAGAATAATACTCCCTTCAATCCTAAATCTTAAATATAAGATAGAGTTGATTTTTTTTAGAGATTAAAGAAACTAAATAAATTATTTAATCATATCATATATTATGTATTCTTAGATTATATATTAATTTATTAATCAAATTAATTAATTTTAAAAAAAAATAAAAATATTCTAAAATAATTTAATTAATTTTTTTAATCTCTTCAAAATAATCAACTTTATTAATATTCACCATCAACAGCAATTTCGACCCCACCTTACAAAACGTGGGTTGCCTCGTTTCATTTCAAAAAAAAAAAAAAAAAAGTAGCCACAGGGGTAGTTTCGGAATTTTGTGACTTCCACTTTTGCCTCCAGTTCTTTCCCGCCAAAAAAACTCCTTGCCGCTTCTTTCTTGATGGTATGCGTCTCCCCTCTTCGGAGCTGAAATCTGTAAGTTTCTCTCTTCACCGTCGACTGTCTTCCATCTCAAATTCAGATGGACATGGATATGGACATTCCACTTCCAGAAGAACTGGAATTGCTGGAATCCAATGCTCGTCTTCTCGAAGACTACCCAGACCTGGAGTTACCGGAACCCTACCCATACGAAGACCAAGAAGCGCCACCAGCAGCACAACCACCATCATCTCCCGATCTTCAGTTCGACTCCGAAATCCAAGTCAACGGCCAAAAGCGATCGAGGTCGGTTAGTCCGAATGGATCACTTTCAGAGGCTGCGGAGCCGTCAGAGGAGAAAAGGTGCAGGACTGACGAGTCGGCACGGGCGACTGATGAGGACTGGCTTCGTTACTCGCCACCCAAGGGTAGCGAGTCTGTAGTGTCAGAGCAAGCCAGCTTTGTGAGGGAGAAGATGTTATGCAGGTATGCGTCTGAAATCGATGGAGAGTGTATACCGATCACTGCACCTAAAGGCGACAGGATTTATGCGAGGCTAGATAGGTTGGAAGGGGAGGAACGGCTGAAGAAACTGGATGTGAGAGCAAATTCTGATGGTAGGATTTCATACACCATAATTCCCGTAACACATTACGTTCATTACCTTTCAATGCCCATCTTCTCTGCACCTGTGCTCCATATAAGCTTTTGCAGAGATGGGCCTTGAAAGCAGTCGTGAGATATCTGAAGTGAAAGCGTTATATGATAAGTGTTATGCCTTCTCCAAAACACCTAAGGTCATTAGACACGCGACGCCTTGGTTTTATAAACATCTGTTGTATGTGAAAAACTGAAACAGATAGTTGGCTTGGATTTGATTGATATTCTGTTTTAGTTGTCTATGATGATTATGCACATCAGTAGTCGAACCTTGAATCTGAATGCGAGTGAGCAATTTAATTTTGTTATGTAGTAGTCCCTGGTTCACATTTTTTTTACTATGGCCTTCAGTTACAAAATTCCTAAAACTGAAATTTTCTAATTATACATTTGGTTCAATTGGATATCAGAAAAGCTTTGGATGCTTCCAGGCTGATAACCACTTTTGGGGAGATAGTTATATGCTTCATGTTAAAGCAGCAAGACCAGTCTGGTTCTCTGCCATTGTCTTTTTGCTTCATCCTCACGAATCACAATATTTCCTCATATTGCCTTTATATTCTAGCAACTTACGGTGATTGGCTTTTTTCAGAAGTTTATATTTTTTTAAAACTCCAACCTTACCCAGTAAACTTTATTTAGAGATCTGATACCATCAATGCATTGACCAGCAGACTGCAATTTTAGATAAGGCACCCTTAAATGGAGACTTCATTTAATGTCATGCTTATGATTAGACAAGAAAACCATATGCATATCAAAAGGTGTTCAATATTGTTAAAATTTCTAATTTGATGCAGTTGATAACTTGAATTTTGCTGCTTGTAGGTCTTTTATTAGAACCCATTAATATTCTGTTTGAGAAATTGGATCAAGAGGCTTTCACTAAGGTTTGCATTCTGAAACTGTCTGTTCTTACCTTTAAGTGCCTAAAAATTTGGTTTGCAACTCTACTAACTTCTAAGGTTTCTCGTTAAACATAACTTATGATATTTCTAATGCTAATTCTCATGATGCTGTAGACATTGGAAGCTAGTTCTGAATGCCAAAATGTTCCGGATGTTCCTGAATCACGAATTGTCCATGAGCAACTTTGGGTAGATAAATATACCCCAAATTCGTTCACTGAGCTTCTTAGCGATGAACATACAAATCGTGAGGTACATAATTAGCATATGCATTTAAAACCTCGTTAATTACTGATGTTCCAGTTAAAAATTATTTTCTACTGTTTCCTTGGTGCTTGTTGACCCTAATTGATTTGATTGTTGTCCTAGGACAGGTACTCCTGTGGTTGAAGCAATGGGACTCTAGTGTATTTGGATCTGAGATTTGCAGTACATCAGATGAAGTTTTGTCTGCTTTGAAACGACATTCTACTGTTGTCCAAAATCAGAAACCTTTAGATTCAAAATTTCAAAGAACGAATGGAGGCCCCAAATGGAGTAACAATAGATATAGAAATTCTAAAAGTATGGATGAAAGCGGTAATTCAAAGAGCTTTCAGGATATATTGACTAGGAAAGTAAAGCATACTGGTCCACCAGAACAGAAGGTACTGGTTATCATTATTTTAGGTTGTAAGGTCTTGGTGGCTTTAAATGCCCCCCTCAAGATTCCTTATTTCACTGAGCTTGAAGTATGATTTTTTGGTCACTGGAAGTGATATCCTTGACTCATTATATTCTCCATACATTCAATTTGTATGCTTCTATTTCTTTTTATGCAGCAGTTTCATTGGTTAATTTACATTTGTTATTTATCATTCATTGGTTAAGTTAATGATTGTGAAAAGGCATTGGTTACTAAGCGTTCGTATTCATAATAACTCCAGATCCTTTTGCTTTGTGGTCCTCCGGGTCTTGGAAAAACTACACTTGCACATGTAGCTGCTAGACATTGTGGATATCACGTGGTGGAGGTATGGTTCTATAATGTTGTGAGCACGCAAAATCATGAGTTTTCAAATTGCATATTCATTTTTTCCCTGATCTGCTGTTATATCCCAATTTCATATGATTGCTAGTGTCTTGTGCTTTTAATATCATTTGATTGGTTATATTTAATAATTTTACAATTTGTTTGAAATTATGGTGTTCCATAATTATTGTGTAAACACTAAATAGTTTGAAGGTCTTTTACTTAGTCACTTAAGATTGCTTGGTGGTTCTTTGAACGGCAGTTAGATATAATCCCAGTTATAAAGTTGCATGAGAATTAAAATAAATGATCAAGACAATGCCTACCCATTGTCTCTCTTACCAGTTACTATTTGCTGTCCATCTTTATCTCTCCTACCTTGTTTGAAAGCATATACAAAAAAAGAGCTTTCCATTATGTAGGTTAATGCTAGTGATGATCGTAGTACATCGGCGATTGAGTCTAAGATCCTTAATGTGGTTGAGATGAACTCTATCATGTCCGATTCAAGACCACAGTGCCTGGTATGATTATGACTTTCAGCATATTTGATTTGCTGCAAACAGCATTGCATTCGGTGAAAAACTATTGACTTCATGATTTTCTTTGCAGGTGGTGGATGAAATTGATGGGGCACTATCAGATGGAAAGGGTGCTGTGGAGGTTCTTTTAAAGATGGTAATTAGTTGATTGTTTCCATCACTGATATCTTTCAATAAGACTTGTCTAATCAGATCTTTGATGTAGTCATGTTGAGCTTCTTTTTTTGTTGGCGTCTTGAGTGTTTAAAATTCTTATTTATATCAAGCTCATTTAATCTTTCTTTCTCATGTCATGTAACTATTGATTGATTCATTCACTGGTTGTATTCATACTTCATCATTACAAATATAATGCAAAATCAGGAGACAAGGTTAAGAAGGAATGCTTAATAAGGTTTTATGCATCCAAATGTGGTTCTCCTAGTAAATTCAAGTTTGTAGTGATCAGGACTTACTTGTTATAAATACATATTTTTCACTCTTGCAAAACTACATTATATTAACATTAAAGAGAACTTGAAATTCTTCTTCCAAAAGTAGAAGACAACTTGAAATTCAGAATGTTTTAGTGATTATGTTCACTTACACAACTATCTTTACAAGGAGTTTACAGCTTGTACAAGTCAGATCACAGCTGGTAGTAAAAATGGAATATACTCATGATAAAACTCCAGTTGCTTTTGCGAGTCTGGTATATCTTGTTGGAGCAAAAAGCCTGCATCTTTATGGGCTTATTATCGTTGTCCCTGCATCTTTATCTTTATGATTGCATGTATTTTCCCTTTGGGTTTCTCCATTTCTTATATGTGAAGCTGAAAAGATTACACATCTTTGTTAAACTTTTAACTTCTTTGGCTCTCTGTTATTTCTTCAGTGGATCTCTTGACTTCCCCCTAATTTGTACTGTCTTTTGTTGTCCCTACTAAAATTTCTTCTCATAAATAAATTGCACAAAATGTCAAACTTTATGTACCTTGTCTCTGCCAAGAAGTACTACAATGGACTGTTATTGAAAATGTTTATTGCCGGATTTATGTAGCTTAAATATTCTGTGTCATGCAGGTTTCTGTTGAAAGGAAGTCTGATGCGGGAAAGGAAAATTTGGTGAAAGAGCAATCAGGAAGGAGATCCTCAAAGAAGGGACATAAGAAAGCATCACTGTCAAGACCTGTGAGATTTATAAGTTCATATTCTCCTAAGTCATCGCTAGATAATTATCATTTGCGGTATTAATATGGGCTGTTAATGCAGGTAATTTGCATTTGCAATGACCTATATACTCCCGCCTTGAGACCATTGCGTCAGGTAGCGAAGTAAGTTTGTGCACTCAGTTCCCTTTTGTATCCTTCAATTTTTTCAACCTAGACTATGTTTTTCCCACCACAAAAATTATCATGAATTGGCTTCCGGTTTCTTTAAGGATTGGAAAATTAACGATGCTACCTAATAATTTCTTTCTGTGCTAACTATTTCTCGTTGTATTCAATACGTTGTTTATTCTGGGAAAATGTTATTTACAGGGTTCACATTTTTGTTCAACCAACAGTTAGTCGTGTGGTAAGCAGGTGATGATTAACTGTCAATATTCCCCCCCCCCCAAAAAAAAACAATATCTAGGATGGTTTCAAGTGTAGTTTTACTATTTGAAATCTATTGTTTATTGTATTTTATGATATTAATTAGTAGTTGAGAAACTTGAATTTGGTTATGGTTCTAATTGCTCTGGGTCAATCACAATAATGTTATCTCTTCTCTTCCTGCTCCAATAGTCTCTTGATATTACCTGTAGGTATGGGAGGCAAGTGATTGAATCATTTGTGACCTATTTAATCATTTATCCACTTAAAACTTTTTATAGGCTATCAAATGGCCCATGACCTATTTATTAGGTTTAGACCTACCCAACCTACGGTATGTATCTAACATCTTCATTTATATATTGAATTATATGGGGAACTTGTTCGACGCTTTTGGATCATATCACCTTCTTATAATATTCATTTTGAATTTGTTTGAATTGATAAAATCAACTCTTTTTGAACTCGCCCCACCCACCTAGGTTTCATAAAGCTATTATAGATGTTATAATTTTGTTTATCAATACATTTCGTAATTTGTTAGGCTATTTTAGTTGATGCAAGTTTATTTCGCAATCACAAAAATTAAGTAATGATGAGTGGATTAATGGTTATCCTTGGGTTGACCCACCAAAATAAATACTTACAGATGTTTATCCAATGAATCGACCTTTAAATTCATTTTCTCAAATGTTTGGGTATAGTAGGATCGTAATAAAGTTAAATCAGGGTGGTTAAATGGTTATGGGTTCCAATTTCCATCTCTACTTGTTGGCTGTGTAAGATCAGAACACATATATGTTAACTAAGATATTGATAATTATAAGTGAATGGGTTGGCTTGGCTAGAGTAGATGCTGCCTATCCTTATTGTTTCCTGTACCAAGCGGATGTGGTAGAGTGTGCTATCAAAATCACTTGAGGAAAGGGTATATTTTATCAACAACGAAATGGGATGTTGATAATCGAGTAAGGGAGTGTTTCATTTGTATTCCAATAGAAATCCACTAATGAGTCTGTGTTGGGAATTTCCTTCGTAATGCTTAATATTCAGACTATAATAAGCTCCACAGAGTATGATCTAATGGAGGTTAACAAGGAAAGAAGGAAAATACAGTCACAAGAGTCACACTAGTGCATTCGAGAGACACCCCCTCTCCACAATTACTCCACTCTTCTCATGCCTCAACCTCTATCTTTCCCTCCCATATATCCCGCACCAGTCTCTAACTGTCACTCATGTATTTCCGCTCCTGCCCTTACTCACATGGACTGCACCTAGTTATTGGGCTTGTGCCTAAAATAAGTAAACTGAGGTCCATGCTCATCAGTCTGTCACCCTAAAAAGAAATTTACCATATTAGAACTTATTATTGTGCCTAGCGAGACATTTAATAAGCTTTTCTATGCATTTTTTTCTGCTTATCATCTAGTTTCTTTATTTAATTATAATGGCTGCAGGCTCAAATATATATGTAACAAGGAGGGGATGAAAGCTAATGCCATTGCACTAACTGCCCTAGCAGAATATACAGGTCGGTTTTCTTATATCTTTTGTTCCTTTTTTTAAGGTTTGAAAATGAAAAGTTAATTTAGTTAATATTGTTTGCGAATACCATTCTCACATAGTGCACAGACAATCCATGCTAATTCTTTTGTTCGGTGATGTGTGTTGGTGCTATCATGACTTTTGCGACCCATTCTACAAGTTAACCTTATAACTATTTGACTTTTCACTATTTTACAGAATGTGATATACGATCATGCTTAAATACCCTCCAATTTCTCAACAAGAAGAAAGAAGCCCTCAATGTGGTAAGACTTTCATCTGAACATGCAATTCAGAAGAAAATTCTAGGATTTGTGGATTCATATAGGATGATTATGCTGCATTGAAATATCCTTTTGTTTTAAGCAATTGATCAATACTAACTAGCAGTTGTGGTAGCATTTTGCAATGCTTATAATTTTCATTTGTATATTTAATCGTTGACATTTTTGTCTGCTATAGTTACAAAATTTTAGGCAAGTATGATGCTAGTTAATCGCAAATATCTGTTTCCATGTTTTCCTCCCAACTTCTGCCTTAAATCTACTACAATAGAGAGAAAGAATGTCTAACCTGATACTGGTATTTGCTGATGTTTGTTGTTGAAAAACTTAGAGGATTATCTAACATGCTAGAAGGAGTATACATCTAAAACATGGTTAACGTGGGCTTCTTTAATTGATTGGAAAGAAAACGTTTTAGCTTCAATAATTATTTTTTATTGAAGTATATACCATGAAGGATTTAGTAGCCCAAAAGAACTGTCTTTTATCTTTTTGCAAAACTTCTTATCTGTTTAATGCTTTCTTAACAATCACATGCTTTAATGGTTCAGTTTGATATTGGTTCTCAAGTGGTTGGCCGGAAAGACATGTCAAAGAATGTTCTGGACATTTGGAAGGAGGTAGTTTGCTATAGCCTGTTGGAGTTGTCCCTTCCCTGGCTATTAAGAGTCTCAGAGTATTAAATTTCCACATCTTTTTGTTTCTTGGATGTTTTTCTCTCTTTAGGTTTTTCAAAGGAAAAAAACAAAGGCAGAAAGAAAATCTCACAATAGCAAGCCTTTTGAAGTTAACTCCTTGTACTCCCTTGTATCAAGCCGGTAGGTCATAAATAAATTACTTTGAAAACCATGTCTCTTACGTTCTAAATAATTACATGCTCTAAAGAACTGTCAATTGACGTGCAGTGGTGATTATGACTTGATTCTTGATGGAATTCATGAAAACATTTTACAGCTCAATTATCATGACCCAGTGATGCAGAAAACTGTAAGCCTTTATTATCCATTGAACATTACAGTGATTCTATATGTTCTGTGGGATGCTTGATTTTGAACGCTATCTGGTTGAAGGTCAAGTGCTTGAATAGTCTTGGAGTTTCTGATCTACTGCATCAATATATCATGCGTACACAACAAATGCCCCTTCAGGGTAAAAGACTAATTCACCCTTGTATATTTTATTGCAAAAATAAAGTCACACTCTTCATTATCTCTCTTTTCTTCAGTTTATTTGCCACCTGCAGCAATTACTGTACATCGACTGGTAGCTCAAATTCAGAAGCCAAACATCGAATGGCCAAGGTCCTACCAAAGGTATATCTTGTGCTAGTAGAACTTAATAATAATTGTGGAGATTGTATTGTCTTACTAAGTATTGTATATTGATGTCCAGGCATCGAACAATGATGGCAGAAAAGATGGACATTTTGAATACTTGGCACTACAAAATTCCACCATATCTCGCTAGGAACTTATCAGCTAGTTCCTTTGTAGAAGACTTAATTTCTCCATTATTACATATTCTGTCCCCTCCGACTATAAAACCGGTGATGCACCAATTCCAGTTCTAATTGTTGTTTTCTACTTACTTTGTTTATTCCTTGTTCCTAATTCCTCCTTTACAATTACTGAAGGGGAATAAAGGCAGATATATTATAATTGGGCATTTGATTATTGTGTGTGTGTGTGTTTTGTGAAAGTTTCTGTGTATTTTACGTTATTCTTTTGTATGATATCTTTTACTGTGAAGACATGGAATTCTTTCCTGCTGAAGAAGGAACCTGATAACATTGGCTTAAAGAAATGGAATAACCTAACAAAGTGCTTCTTCTTGTAACTTTTTCATACTTGTATCTTTTGCATAGATATAAGTTGTATAATTTGATTTCTAAATTTTTGGTGGAATCTAAACTGCTGGATTGCTTGTAGATATCTAGAGGATTCTTTGTAGATATCTCAGCAGGACAGTCAAGAGGATGATTGTAGACTTTGAATGCAATTGATCTCTACCGTCTTTTAAGAAGGTCTTAGGGGAGGGCTATAAATACTTCCATCCCTCCTCATATGTAACCATATAAGAAACATCAACCAAATCAACCAAGGGTATGTTTGGTTGAGCGATTCGATTGCTTATAAGTTGCTTTTTAACAGTGATTTACGGTATACGAAGTAAGTATGTGAGAGGAGTTGTGTCTCGATTTACGTAAAAAGCAACTTATAAGTTTTTATAAGTTGAAACAAACATGCTTCAAAGTGTTTGATAAGCACCTAAGTACCTTGGAAAACCACACCCCAAAAGCTAGCTGTTGAGGTGGGAGATCCGAGACACTTAAGTACCCTATCAAACAGCCCATACTACTCGATGTGGGATTTTGGTAGCCCATACTATCTTGGTCCCTATCAATGTTCCATACTTGAGTGTTGATATTAGTCATATTCCCCAAAATCTTTTTATGTTCCTTGGTTCTTTCATCTTGCCTATGCTGCTTTGAGGATTCAACTGACTTAACAAGGATTAAGAGGTTGATCAATGTTAAGGTTAGCACAGTTAAGGATTGAGTGAAGTTCCAAGACCGTGTCATTTTGCTCTTGTATATTTCTTCTTTATTGGGATAAGGATTATTGGGTTTCAATTGGGGTTTGGACTCTTATACTCGTGGCACTTGTGTAAAAACTTGTAGCCTGTGAGGGTTGTGATTTGTAGTTGGGCAGAGTTTTCAGAGTTCTCACTGGCTTCACCTATCTATACTTTGAATGTGCTTGTCATCAGTCTCCTTTAGATTGATCTCCGAAAATTTTTCCCTTTTCTGATGACTGCTTTTTATTTTTTTGTTCAGGTGGCTTTACAATTACTGTCTGATAAAGAGAAAAACGATCTTGCTCAATTAGTTAGCACAATGGTATCTTACTCTGTAACATATAAAAACATGAAATCAGATATGGTGCCTAATAGCCTGAGACATGAAGTAGCGAATCACTTGACATTATCATTTGATCCCCCAATCTGTGACTTCATCAATTTTAAGGTTTGAAGCATTTTTCACAACTTCTAAATTCTTCAAGTTAAGTACCTTAATCTGGTTCTGACTTCAATAGTTTTTTTTCTCTATTTGCATGCAGGATTATACCTCAAATCATTATGTGCTTGCTCCAGCCGTCAAGCAGATTCTTGTGCATGAGGTGTGAGCTTCATGACATTTCTTTTTGGTTTTTTAGTTTTATTTTCTTCTGTTACTTTATTTAAGGAAGATATACTTCCTACCTTCATATTCCTTCAAATAAAATTTCTTATCGAGTCAAAATGAAACAAATGTTGTGGAAAAATGATTCTGCTTGTCTATGGCAAGCTTTATATTATTTTATTATTGGCTGTAGGTCATTTTGCATGGGGAATCAAATTTAAAAGAAAGGATATGAAACATAAACAACAGAAGAATATAAAGGAAATGTGACCACTATCTAATTCTACTGAAGTCCTTTCTATCCCCGAGATTTCTTGCAGACCTTGGCAAACTTAGATTGTTGCCCTTTGTTTTAGCCACAATAAGTATAATGCAGACTGTTTTTCGGTTCACTTTGTTTCCTTTAAAATCTGGTAACATATGGAGAGTGGTCTTTCAGTCTCATACAAATTTCTCACGAGCTCACGTGTTTCAGGTTGAAAAGCAAAAGATCTTGCAAGTTAGTATCGATAGGCCCTTAGGAAATGGAAGTAGCAGTGAAAGGCCTGGATTCATTGAGGCTGGAACTAGCAATGCCCAATCATCCAAAATTAACCACGCAGATGAAATTTCTGTTAAAAACAATCAAAACGAAAGTAATGTCACAAAAGGAAGGAAAAATAATACAAATGCCACCATAGTTTCACAGAATTCGCATCCTAGTAAAGGGGCAGCGGACAACATGAAATTGCAAAACACAGGAAGAATGAGAATGCCATCCAGCGGTTCCTTCTTTGACAGGTAACTCTTCCTCATAAGTTCTGTGTATATTTCTATGTTTGAAACCTTGAATCATCATTATTGCAATTTGTAAGCATCAGTTTAGTGTTATTTTTTTAAAATAAAAAGTGAATATGTTCATATCAAATAATCAGAGACTGTCGTTTCTAATACGGCAATTTACATGTTTTAGATTTGCTTCCCATTTAAATGTCAAGAAAATGGAAAGATATTTTTGGCCATTGTTTACGAGCATTAATATTCATGTGCCTCCACTCATGACATGGTACATTAAATCTCTATAAATCTGGCGAAGGAACTATTCTCTATTTAAATCAGTTTATATGTCAAAGCTCTGGTCTTGTACTATTTTAAAGCCAAAGAGAAATTAAGATTTTCCGTGGCACACACACACGTTTAGCAGATGGATGACTAGCTTTTCTTGATTGATAATTATAATTATTTATTTGTTGATCTTCCTTTGGTTCAAGAGCAGGTTTAGAAAGTTGAATAATAAAGGTTTTCAAAGTGATGATAGAAGTGAACAGAAAGAAGCAACCTTGGAGAAAGCTGCACACCCATTACTGTTCAAATTTAACGAGGTATGGTGATAGCATTTCAATAGAGTTTTTGGTAATGGATGTGATTCTAAGTTTTGTACATATTTATTTTATCCTTATGCTTAAATGTTAAGATTATATTCCGTGGTATTGAAGACAATCATTTTAGGGTGTTTTATGTCTGGAAAATAATCTTACATAGCATACATTCTGCTCTTATGAAGACAATGGAAAAAAAACATTTGAGTCCATAGCAATAGACGGTCTATTATGTGGTACTAGCAATTGCTAAAGCAACACATTCACCCTGCACTCTACCTAGCTGATAAGTATCGACACTCTTTCAAATCTTCAAGTGAAGATTTGGTGTCCAGACCTTCCATTAAGTTACTTCTTTTTGCTGAGATCTTGACTTCATGTTTTCTATCATTTTGGCGGCTGACTGAAACTGTTTATTGTCATGCTTATTGTCCAGTTACACGAGGAGGGTGGTTATAAAAAGGTTACTGAAATATTGATTGCCTAACATGAATGGATAGTTGCTTTCATCTCATCATGTTTTAAAGCAAAATATCATAAACAGGCTCTTCGTTTTTATTTTAATATTTGTACAAGAACATGAGGTCATTAACTTTTATTATTTTTCTTATACAGGGTTTTACGAACGCAGTCAAGAGGCCTGTTCGTATTCGTGAATTTCTACTGTGATGGTTATGGTTTCCGCAATTATGTAAATGAAGATATTATAGGTTGTATGGGCCTTCTGTTGGACCAAAATGTAAATGCTTTGAATTAAACCCCCAGAAACGTTGCTAATTATATGCTGTTTGCATGATGTCATAAAAATGTAGAGTAAACCCTGGTTCTAAATTATTTATTTCTAATTTTTTTAATAAAAACATCATTAAAAGATTTTTTTTAAAATCTTGCATCCCATAATCATATCTTCTAAAAAAAATTTTGTTAACTAGGTATTAAAATCTAATGAATTTGTATAAATCTTATCTTTAAAATCTTGAAAAGAATTGTCTTTCAAGGGATTATCTTTTATGAACCTTTTTTAGAGGTACAAGTCTTTCTATTAGATGTAATTTCATTTGAGATATTATTGGACATCACTCCTAGTGTGAATTGGAATCTTGGTTATAAACTTATTTTTACAAGTCTAGTTTTTTTTAAAGTAAATGCTCGTATCTGTTTAGGTTAGCGGTGTAAGCTGATTTTATAATGTGATTTATGGTGTACGAAGTAAGTATGTGAGAGAAGTTTTATCTTGATTTATGTGAACATGTTTCTCAAATTCCAACTCAAATATGCCCTAAGACACCATCAAGCGATTGGATCAACTGGTAAAGGAGTTGTTCCAGTTTAACCAAAGGTCTCGAGTTTGAACTTTGGGAACGTAACAGCATAGGTGGTAGGGGTTCCGCGAGGTCCCGACCCACCCCGATCCAGATTAGTCTGGGCCCATTAATGTACCTAGAAGATGATCTGGCCTAAGTACCGGATGCTCACACAAAAAAAAAAAAAAAAAAACATGCCCTGAGACTTTATCCTATAATTGGCAGCAATATTGGCATTGGTTGCAAATGAGCTTAATTTTAAATTAAATTTCTAGGATTTTAAAACTGTATCAATTTATAAATGATTTGCAGCTAACCTTCCTCTTTCAAGATTTGCGATTGAATTTTCAGAATATATATAGCCTGGTTGGTTCACTGCCCAAGGGATGTAACAGTAATGAAATTGGAACGGAATATAATCATGTTTTACATGATCGTGTTTGTTACACCATTAACGAAAAATAATGCCTGAGTATAAAAATGATTGAACCACAGAAAACATGGCAATTGGTAGAAGTAATATATAAAGAGATAAAATTATCCTTGTCCCCACACACAGTTTTCACAATTTATATAATTCATTTGTTGGTGATTGGGTTAAGAGGCAAAAATGTCCTGGAAGTTTTTACCCAGAGGCACTGGGTATCTGAAAGTTTTCAAAGAAGCATTTTTATCCCAGAAGTTGTAAAAAAAGACCATTTTTGCCCCATTACGACTTCGACCAATCAATTGCGTATAACATCCCAAGCGGTGTTACGTACATACATTCCTTGAAAACATAATAGGGGTAAAAGTGACCTATTTTTACAACTTCCCATGCAAAAATGCCCCTCAAAAACTTTCAAACACCCAGTGTTCTTAGGTGAAAGTTTATGAGACATTTTTGCCCTTTAACCCTTTTGCAATTTGCAACTCATCTGCCCTTTGCAGCTTAGATGTGTCAATCATTTTTGGGCATTTTTCGCTCATTTACTTTAATTTAACTGAGATTTTAAAAACTCGATTTCTTTTCTAAGCATGCTCAGATGTTTTGAAATTTCCGTTTTACATATTGAAATTGCCCTTTTCCAATGTCGTTCCAAGTATGAAAGTGTTTAAATTTAAGTTTCCAAACCCAGCAATAATAAAATATAGGCTAAATCATACAGAATCTCCTGAATTTTGGAGCAGTTGCATTTAACTCCTCTGATATTTCAACGTTTAAATTTAACTCCCTGAACTCTGGTTTTCTTAATTGGGACCCCCTGCAGTTAACATGCCATTATATTTTTGACAAAATTTGTCACGTCAGATTAATAGAAGACACCTTATCACGTCTTATGTGGCATTTTATTAAGTTTATAATTGTATAAAACCCCCTTGAACTTTAGTCTAATTGTATATAACCTCCTCGACTTTTTAAATTTTAAACTTAATCCCCTTGAAGTTTTATTTGTTTAATATTAAACCTATACCTTTACTTTTTTATCTAATTCTTATCATAGTGAGCTCATTACTTCCAAATGATCTTATTGGCTTCTTCATATATTAAAATAGCATTTTTACAATTTTGTTGTCTTAATTTATAATGTTAATAAATTTATTAATTTTTGTTTGCTATATATCTTTTGTTAATTATAATAGTATTTGTTGCATGGAGAAAAATAGAAAAATAATATTTCAAAGTTGGCATTAACAAGAAGCATAAGGATAGAAATTCAACAAAAGAGTTAACAAATACTATTTTAATTAATAAATATGATATATAGCAAACAAAAGTTAATGAATTTATTAATATTATAAATTAAGATAATAAAATTGTTAAAGTGCTATTTTAATATATGAAGAAGCTAATAGAATCATTTAGAAGTAATGAGCTCACTTTGATAAGAATTAGATAAAAAAGTAAAGACAGAGGTTTAATATTAAAAGAAAAAAAACTTCAAGGTAGTTAAGTTTAAAGTTAAAATGTCGATGGGGTTATATGCAATTAAACTAAAGTTCATAGGGGTTTTACACAACTATAAACTTAATAAGATGCCACGTAAGATGTAATGAGGTATCTTCTATTAATTTGATGTGACAAATTCTATCAAAAAGATAATGGCGTGTTAATGACATGGGGTTCAAAATTAAAAAAATCAAAGTTCAAGGGGGCTACATTTAAATATTGAAATGTCAGGGAAGTTATATGCAACTACTCCAAAGTTTAGGAGAGTTTTGCATAATTTAGTCTAAAATATAATCCCATGGAGAGACATGTGAAAATTTGTTTGGGCAGAATATAGTGTTTTATTGTTTAAAAAAAAAAGAATAGAGTATTTTAGGGGGAAGAAAAAAATAGTACTAATATTTAAGGACTGAATTCATAAATGTTTTATTTTAAAAATTAATTATTTAATTTTTTAATTTATATTATTTAAATGGTAAATAGTGTTGAATATATTTTTAATTGTCCCTCTGGGCAAATCCGATAAAATTGGAATGATACCTAAAAGATTAGCATTACCCCCGCGTAAGGATGGCACGGATATATTTTTAATTATAAATTTATGTTTATAAATAATAAATACCCATTAATCGATACAATTACGTCTTTGGGACAGGATTTTTTGGTTTTGGGCACTCGCCGTTTATAAGTCTTGGCTTTGGCGCGTAAAGCAATGCCCATTCAAAATTTTCGTCACTATTCCCTCATCTTCAATAGCAAGCAGTCAAGCACCACGACTAAACGGAGAACAAAGCAGTTTGCATTCCAATCGTAGTCCTGAATATGATCTCAATGCCACAGAAACCGATTAGGGTCTTTGGCCAACGATCAATCGATTCAACATTCCGTAAACTCCCTTCTGAATCGTAAGCACAACAAACCCCGCTCTCTTCCATCTAATAGGTTATTTATTTCCCCCATGTCTTACCCTTTCTTTCCCCTTTTGTGATGAAACTCTTAGTTTAACTAGTTCCAACGATCTTAAAGGCAATGAGGGAAAACAAGCTTCACACAAGAGCACCCCTGTCTCACTTTCAGACTTCCTCGACCGCAAGTTGAAGAAATCTTCTTTAGTTCTCGGAAGAATTCAGGTGATTTTAAGCTTTACGCTTTGATATTTATACTTAGACGAACCATTTCTGGATGAATGAGTACAGTCCTGTTATTTTTTTTAAAAAAAAAAATGGAGAATGAAAGTTTCTTCTATTAACTTCTGTAGGGAGGTTTGAGGAAGTGGGGAATGGTATACTTCAGTTCGAGATCTCGATAACTTAGGGTTTTAGCTCAAAGATGGATGAACTGGAATCACTAAAAAGAAATGACGAATAATTGTTGAATTTACGCTTACTTGGAGCTTCAATTATTTGTCTCTGAAAAGAAATTGTCCTATTTGTTACAGGGGAAACCAACGCCTTTTTTATCTCCTCTGGGTTTAGGAATATCCGAAGTTAAAAATGTTGGGACCACCGAACAAGTTGATAAAGAGACAAAGAGTATCAGTGATAGAGTGATTTTTGAAAAATTTAAGCATAATGATGAAGAAAAGGGAGATTTCATCGGTCCAAATGGTGTTAATGAGACAGAGAATTCAGTCCAAGATGATATGCAAGACTCAAGGAAAAGAAAGAATCCATTTGTAGGTTTGTCTTCCTTTCCCTATAAATTAGAGCAGAAAGTCCACAAGTTTGAGGATTTGTCCCTTGCGACGTTATTTTCTTGACGAATCAATGGATATTGGTATCTTTGCTTAAATTAGCGATTCGTGTCATAACAAGCTCTGTTGATCCTCTTACAACAATCTTTGTAAAATATCAAGTATCATACGTTCCTTTGGGGACAACTTTAAAAATGGGAGGATTAAGTATCATAGGTTTAGTATAGGATCCTTTATGTGCATCTATCTGTTGAAGTCTGAGAGATATTTTTGGCAAGTATAGATTAAAGGTTTGTTGAAAGATGAAGTGTCTTTTCTTCACTCCCGGCTTGTTTTTAACCATATGAAAATCTTTAGGTCAACTACACTGTCTCAGACAGTTCAAATGTCAGTTAGTTCCAGTAAGTAACTAAACTGTGTAAAAAGATATAGTACTCAATGAAAACTGTGGAAGGATGAATATACGATTTATTTAATGACAGAATGGATGTGACAAGAAAGAACTGAGGTTCGATCTATTTTCTGATGGAAATGAAATTCGGAACCAAAGGAAGTGTCTAACATGTGTCATGTGGAATGCTCATTTACTTAAATTTTAATTTTGTTGGATGGGAGATAGGTTAGGTGATTATTAGGATGCTGTGTATATGTCACGACAACAATTGCTTCTCTTCCTCCTTTTCCCCATCATTTCCTATAGTTTCGATTTATGGTACAATTTTCTTTTCATACCTTAAAGATTGTATTTATGATTTAATTCTTTTGTTCCCTGTTCATGGGCTTCTTATAGGCGCTTCTGCTATACGAGTATAAAATTATTTAAGATTTGTTTCCCGTTTGTCCAGCCTGATATATGAGTTGGGTTAGAATTTCAAACATAAATAGTTTTGCATTTGCCTATGCTGAGTTGGAAAACCATTTCGACACGTTATCTGTCAATTCTGATAACGGAGTGACGATTGTATTCATTGAATACAGAGACAGCTACGATAGATGTGTACTTGTGGTTTACATCTCATCTATGTATGATGCTCAAGTATCTTGTGTTTGTCACTATTTTGTGAGTAACCTCTCAGGCAGAACTCCTTCTAGTCAACTTGAAGCAGCGAACTTTTATGCTATGGCAAATCATAACTCATAAACATGCAAGTTTGAATTTTGGTTGGATTTTGATTCTTAAAATCCTTGAACTTTTTTTTTTTTTTTATTACGTCAAAAACCTTTGAACAATTACGCGCTCACAAAATTGGGGGGAAACTAGGAAGAGCTTAAGGTTCGCCGGGGCTTTTATTTTTGCAGGCACGTGCCCTTGATCATAAGTATCTAATGCACATAAATCCAACATGAACTGGCTACTTCTTAGTGGCATGTAATCTTCATAGCATCTGTCATCCGGATAACTTCATTGTTTTTGGAAAATTGAGTGCCATTTTATACAAAGGCCCTCGCATGGACAGGTGGAGAAAGAAATATAAACAGTCTATGCTCTCAATTCTTAGGCTGAGAAAAGGATGACTATACGATTTCCTTTCAAATTTGTGAAGTCTATATGGCATAAAAATGCTATCCCTTTTTCTAAAAATTTATTCATTTTGCATTTTGGTTTCTTCTTGGACCTTCTTATTCTATGCTGCTAGGACTGAATGAGAACCAGACTGTTAAAAGGCAAGTGGTAATTCTAGGAGGTGAATCAACAAGAAGGCAAATGAAAAGAACTACTGCTCGTTCTTCAAGCAACAAAGGGCCCCCACCGCTTTACAATCACTGTATGTTTCATGTTCATTTGGACATGTAATTTGTGTTATATCTGGAGAATGTGTTTCAAAACCTCAGTGGACATTATTGCTTAATTTTTCATGTTGCACAGATAAAAATGGCTCTGGATGGTGGGACTGTGAGATGGAAGGTATTGACAACGAGGAAGTGGGCTTCCGTGAAGTATGGGAAGGGGTGGGGTCCACTTCACTTGGAGAGATAGCTCATTGGCATTGATATCACCTTGTGTTTGTAAGTATTTTGCTTCTGTTTTGTGCCTCAAGCTTAACTAGTGACAGATGGGGAGCTGCCTTTCCAAGTGTTCAATCATTTTTAACATTTTATGCTATGCATTTACAACTTCCTAACATCCATGCAAACTTCATAAGATATATGTTCTATAATTGATTAATTTCAGTTCCTCTTATAACTTACTCTTGTTCCGCTCTTGGCTTTAGCTAAGCTCTTGCATTGATTGATAGTTGAGCAGATGAAAACGCCACTTGAATTTTATGGTTTCTGTCAAATGTATAGTAATAGTAATCAAACCCGAACTGGATCAACCGGTTCGGCCTGGAAACTAGTTCGATTAGAGCATCGACCTAGTCACCTTTTAAAAAAGAAACAGAAAGTAATTTTTTTTTTCATTTTTTTTTAGAGTTTTATATTAATAATTCTGAAATCTTTATTTTCTCACCAATTTGGTCTTAGATTAGCTTTGGTTTGACCTTTGATCCAGTACCACGACCGGTTTAATGACCAGTTTGAGTTTAATTATCTTGGTCAAATGCACCACCACTCTGTGCTCATTTTGCTATTTGTAATATTGTAAACTTGGGTAGGTGCTTAAACAGCATATAAGTTCCATTTTTTGGCTAGCAAATACAATGGTTTGTTCGAAGTGGCGAGAATGCAATGCGTGGAATGAGCCAGTGAATTAAAGAGCGCTAGATTTTCAGTCAATACATATTTAGCACGAAACAATATACCAAATGATGTGTTTTATACATTTTCTATATGTGTATACTGTTTCTACATTAAAAATGGGCAACAAAAATGAAAAACATAAAAGAAATTGTAAGTTGAACTATTTTGACTTGCTGTTTAGGTCCAACCAACCAAGCTTAACTAAATAAATTCCACCCCCTCTCCTATGTTTTTCAAGGTGCATCCTTGATATTCCGTAGAAATGTCAATATGTAAACGGGTCATAGCTCCCACCCACTCAAAAAAAAGATTAGGCCTACAAATGCTTATATTGGCATAAACACCAAACATATCCTTAAATCCTGGTCTAAGTGAGAACTGAGAAGTTACGAGTTCTACTATATGTATGATGTGTGCTTGAGTTTTTTGACTTTTTTCTGATGGATGAATGGTGACAAGAAAAAAAAGTTATATACTTATATTACCAAAATTCCATCATCTAAAATAGTTCAGCCTATAGAATAAAAGGTAGGCCTGAAGTACTCTCTTTATCTTATATTAATATGCGGGGTCCAAGGTCCTTGTTGTTAGTTATAAATACCAGAAGGCAAGGGGAAATTGTGCATCCATGTGGCCCAGAAACAAAAGGGAAGGAATGAAGGTGGGGAAAAAAGAAAAGATAAAATAAAATAAATTATGCCTTCTTTCCGTTGCTTAAAAATAAGATTCTTTTAGTTAAAATCTCAAAGCACTTATATTGTAATTTATTTTAAAACTATTTCGAGACATCAACTTGATTCAATTAAAACTTTGATCTCTCAACATTCTTTATATAAATAAAAGAATAAATTAAAAAGATGTGATGAATTTCTAGTCTGACCTCTTGTAAATTATTGCTGTCGTTTCTTCTGCCTCCTTTCTTGACAAACGGAGTTAAAATAAAGGAAAGTGTAAGGGTTTGAAAACTCCATGGGGAAAATTAGACTAGGGTACATAAATAGATTGATATATAAGTCTTACTTTTCCAACATGTTACGTCAAAATATAAATCAAATCAAATTCAAAAATATGAAAGGCACTGAGGTCTGAGAGGGACATCTCCCTATTTAATCATCTCAATTTCTTCCCTCTCCGTTTTTTTCCAACTTTGGATATTCATTGGATATCCCTTCCCTTTTAATTATCAACAACCTCTCACCCCTGGACGGCACTAAATCTACAATTTTCTGACTTCCATTTTTTCTTTAAAAAATATAATAGATTATCTGCATTTTTTTTAAATTTATTAACATTACATGGATTTTTTATTTTTGAAACTTGCATGAATTTCTTGTAAAATAAAAATAAAAGATATAAGCTTTCTTTGAATTGTTTAAAGTTGCGTAAATTTTCTTTTTATTTCCTAGACATACATAACCTTTCTTTAACATAAATAATAAATTATACAAGATATCTTGAGTTTTACTAAGATTATATAATTTTTATTTTTCATTAAGTTAGTGTCATTATAAAAATAATATTATAATTTTAACAAAATTGAACAATATTTATGTAATTTTTTTAATAGAAATTTATGCATGTTTTAAAAATCGAAGAAAATTCTGTTTGGTTTAGTAAAATGTAGAAGTTTCTTATTAGTTTTTAAAATAAAAGAGAAGTCATAAAAAAGAAATATAAGAGAATTATAAGGAATTTTAACAAGAATTAGATAAAAATAACTATATGATTAACCTTTAAAAATAAAATAGGATAAAAAAGAACTGCAAATTTTTTTAAAAAATATAGGTGTATGCAATTCTTAAAAAATTTCTGGCACAGATAAGAACTATTTAGATGGTTACATGTTATTTTAAAAATTATATAACAAATGTATACTCTCAAATTTGATTCAAAAAAAAATATGAAATGAGATTTCCACTTTCTATTTCGAACAAATATCCCCCAATTCTACCAAGCGACGATAAAAAAAAAGGGGGAAAAGAAAAGCGGAAAAGAGAAAGAAGATCCAATATTTTGGGTCTGGTTTACTTTATCTAATCCAACTTTATTAAAAGGTTGTCTTTTTTTTTTTTTGCCGGATTAAAAGGTTGTCTTTGTTGATAGAACATGCATGCCTTTTGTTGTCACCACATAAATGTATGCTTTTCTTTTTCATTGTTATGCGCCATACAAGAGAACTTCGCTTTGAAGCGTAACTACTGATTTCTTTAACGTTAAGGCATATCATCCCTAAATTTAGGGGTTGTTTCATACAAGAGATTTGGAAGAAAAGTGCGGAAAGAAAATTTTTGTGAGTAGAATTTAAAAAACTTAAAGAAATGAAGTTAAAATTTTTTAATAAAGATAAGATATAAGATAAAAGATTAAGAATATTTAATTAAAATTTTTTAACCATATTTTTAAAAAATATATATATAACTAACAAAAATTTTCCCTCCATCCCCCAACCATACCAAATAGGCCCTTAAAGGGTTCTGCAATATCGATCACAAGTTTGTATTTTGAATGGCTTAAGCTCCATTTTTTATCTAGAAGATTTTGCATATGAGCTGTAAATATCCGAAAATTTTTTTTATCAACTTTCGTCCTATAAGTGGTAAAAAAAAAAAGGAGCAACATCCTTAGAAATGTCAACTCAATTATTTTTAAAAATTTATTTTCTTATTCATCTTTTCACAGTATATGGAAGCCAAATAACATAAAAGATAAAATAAATAGATAGGATATGATTGTAAGCATTCAGCGCAGATAAAAAGGAAAAAATCGTGGCTTAAAAAAAGTGGGCATGCTGGGAGATTACAGCAAGGCATAATAGACGTTGCCTTTGTTTTTCTGTAAATTATATAAAAAAAAAATTAGTAAAATTCTGAGAAACAGGGTGCATTAAGGTATATTACAAGCCGAATTAAATCATTAATCATCTAACTACTTCCTACATTTTGAATGTGAGCGAGTGATAAAATAATTCGAACAGCAGTAGATGAATCAGGGCATAAACATCATCAATTTTACAAAAGACATGTACGGAGTTGTGATATCTTTCGAAATGCATAAATAATTACTACTAATTAATTACTGTTATTATTTTAAATTTCGTTATGCAAACCTCGGCCATGGTTGTTAACAATTAGCTTTCACGTGCAACATGACACTAGGGAACTCGAAATTTCCGAAATTCTTTCCCTTAACTTATTCTCTCCGTTCTGTTTTGCGTTTTGAATGCCAGCTTTCGAATCCATTCCCTATAATTTAAAGTACATCAGTGAACGGTGAACCACAAAGGCACAGAATAACGAGCATAAATTCGTCTCTCAATAAAAAACCGTTAATTAGATTTCCCGGACGATTTTTTATTCTAAATTCTAAATAGTATTTGTATATAGAAAAACACATTTTTTTTTTGTTTTTTGAATATAGAAAAATACTCCCTCCGATTATTGATACAAGACCAAATTAGGAGGTTGACAGCATGACATAGAAAAATACTTTAACCTTAAAAATCTTCTAACTCTTGTCATCACTATTATGTGACAAATTCCAGATATTTGTCTACAGCTTTTTGAAAAGTTGACACGGCATTTTCAACCAGCGCTTTGAATTTGATCCCGCGATAATATAAATTAATATGAAACACTGTAAATAAATGAAATGGGTTGGAACGGTTGGTCGATGGATTTCTCATGGTTTTGATTTGATTTAATTTGATTGTGACCAAGTTTATATTCCGCATTTCCACCACGCAAGAAAAAACTATCACAATCGAGAATATGGGCATGTTTGTTTGGACGCTATGATTGTTTATAAGTTATTTTTTACGTAAATCGAGACACAACTCTTCTCATATACTTACTTCGTATACCGTAAATCACTATTCAAAAGTAACTTATAAGCAATCGAATCGTTAAAACAAACATACCCATATATATCCACACACACTCGTGTGTGTGAGTGCTGTGTTTTCCAAGCAATTTGCTTTTTTCAACTTCAAACCTAAACCATCGGAAATAGAGAAGCAGATATGCGGTGGCTGAGTGAGCTGTCAATACTTTAATTAGTGATTAATTTTTCTTTGGATTGTCTCTTTGTTTGAGATTTGGTCTTATGCGCCTTTTTTTTTTCTGCCCCTTTTTGGTCTTGTTCTCATGCTGTTAATTGATATTGACGATGTATCGCTGGTCTGTCTAGTTAATGAAATTTCCTTTCCTTTGGTGGAAAAAAACCAAACCACCCTAGTTTTGCTACCTTTTTTATGTTTATTTCTTAAAGAAAAAAAAGGGGTTTGAATTAGTTAAAATCTACCCCTTTCATATGGCACACACCCGCACCACAAAAAATTTAACAAAATCATACTGCATGTAGTTATTATTTATGGGTTTGGTTAGCGGTGACAGAAGTGATTTTTTTTAATTTAATTTTTATAAAAATCAGATAGGATAAAAGTCAGATTGTAAATATAATTTGTGGTTAGATTGTCGGTAACAGAAATAACTCTTTCTGAAAAAGCCAGGCTTTTAAACTTTTTCTCAAAAATTGCTTTTGAAAAAAAAAATTTAGTTATCAAAACGCCAGTCCAAACACCTCAATTCTTAAAAAACCAGAAGCCATCATATTTTTTTTTTTAAAAAAAAACATGTTTGGCACGGCAGAACACCATCTCAGACAGGCATATGATGATGCTTATAATATTTTGGGATTTATCACTACTGTTTCTTTAATGGTATTGTGCCTCACAGGCCACAGCCTACGTCCTCCTGATTTTATTTTATTTTCAATGATTTATTTCTATGTTTTTAATTTGCCAGCTTTTTATGTTTTCTATCAGTAACATTTTTTGGCCAACCCATATCTATCTACAACCTTTTTTATACAAGTCTATCTACACCTTTAAAATTAAACCTTTATATTGTAAAATTTTGGGTCAATTTTGTTGGAAAAGGCTCATTTTTATAATAGATCGAATACTTATAAGCATGTAACATCATCAAATGAATGAAAGTTTTCCTTTCTTTTTTTTTTATAACAAGTTTTTCTTTCTTTTAAGCAATATATAACTAAAATTTTATTGCTATATTATAAATTCAGATAAATGACGACAAAAAATATTTGACATCAACAAAAGTGAAAACAGTCTGAACATAGAAGATGAGTCTTCTAACTTTATTTTTTTTAAAATAATGGTAAGTATTATCAACAGCAATAATAAAACATAATAATTAAACATTACATATACACGTGAAACGGAGCGTAATGTTTCTAGAATTGCATCGACGGACTAATTGGACTGGATTCTTCACGGCTGGGTAAAATGCTTCCAGAAGTTGACGACTTGACGGCGACGCACGGAATACCCGCCACATGTTGTCCTTCTCAGGGATTGCATGCCCTCAAAGGAACGCTTACAAAACTCTTATTTTTGTGATTTAATTAAATAATACGGAGTATCATTACTAATTACTAATTTTTTTATTAGGATTACATTTTGCCTCGAGAGTTGTCACCGAGGAACAATTTTGTTTTGGGAGTATGAAAAAATGAGCAATTTTACTATAACAACTATCTCAGTTAATTTTGACCGTTATTTGATCAAATATACTGAATTGCTAATCCACATATCATCCACGTCATTTTTTTAATGTACAAATTTGCTCTAAAAGCCTATGTGTCATCTATTGCATTTTTTTTCAAAGTTAGATTTAAAATTTACGGGGGAAATTTGCACTTTAACAAAATGAAGTAAATGATATGTGAACTGTCAGCTCGGCATATTGGGTCAACTAACGGTTAAAATTAACAAGGATAATGGTTAGGGCTAAATTGCTCCCTTTTTAAAACTTCCAAAGCAAAATTACCTCCGAAAAACTTTCAGGACAAAGTTACCCCTTATCCTCTTACTAAACATATATATAATAGCTTTTGAAAATTTAAAATAAACTATATTTCACCTATTTTTAGAATAATTATCATCTTAATTATGAGCATGTTTGTTTTGACATTGAGATTGCTTATAAGCTAATTTTCAGGTAAATTAAGACAAGACTTCTCTTACATACTTACCTCATATACCATAAATCACAATTGAAAATTTGATTTTAAGCATTCCAATCGTTGTTTCAAATGAGCACTATATATGAACCATTTCTCCAAAGAGGGTATTAAACTTCTCACAAGAATACAAATATACAAGTGAAAGCTCAAGCTAGGCATGTTTAATTTTTCCATTTATTTTGTTCCTTAAAATTTACATCTCTACAAAATATAATAATGCGATATGTCTAAATCGCACGCCAAAATAATTGAAGTAATACTTCAGGGAAGCATTCATTTTCATTTGATAATATATCCTCAAAGGGTGAATCCCTCAATTCTATTTTAAAAATCAATAATTGGTACGGTGGATCAAATAATAATTTTGAGTAAAAACATTTATTTTAAAAGAGGGATACCTGAGCTTATAGCCGCAGGGAACAGATAAGATGATCTGAAAGGCAAGGCAACACGCACAGAGGCAAAAAATTTCTTTGCTCCGTAGGTAGTCTGTGGTGCTGTATGGTCGACGGTGGCGCGCTGGCTGAACAAAACCAAAAAATGCTGTGAATTATTTGGGTTCATTCATTTATTGTTTGTTTTATTTGTTGACATGTCATCAATTATATAAATTATAAAGAACATGTTTTTGTGAGTTTTTTTAAACAACCGCACCGGATGTGGTTTTGGGGGATCATCAATGGTGACAAGCGCTAAAATTTAGACAGCATAGATTTAATTTTTCTTTTTCTTATACTTTTTTAAAATTAGTTTAATGCGCATTGAAATTAAATGGCGATAATATATTAATCGGTTAATTGCATCTAACACTTTAAATTATTTTTTTTATGTACATTTAATATCTTAAAATATTTTGTACTGCATCTTGAAATATTTTCTCAATGGGTTGACCACGTATAATTTTTTTTAAAAATTAGGGTGCTCATCACATTTGATAATATAGATGCAACTTATCTCTAGATTAATTGTCGGTTTTTCAAAAATTAGTTTTTCATAGGGTGCTGAATGTGCATGATAGCTTATTTAGAGCTTGTTTGAATCAGGACTTATTAGATAGATGCTGGTTTTTGATGCCCTCTTGAAATTGGTAAAGTAGTGACATCCAGTATTTTATCAAAAAGAACTATAAGTGTGTCTTCGGATTAGCTTTTGGAGAATAGCTTTTACAGTTTACGAGGTAAGTATGTGAGAAGAGTTTTATCTCGATTTACGGAAAAGTGCTTTTGAAACCTAGGTTTTGAAGGTTGCCGAACACTCACTAAGTTAAAAATTTTAAATATGAACCTTTAAAACTTTATCCGAACCGCGGAGTTTCACCTGACATAGAAACTGTTCCCTTTCACGCTAACGAGGGTGTTTGTGTTCCTTACTTCTGAGGAAACATGAAAGTTATTCGAAGATAAGGTAATTAAATCCGGATCGATTAATGAATTGGTTGAGATATTGGGTTAAGGATTAGTGGGTCAGATCGGAGTTAAACCGGAACTAAACCGGTGATAAATGAAATATTTTAGGCTTATAATATGAAATTCTAAAGAAAATTTTTTTTTAAAAAAATTTAAACAAAAATTGACCCGGATCGGGTCACCAAACCAGACCGGTTTAGTGCCCGGGTCACCAATTTCCGATCCGGTGCTGCCGATCCGATCCGGATCAGATAACTCTGCTTAAAGAACAACCCCTATCCACTAATTTCTTTTGGTCCCCAGGGGCCTGCCCTTCTAAATCTCTCCTTTAAAACGCAATACAATGTATGGTTTCCTTCTATTTTAGTGGATTGTGACTCACTTCCTATGCACCTCACATTGTGATCCACCCAATTTTTTTCCCTTTTGCCAACAAATTTCTCCACCTTCTATTTCAGACAAGTAAAATGTATATTCTTCAAAAACTGTCCTTTTCAAACAGGGACCCAAAAGGAAATGGCAAAAATGTACATACTTATTTTTTCCTGCAACTTTAAATTCTATTTTTATCTTTTGGTCTCATTAATTTAATTAATTGACATTTTAATTTCACTTATATATATATATATTGTTTTCAGCCTGCTTGTTTCACCTTCATATTTTAATTTTAGTTATTTTTTATACATTAATTTTATTCATTTTAATTATTAATATTAAAAGTAATAAACTGTTTCTTCTAACATTATTAAATTGAAATAATTACCGGAATATTTTTCTGTGCAAGTAAGTAAAATAAAATAGGAAAAATTACATTCAAGTTCCAAAAAAATAAAAAATAAAAAAATGGTCTCATTGATAACTTCACAAGTAGGTCATTCACAGACATTGATAACTTTATGGGACCATTTTTTTATTTTACAATTTCAAGGGATTATTTTTTTTTTTTTGGAATTTGAGTGTAATTTTTCCAATAAAATAAGGTTATGTTTTAAATTAAAATATATTAAACGAGAAAATGAATTTTAAAATCAACCACCAAATTAAACTTAAAAAATTGTAGTACCAAGTCGCTGAGAAAAAAAGGCTCAAACCGACACGGTCCCTTCATCCATCATCATCGCAAGATATGATCGGAGCCAACTGATGCACGCTACAGTCCAACCCAACGAAGCCTCCCTCCCATATGCAAACACCCCAAAACATTTTTAGAGCGAGAAAAATAAGAAGGCCTAAGGTTATAAGGAGCGAAAGAGCGCTCTCGAATCACCACCTGGCGACCCGAGTTTCGAAATCTAGTGCCTCGAGGATCCAGGCGGCTTCTTTTCTGCTCGCCACACATCTACGAACCTGTGCTCGTGCGGCATTTTTTCGATTGCCTCAATCTTTGCTACCTACTCTTCTACCAATCAAGTCTGCACTTTCTGTAACAGCGATGTCACTCCACTAGATTTCCGATCCTTGTTGTCAGTGTTTGAGTCGAAAGTTGAACCTGCTTCGTTTTGGAGGTCTTTCAGCACGTATTTGATCAGTTTGAAGGCCAACGAATTTTTGGTTTTTGAATTTCTGGGAGGGAAATTCAGTGAATAGTGAAGGTTTTGATTGAATTGAACGATAAGACCTTGGATAGATAAGCGGTGGGTAGTGGGGCCTTTTCATCGGCGATGGTTGCTGTTTGGTTTGCCTGCCTCGCTTCCATCGGTGATTTTCTGTGTGGACGGCGCTGAAGGGTGGTTGTGTATTCGGGGTTGTGATCTTTCAGTGATCGGAGGTTTCCGAGGTTCTTGGTTCAGTATTAGACTTGCTATTCGTCAACATGGTGACTGCTAATATCTTTCACTGTAGAAAGAATTCGTGGCCACCTGAAGAGTATATCAGTAAATCCACTTTACAGCAGGTAAGCTTCTAAACAGATACTTGTGAATTTTAATTTTTCTTGGCTTCTGCATGATTGTTCAGTTTCGGGGGCGCAGGAAATCTGGCTGGAAGGATGGTTGTAGATTGATTGATATGTTATAATTTGATTAATTTGAATTACGACTACTTCGAATAAAGGGAAAAAATGAAGCTTAACGAATCCACATCTAATAGGACCGCCTTTTTATATCAAAATGTGATATAAAATAGGGAGAATTACTCTTAGGTCCCATGCAAGGAACATATTATCAGAAAGGTTGCTATTTACGACTCTTCTGCCGCGTGTATTAACAACCTATTGAATGTGTTTTACAATCTCGAGGGGGCCTTTATGATAATATGTCCCTTACTTGGACCTAGGAGTGATTCTCCCTATAAAATATGAATACGGAATTTTAGCATTTCTTGCATGTTTTACCTTTTTCTCAATCATGGAACAGCCTTTACACACACACACAAATATATATGAGAATTCTGGAGGATCATCAGAATATTGCATTTAATGAAATCTGTAATATTTGTTGATCAAATAATTTTTCTTGCTGCGCTTTAAGATGATTGCACTTGGAATTTGGATGATGGGTTCTTTAATTGCATATGGCTCTTCCGCTCAAAACATATTCTTCTTCTTAAATCTTTATGACACATTCAAACCACAGTTTGTTTTTTTTTTGTTTTAATTGTAATTTTAAAACTTGGTCGTTGTTAGCTGGTGCCAAAGCTTATACTCCTATTATCTTTGGAATGGTTTTCTATCCATCTATCTATCAGTATAATATTACAATTTTGTTGGTTCTTCACCCTTCTTTTGACCTTTTTGAAAATTTCTATGCTATTGCGCGGTGACGCAGTTATCCTGCCTTGTCTTCCAGGTTGAGTTTTTTAGTTATGCATGTTAGAACTCACGTGCATCTTTCAAGGCATTTCTTTTTTTATTTGATTTTTATAGTCGAACCCATTTCAGTTTGGAAACTGTATAATGTGAAGTTTAGAGTGGTATAGTGAAGCAACGACCAAGGATTAGGATACAGTATTTTTTCGTTTTTAAAATTATTTATGCTTCAAACAGAGTGCAAACATTGAGGCCAAAACCAGTCCATAGGACCTTTGCAATTAAGAATGGAAAATTGAACTCAACTGCGTTTTACCTGATTCCACTTGTATTTGGTACTTTGCGAGATTTTTTCTTTGACTGATTTATTTCCTACAATGTTTCTGCAGCTTGATTTTGATAGTGCTGCCCCACCCGAACAAGCTTGGAGGAGAAGATTAAACAGCCATGCCAATATCCTTAAAGAATTTAGTGTTACTTTTATGGAAGCAGTAAAGATGGCAAGTGGTTTAATTTATTTATAAGAACAATATGCCTGGTCTGACTGGTTATTAGTTGGTTGAATCCTTTGTGCATATTGATGTCCATGACTTGTTTCCATTATCCTCTTTTTTCTTATTTTCGTTGATGTTTTCATTTCTTTTCTGATTGCCAAGTAAATTTTAATATTCTAGGTTCGACTAGGCATACGGATGTGGTCGTATGTCAGGGAGGAGGCTTCTCAAGGAAGGGTATATTTCTCATTCTCATTAATTTGGTGGCTGGCTATTCCTCTCCCTCTCCCGTCCTCCCTGTCTCTCGGTGTATCTTATTTTTTAAGACAGCAGGAGTTTATAAACCTAGTTAAGATTATAATATGTAAACATAAGATCTCAAATAAGTTTCATGTTCTGGTTCATGCAGAAAGCACCTATAGATCCTTTCACTCGAGAACGTTGCAAGCCATCTGCATCTCAAGGAGTTCCACTTGGAGGGATGGGGTATGCTGCAGTTCTTCACCCACCATCAGCCTCATCTTATTTGTGTTATTTTGTTGTTCTCTATGTTATTGATTTTGACATGCTTGTGTCACTTACACAGGAGTGGTAGCATATCAAGAGGATTCAGAGGCGAGTTCCGACAATGGCAAATTTTACCTGGTTTATGTGAAGCTTCACCTGTTATGGCTAACCAGTTTTCTGTACAGCCCAGTTCTTTCGCTTATTATCACTCTGCAATGCTCTCCTCTTTTTGTATACCTTTAGATTTGTTGTTCCAATCTGATATATCTATTTATATTTCAGATTTTTATCAGTAGAGATGGAGGAAACAAAAATTTTGCATCGGTTTTGGCTCCTGGTCAGCATGAAGGGTTAGGGTAAGGAAAATCTAAACCTGTCAGAGTCTGGAAACAATTGTTCTTGATCTATGTGGGTGCTGCAAAGCTCCATGCTTGGCATACTTTTTCCATTTAATTGGAGACCACATGAATCAATGGTTGAGAAGTTACACTAAAAGTTGGGATGTTAAAATCTATCTCAGCTTTTATGCATTAAAAGTTGGTTCTTGGTTTCCAAAAATTTAGTTCATTGAGCCTTGGATTTTCATGGATTTTTTTCTTTCCTTTTACTTTGACCTATGCCTTGTTTTTCCATTTGTAGGGCTCAAGATAAAATAATTGGGAATTAATTTGAAAGTTCGATAGGTTATTTGAGAATGATGGTAACATTGCAGTGATGATTGTGGAATGTTAGCTTGAAACTATTAATAGAATACGCTAATATTGTTAACGCTCTCTTTATGGTTACATCAGATGTGTCCCAAGTGATTTTCCTCTCCTAATGGCTTGGCGATCCTTTGCAAGTATTTTTTTAAGTTCTGAGTTGTGGAAACTTGCTACTGTTTTTTATAATATGCAAACCTTAGAGAGACTGAATCAGAAGTCTTCATGACATTGTAATGATGTACTAAACAAAATTTTCAATTCCGTTTGGGAGGAAAGTTTGAGGTGACTGTTGTTCTTACCAAGCTTTGCAGAATATTATTTTGCTTTCTAAGTCGGGTTGCAGGACAATTTTCTACACATATCTTTGTTAGGCAATAATATTTGAGAAACAACCAACTGTTTTTTTTTTGTTGATTAGGAAGTAGTATTTGAAAGAAGCGGGTGCTTTATGATATATCTAGATAAGTATACATAAAAGCCAAGAGCTTAAGTTGAGTCTTGTTCTAGGTCTCGCAAGAAAGGTGATGATCATGGTATACCATCATGGGGCTGGAACCTTAGTGGTCAACATTCAACTTATCATGCTTTATTCCCTAGGGCTTGGACAATATATGATGGTATTGCATTCCTCTTCCTTTGCTTAATATATGTGATTCTTGTAAATTCTTGATTAATAGTTGTTGTCCTGTTTTTAGGTGAGCCAGACCCGGAACTAAAAGTGTCTTGCCGACAGATATCCCCATTCATACCACATAATTATAGAGAAAGTAGTCTTCCTACTGCTGTTTTTGTGTATACGGTTTGTAATTTTCTTCTACAGTGCTGACATATCTTGCAGCTTCGCTTTGTATTTTTGATTAAAACCTAAAAAAATATTATTTTCTTACTATGCATTTCATTCATATTATCTGTTACATCAGTGGTTAACTGTTATTTTTAGACTCACGCACTTGCAATTGTTTCTTATGTAGTTGGTAAACACTGGCAAGGAGAGAGCTAAAGTCAGCCTTCTATTTACATGGGCGGTACGATTTTATTTTGGGTTGAAGTGTTACTGCACCTACTTTGTACAAAAGATATAAAAAGGAAAAAAAGAAACTAGCACGATTCACATTCTTTTTGAAACTTAAGAATGCACTGGATGAGTCTTGGATAATAAGTCATTGTTATTTGTAATCTGCAGAATTCGATTGGTGGAGTCTCACATTTGTCAGGAGATCATGTGAATGAACCATTCATGTGAGTATATGCGTGTGTTTTCATCTGAAGTATGTTTGTGTATCTGAAATGCGTCTGTGTACAAATTTTTAACTTGTTTTCCCTCTCTTTTGTAGAGCTGAAGATGGAGTTTCTGGCGTACGTCTACATCACAAGCAAGTCATGAAACCTTATAGCTCTATATGACGGTTGGTTTGCAGATTTCTCTTTATACCTAAATGCTTAATGGGTGAAAGCAAGTTCTTCAGTGATGAGAACTGAGAAGGTTCTAAATAGTCTGAAGTTGCTTTCACTGCTCAGGCTTAAGTGTGGCTGCGCTCCTTATTAAGAAGCTGAGCCTAATATGAACTAGAATAGGCCCCTTTCCCTGGAGAATTCAGTTTGGGTTTTAAAGCTAAATAGTTTGATCTCATTTGGGTTTTGTTGCGGTAACTTGCAATGTGGTTGAAATGTATATGGTTTTAATTTGATCTTCAAAAAGAAAAAGAAGAGCATGCAGATTTTCCGAGACTCAGAAGATGCTTTCTGATAAATAAGTCTCTGCAAGTCAATGTTATGCTGTTCAACTTTTTGCCTATATCACATTACAAAGGTCATAATGATTAAGCTTTTGTAGTTTTTTATGCATAGTGGAGATGTATAAAAAGCATCCAGTATCAATGTTTTCTGGTGATGAAACACATGAAGAATGGGACTGCAAGGAAGATTGCTATGTGGTTTATCTCTAGTGTGGAGGACGAATTTTTTACCCTTCCTAGATATGGTTCATATTTGGGGGATAAGTATAGTGGATTGGATGGAATATTATCACTCAGTTTGGTTACTGGAATGTTTTTTTGGTAGGTTTCAATCTTTAGATGTATAAACAGCTGAATAAGGGATCTTTCAGCTTAAAAACTCTTCGGTCTTAGGCCTTTTTAGGACTGATGATTTAGAGTCTTATTGAGACAGATAGGGTGACTGTAATATGCAGGGTGAAAAAGCTGCTAAATTATTTTAATGAAGGTACACTCAAGGACTAGTACTTGGAACTGAAGGAGAGATTTAAGGCTTTTTAGGATATACTTGCAAAATTTTGTTATCATTGCTGGGATATTAGAGTTGTCCTAAGCATGTTATTATTGAGAATCAATAAACATTCTGCTATCCTAATTGTTTTCTGTTTTCTAAATACTAGGGAAATAATATAGATATAATGATGCCAACAAAGGTTGGTCTAGTTGGTAAGGAATAAGGGCTTACTTTATATCCCACAAGGTTATGTGTCCAAATTTCATCATTAATGTAAGAATCTTGTTGGTGGGTAATTTGAAGTATTCTAATGAATGCTATCTTGTTGGTGGATAATTTATAAGTATTCTAATGAATGTTCTTAGTTGTGAGGCCTGCATTGGCTCTAGTGAGCCGTAATTCACCAAAACTTTTTACTCAAAAAAGAAAAATAAATAAAGATATAATAATAAATGATTGTTTCAAAATATCTGTGATCCATATTCTCTATAAAGGACCAGAAGTGCCTTGCTTTTGCAAAATTGAAGGGATCAAAATTTAGTTATGTATTATTCCTGGCATAAATTATTTAATAAGATTCTTACTATAGGCAGTCGTTTTGTTGTGGGGTTTGTTCAACAAACTTGCAACAAATTTCCAACCATGTTAAGTGGTTTTAAAGCAATTAAATTGAACATTCTTTGTTCTTTATTTTCTAATGGAAGTTTCAGTCCTGATGAGCATGCATGGGGTTTTCTTTTGTGTTTGTGATTGGGGTCACACATCACAACTAGTATGGGGTGATTTTCTTAAGGATATTCCAATATTGCAGGACAGCGAAGGGAAACCCTCCTGTTACATTCGCCATAGCTGCTTGTGAAACACAGAATGTAAGCGTTTCTGTTTTACCATGTTTTGGGCTGTCTGAAGGAAGTGTCACCACAGCAAAAGATATGTGGGGTAAAATGGTGCAGGTATTGATTACTTGAGTTTTTCGCTTTCTGATTTAATTTCTTTTTGTTCATTGCATTTTGCCCAGATTTCTCTTGTTTGGATATATGTAGTGTTGATACTAATTGAAGTAATTCTATACTAAGGATGGACAATTTGACCGGGAGAATTTTAATGTGGGACCTAGCATACCTTCTTCACCAGGTGAGACACTATGTGCCGCTGTCTCAGCTTCTGCGTGGGTGGAACCTCATGGAAAGTGCACTGTGGCGTTTGCTGTTGCATGGTCTTCTCCAAAAGTAAAGTTTGTGAAAGGCAACACTTTCAGCAGGTACAATATTGCTGGTTGTGATATTTTTAGGCATTTAATATATATTCTTGAAAGAAACTCATCTAAATTTAAGATGAATAACTTTGCGTCTGATAGCAATCCAAATCGCTATGGGTTGATTTATTCCAGAAAAAATAAGCGTCTTAGGACTAATTAGGAAGTAATTAGCAATATTTATTATTTTTAATAATTTCAGCAATATTATTTTGGATATTATTCTAGATATTTCAGAATAAGTGGAATATCCACAAGTAGAATTTTAGATATTCTTTAGTATTTTAGATTTAGATATTATTTTTGTATTTTTGATATTATTTAGATTTCCTAGTTTGAATTTTGAATTAGAATTTCATCTCTCTGTACTTCTATAAATTGGCCCTTTTGCCTACTCAATAAAGCATTGGATATTCAGAGAATTTATTAAGAGTGTGGAGATCCTCCTGGGCTGTTTTAGAGAGATTAGTGAGATACTTGCTTTTCCCTCTAACACAGAGCACTTTAAATTACTGTTTTTATTCCCTTATTATTTTCCCTTCTCATTCGATATCTACCAGCGTCTCTGTGGAATATGAATAAATGTTGTGTAAATGTTTTAGATGTTCTAATTGAGCATACACAGGAGGAAATTCCCAAGTGGAATCCATGTAGCCAACCCCACTTAGTGGGATATAGTTGTTGTTGTGTATATGTTTCTGTGATACATATGAGAAAGTTTTCTACTGGTCTTTGAAGTGGTTTATGCCAGAGAAGTATCATGGATTGCAACTTGCATTTAGAGTTGATGGAATTTTGTGAGTGCTTAGGCTCACTAATTTCTATGCGTATCTCTTGTTTTAACAGTCTTCTAAATATCATGGGGTTGCTTATGCAAGAATCTGAGGGATTTTAATTCTGACTCTTTTTAAGTAATTGTAAAATTCCATTGTTTCCATATATGTATTTTGAGATGTCCTAGAGTGTTTCTCTAAATTTTAATTTTTAAGTGAATTTGCTGCCACTTTAGTTTACTGTCATTAGTGAAACTAAAAACAGCTAACAGAAAACTTCCCTCCACTGTGGGGAATTTTAAGATTACTATTAGAATTAATTCAACTACTGGAATGGAATTGATTTTTTTGTAGCATTTTTCCTGATGAGTTCGACTCATTTTCTGCAGGAGATACACAAAATTCTATGGCACTTCCGAGAAAGCTGCAGTGAACCTGGTGCATGATGCCTTAACAAGTATGCATTCTGGTTTTAATGAAATTCATATTCATCAGGCCTGTTTTACTTGCATGGTTAATCTGTGGTTTATTTGCGTTGCTGATATGTGCTATTTTTATCCATGCCCGTTTGAATTTTATAAGGTGAATCTGAAAAGGGGAGAATGTTGAAAACAAAACATGTCCAAACTGGTTTTTAGATTAAGATGTATTGTTTAAAACCTTTTTTTGTTTTAAATGGACAGATTACAAACGTTGGGAAGAAGACATTGAGAAATGGCAGAGTCCTGTTCTTGAGGATGAGAAGCTTCCAGAATGGTAATATTCTAACTTCAGTAATATATGAATCGCCACTTTTAGATATTGAAATATTCAATATTTATTCAATATTTCAATATCTTTGATTGCTCAGTGCGGAAAAGATTGTGTGAACTGAAACCAGGAAAGTAAAACTTTCTTTTTGTATACTGCTGATTTACAGCTTTTGGCTGCATTATGATTGCTTGAACTTCTTACTTTCAAGCACAGATTTCTTCCTTCATTTTATCTAAGTTATATCAGAAAGTAGTCTTTCCATATCTCTGATCGAAACCTCTCATTCTTGGTAGTGATTGGGCTAAATATAACTCTAGGTCCTACTAGGCCATAGCTTCTGTTTGTATTGTTTATCTTAACACGCTGTTATTTTCCCCCCAAATGTGTATGTTATTTTCTACCTCATTTTGTTATTGGCAGATTAATAAGGCATTTTCTATTTTCAGGTACAAGTTCACATTGTTTAACGAACTATACTTCCTGGTTGCTGGTGGGACAATTTGGATTGGTATGTGTGAATCTGTGTATATTGTATTGCAGTTGAGTTATCTCATGATAGTATTATTTGTGTTGTGGGTGCCTCTTTTTCATATAGTTTTCATGAAAGCATTAAGATTAGCTTGATGTTTGTGCCAGATTCTTCTTGGCGATCGGCTTGTTTGAAAAGTGAACCATATCAAGTAACAGAGTCGGAAAATGCCAAAGTGAAAGTAACTGAAGCTAGAGCGAACAGACAAGGTGCAGTTGTTGAGTGCACAACAGATAGTGCCCAAGATACTACTGCTACAGCAGGACAAAATCACAATGATGAAACACATTGTAGTGACAGTACAGATGAAGATGAGTCTGGGGCTCCTCTCAGAAAGGAAAATCCCACTGGCTGTTGGCAGACTTCAACAATGATGGACCAGCAATATGATGACAACGATAATGATGTCGGCAGGTTTTTGTACCTGGAAGGTCTGGAATATATCATGTGGTGCACATATGATGTACACTTCTACGCTTCATTTGCCCTTCTCGAGCTCTTTCCTAAGATTGAACTGAATATTCAACGTGAGTTTGCTAAGGCTGTCCTCTGTGAAGATGGAAGAAAAGTGAAGTATTTGGCTGAGGGAAAATGGGGCATTCGTAAAGTTAGGGGCGCTGTGCCTCATGATCTCGGGACACATGATCCATGGAAGGAGATGAATGCATATAACATCCATGATACTAGCAAGTGGAAAGATTTGAACCCAAAATTTGTACTTCAAGTGTATCGAGATTTTGCCAAAACTGGTGATATGTCTTTTGGAGTTGATGTATGGCCTGCTGTCCGAACTGCAATGGAGTACATGGATCAATTTGATAGGGATGGTGATGGTCTTGTTGAAAACGATGGCTTCCCTGATCAAACATATGATACGTGGACAGTTCATGGGGTGAGTGCATATTGTGGTTGTCTTTGGCTTGCTGCTCTCCAAGCTGCTGCTGCAATGGCTCTTCAACTAGGTGACAATGATTTTGCTGAGACATGCAAACGGAAATTTTTGAAGGCTAAACCTGCATTTGAAGAAAAACTTTGGAATGGTACTTATTTTAACTATGACAGTGGGTCAAGTAATAATAGTAAATCCATTCAAGCAGATCAACTGGCTGGGCAATGGTATACAGCATCGTCAGGGCTGTCTCCCCTTTTTGATGATTTCAAGATTAAAAGTGTTCTCAGGAAAATTTTTGATTTCAATGTAATGAAAATTAAAGGCGGGAGGATGGGTGCTGTGAATGGAATGCATCCCAATGGAAAGGTGGATGAGACCTGCATGCAGTCCCGAGAAATATGGACGGGTGTGACATATGGTGTTGCTGCCACAATGATCCTTGCAGGTATGGAGGAGGAGGCCTTCACAACTGCCGAGGGTATATTTATAGCAGGCTGGTCTGAAGAAGGATACGGGTAACTTTCTTTTATATGTGATATATACTTGTGTGTTATATAGGAGTAAATTATAGTTTCACTCTTGATGGTTTGGCCCAAATTTAGTCTGTTCCTTTATTATTTGAAATGCGTCATTTAATCCTATTATAGTTATGTTATCACATAATTATGCTGTGATATTTTCTATTCAAATTTAATCAAAACAAGTACATGAATATTAAAATGGTGCGATGTTGCATTGTGTTAGGACCCCATTGGAAGGTCAGACCTATATAAGGAAATATAGGAAGTTGCACACTAAAGGAAAAGATGCTTTCGGATAAATTAAGGTTGACTTTGTCACTCCCCACTATTTTGATGTTAAGGGTTGATTAGTAGAGTCAGCGATAGGACGTAGGTTTTTCTTTTGTATTGTCGTTTGTAACAGTCCCTTGAAGACTGTGTTGACTGCTTTTTGATATATAGTAGGCATGGGGCATTTTTTTTGGGGGGGGGGGCATGGATTATTTTGTATGAGAGTCTTGAGAGGAGGAGGCTGGGTTTCGTTAGAACCAGGTCCTATTAGGCTGTGAGAGTTGTTTCTCTACAGATTCTAACTGTTTCTCCACCACTGGGGGAACAGTATTATTGAGTATTCAATCAATTGCAGTGTTATTTCCATTATCTCAGAGTGGGTTATGACACATTGTTAGATGTTTCACTTTATATCCTGAACAATTTTAGTATTCAAAGATTATTGTTGGAATTAAGTTGAGAAATTCAATGTTACATGGTGAACTTAATTTATATCTTTTGCACCATAATAGGTATTGGTTCCAGACACCGGAGGGATGGACTATTGATGGGCACTACCGGTCCTTCATATACATGAGGCCCCTCGCAATTTGGGGTATGCAGTATGCATTGACTCTGCCTAAGGCAATTCTTGAGGCCCCAGGAATCAACGTCATGGACAGAATCCACATATCTCCTGCTATTGGAGGATTCTCTCATAATGAAACGACTGTGAGAAAGATTGCAGCCAAGTCTGGCTGCTTTGGAAATTCTGTGTTTCATTGTGCTTGCTGATATTCTAACAGTTTTGTACAGGCACGTGTCATTGAAACAATTCCCAGTCCAGCCAGGTTTACATGTTAGTTTAAATTATTGAGGATTGTCGTCTTTGGAATTCTGATACTTTCTCTTGTTTCAATTCTTTTCAAGGCAATTTAAATCTTATTTTGCTCCCCCCCCCCCCCCCCAAGCTTAACTTTTCTTAGGATTTTTGTAAGGTGTAAACCCAGTATTTCCCTACAGAGATGCAAGGGACTCGAAGGGTGTGGATGGTTATTGTAGTATTTTACCAGGTTCTTGAACCTGGACCGGTCCGGCCCGGAAACCGGCGAACCGGCCGGTAAATTGGTCCAGTTCCCGGTCAGGTCCAGGTTCATATTTTTTTTTATTTTTTCCTTTAGAATTTCATAATATAAGCCTAAAATCTTCAATTTCTCACCGATTTGGTTCCGGTTTGGCCCCGATCTGACCCACTAACCCTTAACCCAGTACCCCGACCGGTTTAATGCTCGGTTCGAGTTTTAATACCTTGATATTTTATGTAAAAAGAACAAAAATCATATAATGAAACTTTTAGGGCCCGTTAAGTATGCTGTAATTGATTTTGATAGAAATGGATATGGATATGGAAATGGAAATGTAGACTAAAAGTATGTTTGGTATGTCATGGAAATGATATCTAATTTTTGTATAAAAATACCAAAATGTCTTTCAAATTTTTTTGAAAGTAGTGGAGGGTAATAGATGGAAATAATCACATGGAATTGTAAATCTAAGGTATTTTAATGGAATTGATTGGATGGAATTGAGCCTATTTGGCTTCCACATGGAATTGAAAAATTTTCTAATTCCATCATATCAAACAAGCATCATGATGGAATTAATCCTCAATTCTATTTCCATCACCCCTAATTCTCTCATACCAAACAGAGCCTTATTTATTGGGATCCTGTTTCCATGGCAAGTTTAGGCTCCGCTTGGTCTAATGAAAAAGAGGGATTTTTAAAAATTGATTGAGATGCATATGTTTTATCTGTATCCACATGGGAGCCCATTATATTCTCCTTGAAGATGAATTTTTAATTATAAAAAAAAAAACTCAGCTTCTAACCACATTTCATAGCCTCAAGTGATATTCCTGGAGAAGATTCACCAACGTCAGTTGATTCACTTACTATGACAATATTCTTCATTAGTGCAGTCATTGTCTTCTTTCTTTACAAAGGCACCGATTCAATAAAATATTTTGACAATCCTTATGTGTTACTATTGATATAGGCATAAATTATGCCTTTAGCCGATTTAATTGTTGGATTCACGGTCAACAAATTTAATTGTCGACTTATAAAAGATGACATAAACCTTCCATTTTCTTGTTTTTTTAAAAAAAAAAAGAGCTTAATATTCAGGGTCCATATTTGATACAGAGAGTCTCATGCCACTAAGTACGTGTCGTGGACAAATTGTGTTCCATGTGAAAGGCAGCAAGCGAATGGCAAATGCATTTTCTCATGTATCCTAGTCATCATCAGTCTAACCACAATCTCTCCTTTTCCTTAGTTCGAGCTTTTGCCTACGGCGGCTCCGAATTGGTTACCGTCCTTTTTTAAAAAAAAAAATGATGGTCTTTTTTTACATCGGGGTCATCAGGTTAAGATCTTAAAGATCCAAATTTAATATATTATTAAAATATTATTTTATTTTAAAATAATATTTTAATAATATATTAAATCTAGACAGTTCATATTTTAATCCGACGACTCCAATAAAAAAAAGGGTCATCCTTTTCTTTTGAAGAAAAGGACTGGAGTCGGTCCGGGCACCTCTATCCTCAACCTTGTCCATAATATTTGGTTATGCACCTTTGTTTCTAGCCAACAAAAAATGGCAAAGTGTCATATTTTTTATTCTGCTTTTTTTTAAAAAAAAATCTTTTTTTTGCAAGCGGTGAAGGGAGAAAATAGTTTACCCCCAGTTGGGTTTGGTTTCTCTCATTGTCCTTTTTCTCATCATCTCTCATAATCTTTAAATCATTTTCGTCAAATTAATCTGAAAGGTAAAAAATGAGCCATATCATCAAGTTATCACTCATTCTATTTTTCTCTCATCTTCCTAATCAACGGTCTAGATGGACTCCTCTTCTCAATCAACGGTTCAGATAAGATCATGAGAGATGATGAGAAAATGAAATGATGAGTGGATCTGCTTCCCCCCAATTCCAACTATCATTTATCTTTTTGATCGGGAACCAACTATCATTTATCACATCATACGCTAGCCAATAAAGAAGAGAAGTCAAAGACAGAAAAAGTGTGATTGAGTATCCCTATTATGGCTACTGATTATTTTAAATAAAGATCCAGGTCAATTATACTGCTAAACTAGCTTACATGTTGCAAAAATTAAAAATTTTATTATCAGTTTGGCGCCAAAAGAAAATTGTATTATCCGGGTTATATACATGGGATATCGTAATTGTATTTGTATTGAACTGTTGGACGACAGATTTATTAAAAAATTTTGTTATATGATATTTGAACATCATATATACTCATTTTATATTTTTAAGTGTATATGTTTGGGGGGGGATAAATACTCGACATTGTCAACGGAAAGTGGCAAAAAAATGGGGTAAGTGAAAACAAATGTAAAGTTTGACCCAAAAAAAAAAAGGAAACAAATGTAACGGGGTTACGGGTCCCATAAAAGGCCACAAATGCAACGTAGCATTAGCGCTCTCTATCAGGGGGCTTTCGTTGCCTTCGTGTCTCTTCTTTCATTTCCTTTGAGCAGATCTCTGACTTCATTGCTTCGGTCATCTCTAGGACACGCATATAAACCACAGCTGTAACCTAAAATACCATAGTTCGTACCTTCCTCTCGATCCAAGTAACGCTCCCATAGCTGATCTTTCTGTTTTTCTGGATTCTCGCATATCACATTAAGGTAGAATCCGAAATTTTGATTATGTATTTTCTTTAACGAACATCCTGTAAAAGCGCTACGACGCAAATATTTCAGCTCTTTATTCCTGTTTAAACTTGGAAACAGAGTGATCGTAGTGCGTCAGTACTGCTTTTTCCTTTTTACTAGTGTATTGATTTTGATTTCTTGTTTAATTATCAACCAGTGTGCCGCATGGTGTTTGATCTCTGAACTGCTTTTGCGGTGACGTTTATTTCTCTCATGTAGTTCTCGATCTGCTTCGTAGCGATGGCACGAAAGATGCTCATCGATGAGGAATTGAGCAAGCCTGGCGAAGATGACAAGAACTATGACTTCGACTTGTTTGTCATTGGAGCGGGAAGTGGTGGAGTTCGTGCCGCCAGATTTTCGGCTAATTATGGGGCCAAGGTATGTAAACATGCTCTTATTCACTAAATAACCAGTTAGTATGATGTTTTCCGCGAATCTTGTTTCCGGCTTTTGCTGCGGATTATTCCTCGTCACTAACTTTTGGAGCCGCAGTGTTTGTAATGTGCCTATTATTGCTATGTTATATTCTGTCAATTATTCTTGTGATCGATTTTTTTCTTTTGTTTTTCCCAAATGTTTAACGCGGTTTGTCCTCTTCTAATATCTTGAAATCTGTCTTACGATCTTGCAAGGTGGGGATCTGTGAACTTCCATTTCATCCGATTAGCTCAGAAACGATTGGAGGAGTAGGTGGAACGTAAGTTCATTTCATCAAAACTCGCGCACTCAGTGCTCCTTCTTCTGTCAAATTATTTCGCTTAAGAATGGTCTTCCATACTAATTAGATTATCGTAGCTTGCTGTTGTGTTACTGACTTTCGCCTCTTTGGGCCTTTTTCATTCTTCCTCTCATATTATATAGATGCTTACTACCGTTTGCAATGAACAAGATGTACTTGTGATCTATTCATGACCTATTGCCAACGGAGTATATTTTTAATTTCAGAAACATTTCTTCATGAATAAATTTTCGGTTAACGCTGTAGTGCTGAATTGTTTATGCTTAATTTTAGCAAACTTGCATCGTAATATTTGCTTCTGTAGGGGATTAATTTATACCTTAGATACATAATTAAATGTAACTTGTTAACTCCGGTCTATCCTCCTCCTCCCCCTCTCTTTTAAGTTCCCTGAAAAGAAGCAGAAATACTAATCTAGTAAACACAAAGTCATGAAAAGCCTTATTTCTTTTATTTCTCAGGTGTGTTATTCGTGGTTGTGTTCCAAAAAAGATTTTGGTCTATGGAGCATCTAATGGAGGTGACCTTGAGGTAAGGATGTGATTTGTAAGCTCACAAGACCAAGCATCGTAGCTAATTGCCTAGTTAACATAATCGGTTTTCATCTAGTTTTCCTTTGCAATCACTTATGTCAAAAGGATTTTTTAAATCTTATATTCCCTTTATTGTTGAGTTATAATTTCTGCAATATTAAGAGTTTAAACCTAAGAGAGCTTGTCGTTATGATTTATATCAACAGATATTCTGGTGTTTAGCTTAATTATAAAATTTTTATACGTCTATGCATGCTTTCTATTCAATTCTATTCTTAATTGCTTATTTTAAGCAGTTTGCATATGGGGTATGGCAACAAATAGCGGTAAGCCCAAAGCATGTTAATATGCCATGTCACCATTGCAGATGATATGGTGTCTCGTGCTTGCATGGCTGTGACCTCTCATAAAAAAACTTTTCAAATTTTTTACAAACAGTAATCAAAATTGGAAAAGAAGTATTAGAATAGTTATGCTAAGAAATTTTCCATACAAATTATGCCATCACTTAATAGAACTGTGAATGAGATAGAAAAGTAGCTGTTCTCTATAATATCTATTTTGCCGTCTGTATTACCATTTATGCTTTATTCTGTTCAACGATGATTTATTGAACACAACTGCCTCTGCAGGATGCCAGAGAATTTGGGTGGGAACTGAGTGAGAAGGTTGATTTCAATTGGAAGAAACTATTGCAAAAGAAGGTACTTATATGTTTTCCATGCTTTTGAAATTATTAGCTTTCTCTCTATTTCTGGCTTTCTGTTATCATGATTATGTTTACAATACTTTTACGTTCTGGGTGAAGACATTATTTTCAAGCAACAAGCATCAAAGGAATTGGATTAAATGAACTGTAAATATGTCTGAGAAAAGGGAAAATCAAAGTAATAAAAATAGTGAGAAGGTTTGACAGCTGAAGTTTTGGTGTGCCATTCATTTCTTTATATATTTTTAAATATAACATGTCAAATATGGTAAACTGGAAATATATGTTAATATGATTATATTTGCAATACTTTTATGTTCTGTGTGAAGACATTATTTTCAAACGATAAACATCAAATGAATCGAACTAAATGAACTGTAAATATGTCTGAGGAAAGGTAAAATTAAAGAATCGTTAAAAATTGTGAGAAGGTTTGACAGCTGAAGTTTTGACATGCCATTCATTTCTTTATATATTTTTAAATGACTCAACTAACCTGTCAAATATGGTAAACTGGAAAGGACACATTGTCTCAACCCTATGGATAAGTAGATGTCATTGCTAAATGGGGGGGGGGGGGGGGAAGGCATTGTCACATGGACAACACTATATGAAGTTAGCCTGATGATGACTGTTCATGTTACACCTGATATGTTTTTTATCTCATCCTCTCCAATTAACAGCTTCAAATTGTCAGTTGGACATATAACAGCACAAAACTGCTGACCTGTTTTTTGTTCGTCTAATATGTAGATCATTCATTACTTTTTTTCCATTTTTCTGAAGAGTGTGATATAGAATTGATATTTGATGCTTGGTAATAAATTTATCAGTTTTGCTAATGATGCATTTCATGATAGGAAAATTGCAGAGCTTCTATGCTAGGTTGCTTATAAACACCATAGTTAGGCATCAAAAGACGAGGACTTACCTGCTTAATGTCAATGTTTGTTGTGTTCTTATGTTTATGTCATCTTAAATAATTGCTGGGGCTCATCCATTTCGTCAGGTTTCTTTTCCGGTGGCAAAAGATTAGCATTTCTAATTTTCTTTTCAAAACTTGTTCAAGATGGAGTCTGCATGTCATTTACTAATCTAGGTCTTGTGCAAACTTCAGACTGATGAAATAAACAGATTGAATGGAATTTACAAGCGGCTGTTATCCAATGCTGGGGTTAAATTGTATGAAGGTGAGGGTAAGGTGGCAGGTCCAAATGAAGTTGAGGTGACACAATTAGATGGCACCAAATTGTCCTATTCAGCCAAGCACATATTAATTGCAACTGGAAGCAGGGCTCAGCGTCTGAATATTCCTGGACAGGTGAATCTTCATGTTTTGATTTTTTTTTTTGGCAAATATATTCTTCTGACAAGTTAGTTGCCTCGCCAACTTTTATCATAATTGCAGCTATGATATCATAATTTGTATTTGCTTCATATTACTTCGTCTGTTATGTTATTGACCTCATGTTACTTGTCAGTTTAAATTTTGAGTGTTGTTCATGTCTTCCTATTCTTTTCTATGGTGGTGTTATCTTGCAGGAGTTGGCTATAACGTCTGATGAAGCACTAAGTTTGGAGGAGTTGCCTAGGCGTGCTGTGGTGGTTGGAGGAGGGTGTGTCTCTGTTTCTTCATCTTTGTGTTTTATTCGGGCATTCTATCTGTTGGTTACTGATTTATATTCTATACTGTCAGTTATATTGCAGTGGAGTTTGCTTCTATATGGAGAGGAATGGGTGCCACAGTCGATCTAGTTTTCAGAAAAGAACTTCCATTGAGGTTTGGCTCTTATGTGCAACATTCATTATTAATTTCCATGTTGTGTAATCTTAGAGTGATCCCGCCCCCAGCGGCGGGCGTTCCTTCAGGCTGTTAAGGTAACATTTAAAACAAGGAAGCTGGCCCTTAAAGGGTGGTTACAGTTTTCCCAAGGATTCCATTTGGCATCTGGCGGTGTGATTAAGGGTTTAATCAATATCTTGGTTAATACCATAACTGGCATCATGGTTAGCTTTGCAGCTAAAAATGTATGCTTAAGGGTTTGAACCTTTTGTGAAAAATAGGACATTGAAATTCATGGGTAAATATGGATTAGATGAGCATAAGGAATTGGTGCTTGTATTCTGATTGTTCAGATGGCACAGGAAATTGGATTCTAGTAGACTGTAAGAGCTTCCCCCCTTCAAACGGAGAAATGACTGAGACGAGTTGCATTATTTAGTAATTCTTCATTAACATCACTTCCTCCTCTGTTATGTCTGCAGTATACCATTAAAGCTATGATTGGAAGTTTAGGAGATGGGAAATGGAACCGGAAAGGAAAGAATGGGATGTAAAAGGATACCTCACATTTGTCAGGATGATTAATGTGGGTGATATGGAAAAAGAGGATGTTTTCCAGTTAAATTGCTATTAACTGATAATAGTATATTTATCATGCAAAGTTTTAGGCTACCATAGTAAATTACAAGATTTTAAAATAAACATGCTTTCTCACTTTACAGCTATACCTTCTAATTTGGAAGGGAATAACAAGTGAGTTTGCTGAAAAAGGAGGGGGAATATTCTCCTTTGATTTCCTTTTGCTTCCATAAATATTTTAACTCTATTACACAGGGAACTATTGCGTTGCAGGGATCCCTTCCCCTTCAACTCACCTTGTTGCTACCTACCCGAACATATTGCTAATGAAAAATTATTTCTGTTGCAGAGGCTTTGATGACGAAATGAGAGCAGTAGTTGCCAGAAATCTTGAAGGCCGGGGAATTAATCTGCACCCAAGAACAAATTTGACAAAGGTATCTCCTTTGAGGTTTTGTTGCAACTCTCGTTTATTGTAGTGAATTAATTTTTTGTGTATTGTTAGTTGAGGCTCAGCTAATGCCAATAATTTTATTTTCTAGTTGATGAAAACAGAGCATGGAATTATGGCTGTTACAGACCATGGTGAAGAGTTGATGGTTGATGCTGTTCTATTTGCCACCGGTAAGAACAAGTGCCAAAAAAAAAAAAACAGAATATTCATACTTTTTTAGCCTTCTGAATAAATTTAACAAATTGTTAATATTAATTTTATCATTATATGGTAAATTATCTCTATGGCTTGTAACTGGTACTAGATTGAGCTAATCCCTATAAATTAAAGGCACTGGAAACCAAATTCATCATGTAGCTTGATGAAGTTGTATTAAAAAGTTTATTTTTTTAAAGTTCCTGGAATTGCTAAATCGTCTTCTTTTGGTTGCAGGTAGGGCTCCTAATTCTAAGAGGTTAAATTTAGAAGCAGTTGGTGTGGAGCGTGATAACACTGGGGCTATAAAGGTTTGCAGCATCTTCTTGCATTCATGTTGCATATCATTTGAACTTCATAAGACATCAACTTCACCCAGGATTATCAAGTTGTTTTTTTGGGTTGAGAAGGCAGTATAGAACCGCAAATGGCCATGAGATTGTTGTGATATAAAGAGAAAGGAACTATAATAAGTTAGTAGGCTATGTATCTCTACAGTAAAAGCAGATGCTTCACTTTTATTTATGTGCCCATAAGAAGGACGGAAGGGTGACATCTTTCCCAATTTCCTGTTTAGACAAAACATCCACTTGTTAGTTCCTATGTGCATAGGAACATAGACCGGTAAGAAAATGGGTGTGTACAGGTAGAAGTTGGTGGCTCCAATACACGTTGTATTTTTCCATGTTAGTTTTGAAATGCATTGAGTGATATGCTTTAGCTAATTTCTTGATGATGAATTCAAGGGAAATTTCATTAACAATTATTATAATTTGTGACACTCTCAAGACCTAGCTCATCACATTCCATTTCCACGCCATTTAGGTAGACGAGTACTCAAGGACCAACATATCTAGCATATGGGCCGTGGGGGATGTAACAAATCGAATGAACCTTACTCCTGTGGCATTGATGGAAGGAACATGCTTTGCTGTAAGTGTTCCATGTGGCTCAGCATATCATGGATCTTCATGTTGGAGTGGTGAGGGGATATTAGGTGTAGGGGCTGACGCTTGACTTATTCATTTCTTTTGCCTCTTGCAGAACACAGTATTTAAGGGGCAACCAAGCAAGCCAGATTATAGTCATGTCCCCTATGCAGTGTTCAGGTACAGTTCCATTTGCGTAACAGGCCTTGAAGCTGTACATATGGAAAACCTATGATAATATGTCTCTTTCCCTTCTGCATCATCATTTTCCTGGTCTTTTCTTCTCTGCAGCATTCCACCACTTTCTGTGGTTGGTCTTAGCGAGGAACAGGCACTAGAGCAAGCAAACGGTGATATTTTAATTTTTACATCTTCATTCAATCCGATGAAGAACACTATTTCTGGGTATGTGCATTGATGTGGATTTTTGCACCCACTTGGACATTTATTTGAAATATTTTTTCAAATTCATTGTTCTAAGAACAGAAAACACCATTTTATCATTACAAATAGTGATAGATGCATAAAATTTAGGGGAAAAGACAGAAAAAGAATTTTTAAATTGCAAAATTTTAAATCAGATATTTCCTAAAAAAAAGTTGTGAATTGCTTATCAAGTTTCGTTATTCCTTTATCAACTCCTGGTAACAAACCTAATTTGGGATTTTACAATTTCATAGTTCTTTTTCTGTCTTTCTCCCTTAAATTTAAGAACTCTGGGCATGCAGTTATATTACTTTGCTGGACCCAGTCCGAGTTTACAATCTTATTATCAATACAGTTTATCCTGATATATTTCACTCTGATCTAGTTCCAAGTTTTTCAAGAACACTGTTTTATTCGGCAGTAGTTTTGTTTGTTACAATCTATTCATCCCTATCAAAATGTAACGTTAAATTCTAACAAGTACTAATAGGGGTTCCTTTTAACTTAGCCGGCAAGAAAAAACTGTCATGAAGCTTGTTGTTGATGCTGAGACAGATAAAGTTCTTGGAGCATCAATGTGTGGGCCAGATGCACCTGAAGTTATTCAGGTATGGTTTCCCACCAGCTGTTAGAGTTGAAATGTCATCTATTGCTTTCTTTTTTTTAGTATTCTGTTAGTGTTTCGTTGGCTGGGAATTTTCCTGTAAGATGCTGTCTTTTTAGTAAATGATGAGTAACATATGCAGTTCAGTGGCCTTTCAAGCAAGTCTTTTGGATGAATTTGTTTGTTCCTTTTGCCCATGCTTTTCAGTCTAACACAATTGTTTCAATATACTGCCATGTAGGCTTGTGTAGGTATAGCCAGATCCATGACATTTTTTTATAACCATATTGTTGAATTGTATAAATATCAGGGTTATTGAACCCGGACCGGTCAAACCGGCCCGGTTCCCGGTCCGGTCCGGGTTCATATTTAAAAAAAAAATTTAAAATTTTTCCTTTAGAATTTCATACTATAAGTTTAAAATTTTCAATTTCTCACCGGTTTGGTCCCGGTTTAGCTCCAGTTTGGCCCTGGTCTGACCCACTGACCCTTAACCCAATACCCCAACTAGTTCAATGCCTGGTCCGAGTTTTAATACCTTGATAAATATCTTATCAAGTACAAGAAAGATGGTGCCTTTGGTAAGCTTATCTTTGGGACCATTAAGATTAGGTACCTGTATTACCCAAGGAGCAATAAATTTATGATTTAAGTCTTGGAAATTGTTAACTATTCATTTCCATTCGTGTTGGAATTTGTAAGGATGAGGGTTTTGATACATATATGATATATATGACGGGGGGCGAACTACTATATGTGACAACTATTTTAGAAGTGTCAAGATAGAGAAATTTGGGGAAGTCTAACTGTTATATACTACTCATGGGTGTTTGTGTTGGGCTTGTTTCTATGACCTTCATACGGCTAGACTAACTGTCGTTTTGCCTTTTGTTGTTCATCGCTTTCTTTGAATATGGTTTCTTGTGCTATGAATTCCTGATCTTAATTTGGTGGTCACCTCCAGGGAATTGCTGTTGCTTTGAAGTGTGGAGCTACCAAGGCACAATTTGACAGCACGGTACGTTCACAGCTTTTATTGCTTATTCCTCTGTTATTCTGGATATGGCAGCGGCATCCTATTGTTACTATAAATGCTTGTGATATAAAACATCTGCTGGCATCTCGAATATTGGGGCGATGGAGGGGTAACCTTACCCGTGGTCTCTTTGGAAAGATTGTTATGTGTGATTTATTTTATACATGAACCCTAGAAAAATTGAAAAAATGTAACCCCAGTTCAATTGTACGTTATTTAGGTTACATTTAAACTTAATCACGCATGCCCATGAGCGAATACTTCACATAGCACCGGTCTGAATGTAAGGTCTAGATAAGCTTGATGTGCCTTAGGTTTGATCCTTTCGCCTTCCTTCCATGCCGCCTAAAATGGATCTCTTCTGTGATAAAAAAACAACGGTCACATGACGTCAGGGATACTAAAAATGTTGAGTCATGGCTCTAAGTATGTGTTGGATTAAGTCGGTCATGATGTAATATGGGTTTAAGATTATCTTATTATCCGAATATTTTTATTATGATTTTAGTTTGAATCTACCTTTAGAGGGTGAGCCTCAGAATAATGATAAGGTTGTCTTCATATGATCTAGAGGTCACGGGTTCAAATATTAGAAACCTTCTTTCCACTTGGGGGGGAAGATTATGTGCATCTATCAACCCCACAAACCCCACCTATAGTAAGAGCCTTGTGCTGTTGTGCATTGGCCCACCCTTTTTTAACTTGAATCTTTGTACATGTCTAAACCATCTCAAGATTTTCTACCATTTTCTCTTCAATAGATACCTACCAAATTTTTCCTTGTATACACCCCATTATGAATCTGGCTAGGTGGCACACATTCATGTTTATATCCTCATTTCAACAACCCTCACTTTATGTTCTCGTTGTCTCTTTAAAATCCACATTCACTGCCATATATTATATTTCTTGTCTCATAGCAATATAATAAAACTTCTCTTTTATCGTATAGTATTAATATTAAAATAGTAATAGTTAAGAAAATAAGAGATTGTGTGTCTTATTCCCAAAGTGGCTAGGGGGTGCGTGGGAGTGTGTATGGATGGTCCCCTCCCCTATGGGGATGGGTCAGGATAAGGATAAAACAAAGGTTAGCTTTAGTTAACGTTTTGGAGGAAAGTGCCAAGAGTTTCTCGAGGACTGACTATTTTAACTGTTATAGAGTAATCTAACGTGTTTCTTGACTAATACGCGGGAAAGTTTAGGCTGGCAAGAACTATTTGAATGTATACCGTTCGCCTTTGAGTGGTTTCCAATGATACAATAAAAAAGGGTTAAGGTGTGTAGATCACCCTGCAGTATTGTTATGAGTGTGTCCAGTATCCTAAAATATTGTGTTTTGTCCAGTACTCTGAAGTAAGTTTTCATGTGTCAATCAAGTAAAGTATTTTGTAATTGAAGTAATAATTTTTTGAAGGAGGAATTTTGCCCACAGTATTTTTTAGGAGCAATCTTAAACTCACTATTAACTCAAAAAGTCCTTTGAGTGAACCATAAACTATTTTTTTTAGTAGCAACTTTAGGATGCTGGACGCCCAGAGAAAACTTCTTTAGGTGCTCTAGATGCGGTTTAAAAAATACTTCAAGTGTCAGACACGCCTTAAACCAATAAAAAATGATATGATTGCACCTGACTGAAGAGTAGTCGCTTCTGTTAACAAGCTTCACTTTTCTGCTAAATATGTAGGTGGGATTACACCCGACTGCTGCTGAGGAGTTCGTGACCATGCGATCACTAACGAGGCGTGTTGCTGGTCATGGCAAGCCAAAGACAAATTTGTAATTTCAAGGCGCAAATTCGTTCTTATATGCTTAGTGAAGCTGAGAAAAAAACCAAAATTAGATTTTTACTTCCATCATTTAGCATCTTTAGTAAAGTAAGGTCATCTGTAGTTGATTGTTGCACGATGAGGTGATCTAGGACTATTTGATTAATAAAAATATGGGTTAAGGGGCAAAGGTTTTACCAACATGAATATTTAAAATGAGAGTAAAAATGTCTACACAGTTAAATTAAACCTAATCCCATTTACCGTTACAAATACATGTGCAAAAAGAACGTTGGTTCCACTATTTAACAGTGCTGACATTTTTTATTCCCATTTTGAATGTTCATGAAAAAAGTATATGAAGTTGGACACACTTTTAGTAGAAGTTTTTGGATATTTTACATCTTAACTCTAAAATTATTTGTTTAAATCATTGATTTCAAAAACATCTCAAATAAAGAAATAAAAGGTGAAAAAATTTGTTTTCTTAGTTTGATTGTCATTAATGAAAATATAACATTTTCCTCATCCCTAATTTTATAGAACAAAAGTGAAGGAAGTATTAAAAAAGATTATCTGATTTCTTTTCTTTTTCAGAACAAAATTTAAATTGTGTTTTTCAAACATACAACCAGAAACACATTTTAAAACATTTTGTTTTAAAAAACTGAAAATTTGAAACCAAATAGGCCCCAAGCTGCAAATTGCAATGGAACCAGTAACAGTCGTCGTTTTACTCTCAGGCAAATCCACGGCAACATAAAGTCACAAACACACTCGGGAAGAAAAAATATATATGCTCCCAACATCTTCAGCGGGAGGTTGATTTTTAAGTAGAATATCCTTTCAAATCTAAATGCTAGCTTTTAAATATTTTTTAGGGTTAAGGGGCAAATCTATCAATGATGTTTTAAGAAAAGAGCATCTAATACAATTATCTTTTAGAAGGGTCAAAAATACCAATGAACAATTAAAAAGGGGCATCCACCACAAAAACCGTTAAATCCGTATTAACAGTGTTAAATCATAAGAGAAGAAAACCCCTAACGACCTTAGTACAGATTAACGGTTTTTGTGGTGGATGCCCATTTTTAATTGTTCATTGATATTTTTACCCATTTTAAAAGATAATTGTGCCAGATGCTCTTTTCTTAAAACATCATTGGTAGATTTACCCCTTAACCCTATTTTCTAACTCCTGGAAGATTCAAAATTATTCGACCCAATATAATCAAATGCTAACATGGTAGTAATTTAAAAGTATCCTGCGGAATGCATGGATGCACTATTAGCTGATATATTAAATCAAAGCAAGTACATCAAAACATGCAGAATTGACTAAAAAAATTCTGTACTTGCAATAATTAGTCGTGAGATGGGTAATGCTCGCAAAAATTAAAATTATCTTTCTAAGAGTCACAGTGTAATTTAGAAAAGATAATTAATTTAAAATGTTCTACATAAAAAGTTCAAAATTAAATTATGCGGATAAAATTTAAAAAACAAAACAATAATAGTGAAAGATAAAATAAAGAATTTATTATTGGCTTTTTTTTACCTCAAATTTACTATTGGCTGAAGACACATTCCCACAATACGGAACCACGAATTATTGGCAAGAAATGTAAAAACCACAATGCGAACCTAATATATGAGCAGATTTAAATGAAATATTATAGGCAAAGGAAAAATACACTTAGCTTAATAAAACAAAATATTGAAATTTGTCAAAAACAATTATTTTAGGGAAAAAAATAATCAACACATGCTTGTTGTATGGAACAATCAAGTTAAGGGAATCAAACTCTTGTCCTCAGCATTCCCGGAAAAAAAAAATCTCTGCTACCAACATAATTTACTAAAAAAACTACAGCATGAATTATAATTCTGATATATTATAATATATTGATTACTGTATATCAGACTAGGAGAATTCATTAGACACAGAGTCTCAAATCTTATTTATTTTTTCCCGTTTTTTTTCTTGTGATGCGTCGAATGTTATAGAAGGGAAATGATTGACTCCTCCAAATTAGCTGTGCTTTAATTAATCAAACACCCCCCCCCAAAAAAAAAAAAAAACCAGTCCAACTAGTTGTCTTTATTTTTTACCAAGATTTTATAAACACTATTCCCTCTGGTCCTTGAAATAAGATCAAATTAAGATGGATATTATATTAAGTACCAAAGGGGGTATATTATAATATCCTACAACTACAATTTTTTGGGACAATATATAATATCCAGCACTTAAACCCCCCCCCCCCCACCCCAAAAAAAAAATCTTGAAAATATATAGATCAATTGTTTGCCACTGAAACTTTTATCACATCGCATAAAATTGAGTCGCGTTGACATGGACAATGGTATACATGTATGAATAAGCGAAGAAATGGATAGCATACCTATATTACGGTTTTCCAGAGCATAAATCACAAATTGTGTAACCTAGGCCTTCACAATATGGACATTTAGCATCCTCATCCAACCATTCCAAAAACTGCATGATAGAATTCAAAGGTGAGTTTCAAAATCTTGTGTGACACTGAAAATAAATAACAAGCAAAATTTCATTAACAGCGTGAGCATTCCTTACTTGGGGTTCTATATTTGGCTCGCCTGTTCCATCACATTCTGTATCAAAAGAAATGGAAGTTAAAGTGAGAAGGGGAAAATTGCTGTAGCTGATCATAGCATTGGATAGTGAAATTAAGCATTTAGGTAACCTTTTGTAACTAGCATTGAACAAGTGAATTAAGAAATAGTCAGAGACGTTCCTCTCCCAGAATAACAATCTATAAATTTACGAGGGATTAGGACTAACTTAAATATGTAAAATTATGAGTATCACAACACATATACCTGTACATAACAAGCGACCTTCCCCACGACATTGAAGGCATTTTGTAGTTACATCCTTGGTCTTGACCTTATCAACTCCTTTAGAGGCACCAAGCCTCGAGGGTTCTTCCCATCGATTTTCACCTAGAAGGAAGACTCGCCGATGGGAGACTTCTATTTCTGCATCACCATCTCCCACACCAGTTTGCTGGAACTCAGAAGTTTCTGCCACAGAAGAAACCGGAGCACCATTTGCAACTTCCTACATGAAAAATAACTTACATCAAGGTATAGTTCAGCAGCTTATGCGTGTGATAGTTTGATTGTCAAACACATACATGTATCACAGAGGAAGGCCAGCCAGAAGATGACACATATATTACATCATCTCAGTATCAGCACAATACATATAGTCTACAAAGGAAAGATGCTACGATTAGGGAAAATTTAACTCAAAATATGCATGGAAGAGAAAGCTTCTACCGACCACATGAAGAATATGCTTCAGGTCTTTATTTTCTTGTCAAAGTGTATTTCTCACATGCCAAAATTCGTGTCCAATATTAGTACTTTTGGAGGTGTAACATTATAGTTCAGGGGCTAGTTTAGCATACCTTGGGCAAAACAGTAGTACTATAATTTTTTTTCTCATCCACACCACCAGCATCCTTAATCCTTATCTCCATATATAGTTTCTCCAGGAGTTCAGCTGTCATGATGCCATCTTCAGGGACTCCTGATGCTGCCTGTTGGAAAATAAAACTGATTAGAACAATGAAATTCATGAAGTGAAATTGCATGTATAGCACTCCTAGGGTTACTATATAGGTCAGCATGGAAGGAAAAACAATATTTTTTCTTCTCTTCAAATATAAATTATGCAAAATAAGACTAACTTGCCAAGTCTTCACTGCACGTTCAGTTCCACTTGAAAAGCTGAAATATTCCATGTCTTCCTCGCCTGAGTAAAATCCCAACTTTAGTAGTGCTTCCTGTTGAAGTACAGAAGTTTAAGATCATAAAAGATTATGTGATACATTAGTTCTTAATTCCTTCACGCAATAATAATAATATCACCAAAAACTAAGGCAGTGCAGGTTTTACAGGGAAGACACATTAAATTCTTTCTATAGAACAAACACAAAAATAAGATAAAAGAAAGCGAATAAAACTTGCCACAGACAGATCACAATGACAAATTTATACGTGATAGTTAATTATGTTAATTAATCAACACACATATTATGTATCAGACTCAATCCATTGCAAAAGCAAGAGGTTTAGACCAACCTCTACCATCACAGATTCACAGTCATCATCCCAAATTTTAATCTAGCCCATGCTTGCTAAGTGCTAAACATAAAATCGCACAAATTTTAATAAAAACTTATGGTTCGTTCTTAAGATTTAAGGACTCCACCTAATAACGTGAGCGAAAGTCGGAACAAATTTCTATATCTCCAATTACACTTACTATCTAGCCTTGTCACCGAGACCTCCTATCCTAGGCATTTTCACTGAAATTCCAGCAGTATCAATTCCTAAATATTAATCCAATGAGTGCACATAAAGCACAAACTCCCCCTCATTTATAAGAGAGAAGTAGAAATACATATTGCTAGCAGACCTGCATTTCTCGAACATCTTTTCCTTCCGACCCCGTCCTCAAGGCGCTCCGATCTTCCGCCCTCTTCTCCACTTTTCTATCCGAACTCCTAGCAGTATCCTGAACCATCATCTCCTTCACAGTTTCTTCTTCCTCGTCCCTCTTCTCCTCCAGTACCATCTCCCGCGAACTGGACCCACTCTCTGCAATCAAATTACTGTTCTTATCCTTCAAAACCTGCAACAGCGCCGTAACATTTGCAATAGCATCGGAGACCGTAGACGATGAAGAAGAAGACACATCAGAGGCCAAAATCCGGCGTTCTAGGGATTGAATTTGGAGCTTAAGGTCAGAAATCTCGCGGAGGAGAGAGTCGCGTTCGCGAGCCCAGCGCTGCTCCTCGCGAAGCCATCTCTGCTCCTCCCGAAGCCAACGCTGCTCTTCACGGAGCCATCGATCCTCTTCGCTATCGGTGGAGCTGCGGCAGATGAGAGATCTGAAGGGAAGATGAAGTGCGGAGGAAGGTCTGATAAATGGAGAAAGAGCCGATTGGTTTCGGAGAAAGTAGCATTTGTGAGGCACAGTTGGACTAAGAGCAAGTGTAGGAGACGAAGACATTTTGAGAGGGAGAGAAACAGACAGAGCGTTATTTTGGGAGCCAGCAAAACAACTGAAGTAGGATTTTGGAGCAGAGAGATATTTGAATGTTGATGGAGATGGAAGATTTTTCCTTTCTTTCAGTTATCTTTGCGAACTGTTTTTAACACCAGTCGTTTTTATTCCTCCAGGTCGCGGGAAGCCCGAATTAGTTTTCTTTTTAAAGGAGAAAATCATGAAAAGATTACCGAGTGGCAATTTATTTGGGTTGGGTCAGAGTTGGGCCTGTTCAGATTTGATCATACAACTCAATAATGTAGTCCATACAAGGCCCAGCTCACATCATGGTTTCCAGATCTTTAATTCACTAGCAATTCTAGGCCTCACTCGTGGCAACAAATTGCTTAAGTCGGGCCTGCGATCCTTGGCGGTTAAAAATTTTCACAGGTGAGTAATATGTAATACTCCCCTCCGGTCCTAATTATAAGACAAAGTTGATTTTTTTGGAGAAATTAAGGAAGCCAATTAAATTACTTTAGAGTGTTTATATTTTTAGTATCTTTATATTATTTATTAGTTTATTAGTCAAATTAATTAGTTTGGAGAAAAAATAAAAATACTCTAAAGTAACTTAATTGGTTTCCTTAATTTCTCCAAAAAAGTCAACTTTGTCTTATAATTAGGATCGGAGGGAGTAATAAAATTCAGTGCATAAGATAGCAAAAAACTATGACATATTGACAACCCCTCGTGTCAATATGATATAGACATACTTTTAAGCAGGTTATTCAAATTTCAAAGTGTTTAGTTCTGTGTGTTAGAAATGTTTACAGTTATGATTTTCGAAAAATCAAACACGCATTTAGACATTTTCAGTCAACAACTCCAAATACAGGTTAAGATTGGATTATATGAAACACAAACCCAAAGAAAACGGTTGTGTTTGCACCTGTATTTTCTGTAGTTACTCGAAAATAAAATATCCCATGCAGGTTATATATTTTGTTAACTTGTCTCTTTAGCATTTTGTGCCGCTAAAACAAAATACAACATATATGTTACTCCTATAATCGTTTAAACTGCATTGCAACTCCATTAAACACAAACAGCGCTTAGAGGGAGAATGGGAAGGGAAAATAAATGTGAACTACATGTAAAATTATTTCTAATTTTTTTCAAATAAATAAATAAAATTAAGGAGTGCACATGGGATAATTATTCAACTTCGACTCACCATTTGATAATTATTATAAAGTTTTATAGTTCGCAAATCGCACCAAAAATAACGTGGTCAATGCATGGCCACAAGATTGGGTTGGTGAAAATATACATCATCATAATCAAATAAATAAATAAAATTTAGGAGTGCACATGGGAAATTATTTCTAATTTTTTTCAAATAAATAAATAAAATTTAGGAGTGCACATGGGATAATTATTCAACTTCGACTCACCATTTGATAATTATTACTCCCTCCGGTCCTAAATATAGGACATAGTTTGTAATACAATTTACACTACAAACTATATCCTATATTTAAAATCAGAGGTAATATAAAATTTTATAGTTCGCAAATCGCACCAAAAATAACGTGGTCAATGCATGGCCACAAGATTGGGTTGGTGAAAATATACATCATCACAATCAAGCACGTGGACTTTGGAACATAGATGATTTGGCACTTTCAGAAATCAAATCAGGTCGCTTTAAAAAAGCAATACTGGTTAGAGCGCTCTCTGTTTTATGACTTTTATCCCCTCTATTTGCATAATCGCTTAGGTATGAGATATTGTGTTTGTTTGGAATAATTATTTAAGCTTTCAGGTAAAAATAAAATAAAAAATAGTTATTTAAGCTATAAAAATAATTTTATAATCAGTATTTATGATATATAAAATCAGTATATAAAAAAAATTTATCTTAATTTACTTGAATAAACTGTTTTATTCCCAAACAAGCATTAATATGTTACTCCATGCCCAGTAATCTTGGATAGGAGAACGAGTTTTGCCACCTCATGACCCGGTAATCATTGCGTATGGATATTTAATAATTAATTGTCATCGCACCCCCAGTTCTGATTATGAGCGATGTCGGGGACCGACTATTATTTGTCACAGTGGTGAAGTTAGGATCTTTCTAGATTCTAGTGTTTTGGCATGTCCCACTTTGGATTATTCATGCACGTTTTAGTTGGGTTACGACTTGTTGAGCCCTAAGTGCTTCAAAATTAGGAATATTTAATACCACCTCGAATTCGAAATATATAATTTTTTAAAAAGATTAATAGAGTTAATTAAATTATATTGAAGTCTTTATATATTTTTTTCTCTAAATTAATTTATCTAATTTATAAATTAATATATAATCTAATGATACATAACATATGATATAATTAAATAATTTATTTAATTTCTTTAATACTTTTAAAAAATTCAACTAGATCTTATATTTAAAATATGAGAGAGTGATACTTTTATGACTCGCAAAATGGGGCCTAACTGCAACATTAAAAAAGCAAAGCTGGATAATACACATTATCATCTCGCTATCGCACAAGAATTGTGGTAATTGAACTGTTACCCTTTAGTTTGGACGAAGAATATGAGTAGTGAGTAAAGAATACTCAAATTAAAAGGATAATTTTTTTTTCCTTTGGTCAAAAAAAGGATAAATTTTTAAAAAAGCTTTTTCCTTTTACTATTTTTAAGAGATTTCCCCTAATTTACTCTGATCTCCCCATATTTTCATTTCATCTTTTATCTTCATCCATATACATATATAGCCTTAGTCTGATTACGCTCCCATCTGTATTTTGGTCTTGCACCAAGTCATTGAGCAAATATTTGACTATTGAGCAAATATATGCTTAACGATAACAAAATGACGTACAAAAATACTAATATTTATATTACTATAATATTAATTTATAATAAAAAATCCAAAGAAACGGTGTAATTTAATGAGCGTGGAACTTAATTTTTCAACTTTTCTTTTCTTTTCCGTTTTTTTTTTTGTTTTAAAGGTATTCTATGAAATTTCCACCTTAGATTATTCAAAACGAGGGTGGATGACATTTTGTATGACAGTGCGAGACGGGTGTTCCATGTCCATGCATTAGTTTCATGAAAGTTCTACAGATTTCCCAGTATTTTTTTCAAGATATTAATATGAAAAATGTTTATCTCTGAAACCTATTAGTAGATAAGTAATTTTTTTTTAACTAAAAGAAGGGCCTCGATGCCATTATGCAGAGTGTACTAATAATGAAAAAAAAAAACCATAAAGCAGATATCGTCTAATTTTTCGGTGGCATATGTTAATAGCAACAACTGTATGGTTCAAAGATGGTTTTTTTTTTTTTTTGCCATAGGTTCAAAGATGGTTTTAAAGGATAGAGGAAGGGTACCCATTAACTCTCATAGAATAATGCATAACCTTGTTATGCCAGACAAAAATGCATAAGCCACAAGAATATAATAATGTAATATAATTATGGCCCTCCGATCGGAGATTGAATAAAAATCCCCTAGTTCAATTATTGAACTCTGATCACATTCACATGCCAGGAAAAAGATATTAATAATTTAAAAAATTATATCCATCAATCACATGCAAAACAAAAAACTAAATATTTCCAAAAAAAAATCAATTTTTTATTCTTATCTGACACACTCTGCGCTGCAATCGTTTAAAGGTAATAAGTTGACACACTATTGTGGTTTAAATTATGGAGAACAGTTACCCGGTACCTGTTACGTGAAAGGAGCTTTTGTCCAATGGTTGAATTTCGAAATCTACATTAATGAAGGTACTAGTACAATTGAGCCACTTGAATTCTGACCCACGACGTACCGTTTTTATGTCCGCATGCGTGGCAGTGACTTCTGGGGTCCCCATTGCTCAGTGGCTCAGTGCTACCAAGTATCAACACGAGAGATAATGAGTTGTCCAATGGACATCTTTATCCTATGCGCTATGCACGGTCTATATTAAAGTTGGATAATTATAATTTATTACTTCTATACAACCAAAAAGCGTGGCCCATTAAAATTTCTATTTAATCCGTTTAAATTTGGAAAATAAATATACTTTATTCGGATTGATTACAATTAAATTTTGAACAAGGCGACATGAAGTCTTACCAGATTTCACAGTCCTCTATTCAACCGACAAGCGTGTTCTATTTGATTCGCATACAAAGTTGGACAAAAGAATGGATGTTGTCTGTTTGGTTCCTTTATTTGTTTAGAACAATAAACCTAAGGAAATATCTCACTCCCTCGTATCTTTAGCATAAGATATTTTTTATCTAATTTGATTATATTAAATCAGTTAATTAAATCAGTTAATATGATATGTATTTTTAAAACACCTAAATTATCTTTCTTAATTTTCTCTTTTCCCCTCTTCCTTGATTATCCTTGAAATTTCATCAATAGAGGAGAATTAAGAAAATACTGGCGAATATAAAAAATGTATGTTACATTTATTATGATCAAGATCAATCCCTTGTATATGTTTTACATCAAGAGAAATACTTACATACTTTAAGAGCGTCACTCCATCAATACTCTGACTAATTAAAATATAACAATTCATTTCATTTTAATCCCACATGGATGATGAGTCATTTGAAGAAATTCAAATTTTATGATTTTGAAAAACATAAACTTCATAATTTAGAAAAATAAAAAACACAAGTCCATCCCTTGAGTTGTTATTTTTCAAAATCATAAAATTTGAATTTCTCCATATGAGTCATCACCCATGTGGGATTAAAATGAAATGAGTTGTTGTATTTTAATTAGTCAGAATACTGATGAGATTGCGTTTCTAGAGTAAGTATTCCTCTTATATTAAAACCCCGGGGAGTATATTATTAGAGTATCTACAGTGAGTGTGAATTCCTTATTCTTCAATGCGTACTAGTAATATAGTATACATTGCATGATTTATTGCCACTTGTTGGGTGCAATTTTATTTATGCTCGGTATTTAATCACTCAGTGATATACTCATATTTTTAAATCCTTGGTCGAGTGGGGGAAGATAGAAAGGCGTTGAAAGGCGATGAAGGGATTTTTAAAAAAGCAACACGGGACCAAAAGCCTCCGTGCGAAAGGATGAATTTTATTGGTGTGAGAATGAGTACTAGGAAAAATGACAACTATAGGTCCCTTGTTTGCAAGTTAAAGATGCCCACTAATCTGTAGTCCTAGATATGAGTTAACGTAATTTTAAATTAATCCTAGGAATTTACAACTTACGATGTCTCATAAGATTGACGTGCTTCATACAATTTAGTGTTTACAACTTATTTTTGTAAGATATAAAGGCGAGTAAGAGTGAAGTGACCAACTTCTTTTTGTTTAAAAAAAAAAAGATTTTCGGAAAGCTTGGAAGTTGGAACAAGTGGTGGAGAGAGAAAATACAGAGGAAGAAAGGCAGTGGTGAGGAGAAAAGGCAGATGGTGCAGCAGAGAAAGGAGCCCACCAATCCAATTGCACTGAGGAATGAAGAAATTGCAGAAGCCATGGGCCATAAACACAATAATGGAGTTTTGGGGGGTGCGGGGGGGACTGACAATTGAGGAGTCCAAGAGGATCATGTGACTATGCACATCGAATGAATGTGATATGAGAAGGTAGCATAATTAGTTCCTCGATCCCAACCTAACAAATTAATATTTAAATTCTTACTAGAAGACAGAGCTTATTTTTTTATTGAAACTCACTCCAAGCCTCCTCTCTTAATTTATTATTGTGAGAAATGCTTCATTCACATTTCTACTCAATTTTTTTACTTGTTGACTATCGTCTGATATGTGTTTAGATTAGAGTTTGAAAATAGTTTTTATGATTTATAAGATAAATAATATGTGAGAAAAGTTTTATCTCAACTCATAAAAAATAGTTTCTGAAACCGTAATTTAAGTATTTCCCAAACACTCACTTAACAAGTGATATTGGCATTGCTTTATGATTTCCCTTTTATTGGAGCTAAGACTATTCCTTTGCCTCGTTTTCTCATGTATTAGTGTCTTAACTATGTATAATATGTAAAACTTTACATTTTTTTAGTATCACTCTGTCTTGAATGGAAAAAAAAAAGAGTGCTTTAAACATAATTGTTTTTTTATATGATAAATAATATAATCTTTTCTAAATTGTTTTCACTTCTTCCAATGAGTACATCTTCGGGATACAAACTTATGTCATGTGAAGCCATTTACTATCTTTACCTATTAGTATATTTGGTTAACCCTCAAACTGCGGTTTTAAAAGCATTTTTTCGTAAGTCGAGATAAAATTTTTTTTACATACTTATCTCATAAATCGTAAAAACTATTCTCCAAAAGTTAATCCAAACACACTAGTACAATCTGTTACTAAACAAGTTATTTGTGTCTTTAACTTGTAAATAATTTAACGAGAAAAGTAATTAGTTAGTAATTATGATTTTAACTTCATTATAATTTTTAAAGTTTATCCCGTCTAACATAATTCCTAAAATCTCAATTTCTTAATAAAAAATATCTCTGTGACCATCTTAATAAAAAAAAATCTAATCCTATGAGAATTGAATTGAATTGAATAATAAAAATTATAATTGACTCAAAATTAGAAAAATAAATAATTATTTTTATATAACACACAAATATTATCTTATCGGAGGGCCCCCATGTTAAACACGTTGGAGGCAGAACTTTCCTGCTCTCTCCACCACACCTTTCCTAGCTTCTTCTATATTTTTTTTTTTTTGGTCAAATAGCTTCTTCTATAATTTATTCCCTCCTTGTTTCTTTCAAAAATCACGTCTCAAGTCAAGAGTTTAAAAAATTAGAAATAACTCTTAACAAAAGTATTGTCATGTTTTGTATGATCAAGTTGTATTTTAACTTTATGAACTCTTGCTCCTTTAGACGTTTGTAGCCGCCGAAATTTGGAAATACGGAGTGGCCATCAAAAATTTTAAAATAAGATAATTTTAGAAATATTTTTTAAAAAATGAAAACTGGTCCATAAAAATTATTTAGGGTTTGAGAGTCGATTGTACACGAGGAATGTGTTAGGCACTCCACAACACCCATTCATAAGAATGGTTACCCTAGGTTAATTATTTAAAAATAAAAATAGCCTTTTAAAATTTCATCATAATTACCCAAAAATAAAATATTTACAAAATAAAAAATATTAATTATTTACATTGTTGGATTTAATTTAGGATGAAAACCTAGGGCCTACGTACCTTTTAAAACGATCAAAAGCCACATAGTTCGTTAGGGGTAGAAAGGCGTGGCGCTTGGTTGGCGTTTTTTAGGAAAAATATTTACTTAATTTATTTTGAGAAAAATATGTCTTGTTTGGTTTGTGTTTTTTGTTTTTTTAAAAACATTTTCTTTATTTTTTTATATGAACCCAAATTAATTTCTTAAAAGAAAATAGCCTCTTTTTCTTTTATTTTGAAACTTTTAATTTGTAAAAAAAACTAAAACAAAAGTTCATCAAGCCAATAAGTAATTATATTATCCACATATCATTCATTGTAGAGAGAAAATCAATAAAGACACGATGAAAGCATGTACCTCTATGCTTTGAGCCTTAGTGCGAAAGAGACAGAGTGAAGGGATCATATAATAAAATTATGACAAATACAAAATCACCACAAGTTCATAATATCCGTGCATGATAGTTCACTACTTTTTAGCTTAAAAATGAAACAGTTAGTAGCAAGCAAATAGATAAGTAAATACATAACTTGTGACATTATATAAAGTCTAAGTTCATAAATACTTCCACTTCAATCAAACACACAAGAAACAGTAGAAGAGGATCAAATGAACATATGAGAATAGTCAAGAGAGGAGACAATACCAAAAGGAATAAAAAGGCACCATTTACAATAAATCCGCTACAAGAAGATATGTTTAGCAATTAGCTCTCTACTTTGCCTCCTCACTCTTCCAAAATTTTTGTGTGTCTTGCTTCAACTCTTGCTCCCCTATTTGTACTCTTAAGGTAGAGTTTTCTTCATGAATATTCTTTCTAATTTAACTCAATCACCATCAATGGAGATTTTTTTTATTTTCTATTAATGAAACTTCATAACTTGACCTAATCACCATAAATGAGAGTTTTTTTAAAATTTTTGTTTTTTATTTTTTAATTATTTTCTCCACAGGTAATTTCATAATTTAAACCTATCAACATAAATGAGAGATTTTTTTTAGGGAGAATTACACTCAGGTCCCAAAGAAAAAGAGAAATGAAAAAATGGTCCCATGGAATTGTCAATACAGGCTCCTAGAGTTGTTAATGGGACTATTTTTTCATTTTGCAATCTCCAGGGACCATTTTTTCATCTATTTTATTCCTTGAGACTTAAGTGTAATTCTCCTTTTTTTTTAATTTTTAATTTTCGTTTTTTATTTATTTTCTTATATTTTCCCTACAAGCAATTTCCTAATTTAAACCTATGAATAAGAGATATTTTTTGTATTCCTTTATATATATATATATATTTTTTATTTTCCCTTTATGAATGAAAATGCCAATTTGGGCATCAATCATCATCAATAAGAGGGCTTTTTTATTTTTTCTTTTTCCCTTTGATAATAATTGCTAATTTATACACAAATCATCATCAATAAGAGGACTTTTTTTTTTTAATTTTTCCTTTAATGATGATTGCCAATTTAGACACCAATCATCATTAATGAGAGGATTTTCTTAATTTCTATTTTTTTATTTTTTCTTTTAATGGTGACTATCAATTTAAACACCATTCATCATTAATTAAAGGATTTTCATTTACTTTTGGTTTTTATTATTTTTGTTTTTTAAGTGGGCCCCGAACAAAATAAGTTGGTCACAACTTTCTTTTCTATCTTCATTTCATTTCTTAAAAAGATGTATATTTCTGAAATTGTATAAGGTTTATAAGAAAGTATAAATCGCACGTGGATGTGTGATAATTAACATAATTTTATCAAGGTAAAAAATTAACATAATTTTATTAAAAAGTGTATATCAATTTTTCCTACTTGGCATCTACCTTTATAAAAATGTTCATATCTTTTATTTCACTTACATACTTTATGCTTAAAAAATGGAAAAATTAAATTACCGCTCATCATTTTAATTTAGTGGTCTATATCAATCTGACTCATGTCATATAATTAACCATGTGTTTTTTATGTTTGATTTGCCACGGGACCCATTATTGTCAGCAATAGAGCTGAGTCGAGATTTGCATCAAACTTTGGCCCAAACAAATTTTACCCCACGTCTAATAGTTTTTTGATTGTGATTTACGGTATATAATAAAAATATGTAAGAAAAATTTTTTCCTGATTTATGTGAAAAACACCTTAAACACCACCAAATCACTCATCCAAACACTCACATACTTTAACAAAATTGAAAATCCACTAAGGTTGGTCCAGTTGAGAGGCTGCCTCATAATTATAAAATTATGGGTTTAAAATCTAGAGATGTGAGAATCTTATTGGTAGGCGATTTATAGATACTTCTATAAATGCTCTTTAAACCTGAAAGCATTCCTTGACCTTGGTAAGCCCCAACTCACCTAATTTTTTTTTTACTAAAAAAAAGTTGAAAAATTTCTACATCACACAAAAAAATGTAAAGATTCTGAACTTGAAAAGAAATGTTCAGGTGCGGACAATGACGCGTGCTCTGTGACAACTGAAAATTTTCAAAGGGGCGCCTTTTGTGTTTTGGCAGGTGCAAGCTAACAGAAACGTTTAGATATTTGAATTGTCCTGTGATGGTGAAAGAGTCCTTTTGTATTTTGGCAGTAACAAAAATTTACACCCAGCTTACGATGGAAGGGACCACTTTACATATGCATGTTTGAGAAATAATCAAATTAGGGTTTTAAAATTTTTTTTTCATAAGTTGAGATAAAAACCTACCTCTTAAATCATAAGAACTATTTTATAAAAAGTTAATTCAAGCGTGGTACATTGTTTCAATGAATCAATGCTAACAGAAATTGGGAATATTAGGTTAAATAGAAATCATCATTGCATTTAACCAAGGTTTTTTTTTTAAATGGATAATTTTAATATCACCAACTTTTAATTTTTTGGCTTACACGAATTAGCTAGCGAATTACTCCCTATAGTTCTAAATATAAGATATAGTTGATTTTTTTGGAGATATTAAGAAAACTAATTAAATTACTTTAAAATATTTATATTTGTCATTTTTTTTCCAAACTATTTTGCCTAACTTATAAACTAATATATAATGCAAAAATACACAACATATGATATCATTAATTAACTTATTTAGTTTCCTCATAAAAAAAGTCAATTTTGTCTTTTATGTAAGACCGGAGAGAGTATAAATTATAGATTAAAATGTATAAAAGAGTGATCTGGTAAGTAATTAAGTTCCAAATTGTTTTTTCAACAAGTTAATTTCTTGAGGGGCACCGCTAATAAGGAGGAGCGAGAGTCTTTATATTGTTCTTTTTTGTTTTTTGACTCAAAGTATCTACTGTGCCCCTCACACCGAAAACTTCCATAAAAGAGCTTTAGTGTTGGCCACGATTATCTTTTTGATACACACCGCTAAGGATCAAATCACTGACTGAATGCTTAAAGAACCCAACTAAATGCCAATTGCACTAACCCTCATGGTTTATATTTTTCTATTCAATAGTTGATTTGTCTGTTTTTTTTTTCTGGGTCCGGCGTGTAAATTAATGAAGCCTGTTTTCTTCCCTGGTTAGACAGACTAAGTGCGTGTTTGGAATAGCTTATTTTTGGGCAATAAGTGCTTATAATTCTTGATTCACGGTATACGAGGTAAGTATGTGAGAGGAGTTTTTTCTCGGCTTGCGTAATAAGAGCTTATTTCCTGTACAAAAAGCTCAGCCAAACATGCACTAAATTTCAAGTTTTAGTCTCTGATTTATTCGATTATTGAATGGCTTTCTGTTTTAGTCTCTGATTTGCCTCTTCTCATGGGCCGAACTAGATGGTGTTCATTGATTTATTAGTCATATCAGCTAATTGCCGTTAAAAAAAAAAATCAGCTCACTAAGTTTTTGGGTCCAAGCAGTTGATTAGGTTTGGCAGTGACAACCTTAGAGAACTGAAAGATGTTCAATTTTTTATTTTGTTGAATTTATAATTTGTTGTTAAATTATCAATTATTGTAACCCCCATTTTATCGAAGGCCGAGATTAAATTCATAAACAAGTGATTATGTTGAATTAGAGACTGTAGATGATTTGGGACTTATTAAAATTAAACTTCCCAAATCAGGGTTTACAAACACATTTACGAAATATGTTCAACAATGGTCTTATATTCACATTTCAATACATAAATGGCTTGTATAATTCGATTTCATTTATAAATATCAGAGTAAAATGTAAATTCCCGACACAATCGAGTTCCATTAATCACATAAGGGTTTTACAATGCACCAATGCCCATAATCCATTTTCCCTTAATTAGGGAATTACACAAAACTATCCAATATCTGTATACAATTGCTTCCCCAACAAAATATTCAAAATACAAAAGTATGATAACCAATTTATCCAAAATAAACTCCTAACCCGGAGCTTTATCCACTCTTCATCACCTACTTTTCTTTGGGACTACCAGCCCTGTCTGAAAATGCGTTTTGGGAGAGTGAGATTCTAAGGAATCCCTGTAGTAACAAATCACTCATAGTATGCACAACCACAAAGCATGAAAGCAAATCATCACACAACACCTACAACTACAACGACAGTTACAGCGACAAGGGCAGGTATAATGTGCGTCACTCTTACGTTTGCTCACGCTATATTCCACAACCACATGTTCATATCACATATATCACCACAGTTATGATCCATATAAAATATTTCACATATACACGGCCACACTGACTGGATAATCAAATAGGAATTTACAATTCCACAACGCAACCTTGGCAATTACAATAGCAAATACAACGACAGGGGTAGGTGTGATAAACATCACCCTCTACGACTGCTCACGTTGAACTGCTAACGCTGTAATACCCTACGACCGATAATAGATACAACACCATGATAAGTCAGACATAACAAGCATCATACACAACATGAGAGAAAAGTCACTACCTTGGTCCTTCCGTGGGTGCTCTGGCACTGGTCTCTCCCTAGTAGGGCAAATATCGAATCCTATAATTCATGATTAGGGACGAAGCGTTATTCTTTATTTCAATACTTAAATGACTTCACAACACTTATATTAGTTATCATTACTGACCCTTAAGACGCTACAAATGTCTCTAACAAAAGCCCTAAAGGTTGGGAAACTCTGGGTTGAAAACCACTTTTCAAAAGTGCAAAATACTGATTTTTGGGGGTTGGCCGCGGCCCAAAAGTCCACTGGCCACGGGCCAAAACAGGTCCGAAACATTTGGGCCACGGCCAACAAAAATCTTGTTTCTTGGCTGAATTTCAAAAAATCATAACTAATTCTAGAAAAATCGAAATAAGATGATTCTAAAGCCTATGGAAAGCTATTTAAGTCTTCTTTATAGGAAAAATATGAATGATTGCTTTACATAACCATAAAAATACAGAATCCAATAAATGTCCACACTACTCTAAAATTGATCACAGTTTCAACATCAAACTTTGGACAATCATAACTCCCAGCACACCCTAGAAATGACATGAATTATATATCCATTTTGAGACTTGGCATATGAACTTTAAGACTGGAAAGTTTCAGAAGTTTTCATCACCATTTATACATTCAAAACATCCGTGCAAACCACTGCCAGCACAAAGTTCTTACTAACCAAAACATGCAACTTTTAAATCTAAGTTTTCAATAGTTTAAAATCCACATCCAACACTGCTCTAGAATTCACATCCAACTTTTAAACCTAAGTTTTCAATGGTTTAAAATTCACATCCAACTTTTAAGTCCTCTTTATAAGAAAAGTATGAATTATTGCTTTCCATAACCATAAAAATACAGAATCCAACAAATGTCCACACTATTCTAGAATTGCTCCCAATTTCAACATCAAACTTTGGACAATTATAATTCCCAGCACACACATAGAAATGACATGAATTATATGTCCATTTTGAAGCTTGGCATGTGAACTTTAAGACTGTAAAGTTTCAGAATTTTTCATCACCATTTATACATTCAAAACATTCGTGTAAACCACTGCCAGCACAAAGTTTTTACTAACCAAAACTTACAACTTTTAAACCTAAGTTTTCAGTGGTTTAAAATTCACATCCAACACTACTCTCACACAATTTTCCACAAGGAATCCAATGAAAACATCAAAACAACTAAATTCTCATTCCAATATAATGCTCTGTTTTAGGCAACATAACAATGCAATTTCTCAAAAACTCAAACTTCACAATTTAATCCCAAATCCATTTTATCAGTTCAATATACATCCCAAGACACCATTTATATGACCACAACATGCCATACACACAATGACTCTAATTTTCGAAAATAGGCCAAAATCTCAGAAAATCAAAGCTCAATCATATGGCACAAAACCTATATAGAAAGGTTTCTCTTACTCACCTTAACAACTTTCTCAAAGGTGTTTCTTTGTTCTCCAACTTCTAGATCTCCTTGTATGTTCAAACACCACCAAATGAAAAATCTTAAATCTCAAGCTTTTCTCCTTCTTGCTTGAGCTCCCATGGCAGCACGAAAAGAGAGAGGAATGAGAGAGATGAGAGTGAGAAGAAGAAGGAAAATGATCACTCTTTGCATTCCCATGCCTCATGTCAGCGAAAATGAGAGGGAAAGAGAGAGAAAATATACTTAAACAATGCCCCATTTGACTTTTCTCTAACATTCTACCATCATCTCCATTTGCCATAGGTCCCAATCTTATTGGTCCTCATAAAGTAAGTAACCAATTAGTTACTCTAACTCCTCCATTAGCCATTTAGTTACACATCTCATTTATCTCTTAGTTAGTAATTAATTTCTCCATTAATCACTAACTTATGACCATTCTTTCAATTTCTCCATTAATTATGGCATATTAATTAAAATTACCACATAACACATAATAATTCAAACTTTAATTCAAAAATTATTCTTACTAATTATCATTAGCCCTTAATCAAAATTTAGGGCATTATAATTATCAACTATAAATAATGATTTTCTATTGCTATTGATATTTAACCTTATCATCATCAACATCATTCACTCTCCTAGGGCTCAATTAGGAAGCTTGTATTTTTTATAACAAGGCCGCTTTTATTTTAATTGTTTTATAAATATAACTTGACCAGTTGTTTGGGAAAATCAAAGCAGAAGAAAATAAGGAGAATTGCTATATAGTCTTGTATAAGCAATCTAATAATTGAAATGTTTATTGAGTTGTTAAAATGACTCAACCCGCTGTTATTTTTTGCACTTGATCTTATCAGTGCACGTGACTCACTTATTATAAGACTTTTTAATAATTACTTTAGCTATTTGAAACTGCTGAATAATTCTCCTAAGAAAATATAAGGATTAAGTAGAGATAGGGTCGCAGTATCAAAAAGAAGGATATGGATTGGATGGCCAGTGTGAAGTCCCAAATAAACCAAACTCGCCTCATTGATTAACGTCCTTGTTTTGTTAGATATTTTATTAAATATGATTACATGTTTTATTATTTAATCTAGATAATATCTAGATATATTTCATGATTATTACTTGATCATATGAGGATATTCTAGTTATTGCTAGATTATTATTTTGATTAAGATTAAATATTCTAAACATTATCTTATCATTGTTTTGGATAAAACATCTTCTGATTATGGCTCGCCCTTGATTTGGATAGAGATTTGGTTCCGATTTACTTGTTTGGCCTGTAAGTTATTACAACCCTTGATGAGAAGTTATAAATAGCATAGGTTGGGCTTAAAATAGCAATATAGAAAATATGTAACTGCTCTTTGAAGATGGGTGACGACTATTTCCAGATCTTAACTGTACCCAATATTTCTGTTAGTAGAAACCCTAATCCTTCTAGCAAGCGTGGCTTGCATTCTTATTAAAAATGTATTTCAATTTAGATAAGTTATCTCTCATTCAAGGAAATAATGGAGCAACCAAGTAATCAAGGCCTCGTTATGGTTGACATGAGTGGGCATTGTTCGACTTGGAATGGAAACAATACTGCAAAATATGATTTAATAGTGTTGATCTTATAGCACTTATTCAAATAAGTGTCAAATGAGACCTCTATTTTAAAAAAAAATACATATGGCAGTTATGGTGTTTGACCAGAAAAGCGTCGTAGCTGGCTCATACCTTGTATGACACTTAGCTGGGGAAGATTAGTACAAGGGGTAATTTTTTTAAAAAAAAATTACTCCCTTTGTATGGCGCTTTACCAAGAAAGCACCATACCAGGTATCAATTAGCTACAGTTCTTTCCTGGTCAAGCGCCATACATGGGGTTTTACTAAATACCAAAATCTCTCCTCATAATAAATGCACAATTGTTTGCAAGGAAATATAAGTTTGATTGTAAGTCTTTTTTTTTTAATATAAAAGCTTTCGTAAATTGGCACTATGATTTTTTTTTTAAGTTTAAAATTTATCATGAATCTTACCTTATAGTTTTATGTATGTTTATAATTGTTTTTCAAGTATTAGCTTAAAGTTACAACTATCTCTTAAACTTCCTATACATTATAAGTTTTTTAATTTTTTAAACTTATAACTATAACTATATTAGTTGTTACTTGTTTAATTTGCTCAATGTGTTTTATATTTAACTTATTCCTTAAAATTATTTTTTTAAAAAAAATATTTTCTATATGCCTACTTATTTAAAAAAATGTTGAAAAAGTCTTACAAAAAACAATATTAAAAAATGTGTATTATGTAACATCCCAAATTTTATTCACCAAAAATATATTGTAATTATTTGAATAATTCAATATAATGGTGAATATTCATGAATTTGGATCTTGTGAATTTTGAAATATTCATATTCATAAGGAAATGGGCAAATTAATTCAAAAATTGAATTAAATTACAAAGGTGATAGCAAAATCATAATTTTGCCAATTTAGTCCAAGATTTATTATTTTCCAATTAATTGGAGATAATTTCAATTAATCAAGGGAAAATAAAGGAAATGTATAAATTGAATATTCTTAGTGGAATAAATTAAGATTTGTGGGATAAGAATTTCTAAGATATGAGCACATGTGTTATTAGCAATAAAAATAAATAAATTTTCCTTCCCTTCCTCATAATTTTCGTCCAACATGAAAGAAAGAAGGGAAAAAAAATAATCTATGTATGATCACATGTCATAAGTAGAAGGAAATCATGACCAAGATTGAGTACACACAAAATGGAGTGGTGATGGAGTGCATGAGGATAGAAGCTTGAGTGAAGAAATAAGCAACATAATTACATGGTGGAGTGCACATTTTGACTTAGTTGGAGGAATGATGGGATGATTGGAAGAGGACACACATGATGACATGTAAGAAGCTAACTTGCCTTGTAAGAGAGGAGGAGGGGACGGATTTTTGGAGGAAGGAAAGGAAGAAATTGAGTCAAATTGATGGCCAAGTCAAAGAAGAAATTATGAAGAAGAAAAGAGTATGACAAGTGTCACAACTTGGACCCTTGATGTAATCTATGGTTAGGAAGGGTGAAGACTAATTTATTAAACACAAACTCCTTCCTTCCTTCATGCACCTCACGCACAAGCCATAGAGAAAAGAGGAAAAAGTGAGTTTGTGGGGTTCTTGAAGCTAGAGAGAGAGAGGAAGAAAAATCAAGGTAAGAGCTTATGTTCCAAGGTAATTTAAGCTTCTTATTTTGTGTAGTTCATTCTCTAATCTCTTATTCTTCATGGAAATCATGGATTAGCAAGCTAATCTTCAAGGTTGAGAAGAGAGAGAGGACATCCTAGAGAGAGAGACATCAAAGATCAAGAGGTAATCTCCAAAAATCTCAACTTCTTAGAGTATTGAAGTTGTGTTGGTGATTGTTGTTTGGTTTATATGATTTTTGGTTAAGTTGTAAAATTGGAAAAGCCATAACCCTAAGGGGTTATGCTGCCCAAAATCCTTTAAATCATGATTATGAAGTGTTTAAATGGGTTAATCAAGGATTAGAAGTGAAAAGGTACAAGTTTTAGAAACTAAAACACAAAACCTCATTTTTCCATTTTCCCCTAAATATTTCGGCCAGGACCAGAACTGATACAAGGAGTTGGATTTTCATGAAATAAATGGTTCCATTGGACTCAGTGGGCAAAAATAGGTGGGGTTACAGTTGGGCACTTTTTCGGTAGAGGCCGAAAAAGCATAATTACGAAAACGCCACTGAAATCACTAAATAGGGGCTGTAAGGGTATTTTCGTAATTTTACCGTGAATTTGGCAATTTCGAGCCCGGAAATGGATTCCTTGGGCGAAAATAAGTCAGAATAGCCTTAGTCAAAATTTTGGGAAAATGTGCCATCGGGCCGGGTACGGCGGGGCCGGCCGGGTTCCAGGGGGCATTTTTGTAAATTTTCACCATAGACTAATATAACCACAATAAACACTATGGAATAGTCTAAAATGATACTTGGATAGGTTATGACCTATTTCTGGTACATTTAATATTTTAGGACCGAGTCGGACGCCGGGACAGCATGCTTTACGAGACACTATTAAATAGGGGATATCAAAGCGTTGAGGTAGGGACATTATCCTTCATACACTATGCCATAAGTTATGTGATTGTGTGGATGCCATTGTTTTGTAAATGCACTTTATTAATAACATGATTTGCCTAGAGAGAGGCTGTTAGTGCCAGAGGTGCACTTACACTGGGAGTTGGCAGAAGTCCAACCGGTGTAGATTGTGGGGCTGGGCCCTACTCATGTATACATGATGATTATGTGTTTATATTGTTCATTAATTTGTGCATACCTTGGCGCATGACATATTTACTTTTCACATTTTTTATGAACGATATTATGTCTCTACAGAGATTCTTCGGAATCTCACCCTATTTTTAAATAAACACCTCAGCGGGTACCAGTGGGAAAAAGGGCAAAAACGTTGACGCCGAAAAGTGAGTGGCACGTGTCTCGAGGCGAGGATATGAACGTGGTTATGCTTTAGTCTATGCCTTAATATTTTGGATAATTTGTAAATATTAAAACTTTCGCTGTATTTTCTGTTTCCGTCGACGAACCATATCGGAATTGTAAACGAACGACGTTGGGTTTGTGAACGAATATTTTTATCAGTATAATTGTACTTTTCTGTATGCCCATTGAATTTTGTTTTTATTACTCTTCGATTATCAAAATAAAAACGGGTGTTGACATATTAAACCTTTAATAACACTTTATCAAAAAAGTGTCATTAAAGGCTATTAAATCTTATGCCTTTAGTGACACTTCCTTAAAGAAGTGCCATGAAAGATTTAATAGCCTTTAATGGCACTTTTTCAAAAAAAGTGCCATTAAAGGCTATTAAATATTTCATGGCACTTCCTTGATAGAGTGGCATTAAAGGTTTAATAGCCTTTAATGACATTTTTTCAAGGAAGTGTAAAAAAGTGCCATTAAAGGCTATTAAATATTTCATGGCACTTCCTTGATAGAGTGGCATTAAAGGTTTAATAGCCTTTAATGACATTTTTTCAAGGAAGTGTCTTTAAACCCATAAAATTTAATAGCCTTTAACGGCACTCCCTTGAGAAAGTGTCATTAAAGGCTTGATACATAACGTATTTTTTTTGTGAGACTTTTTTGCCCTTTTTTTTAAGACTTGTTCAACGTTTTCTCAAGCAAGTAGGCATATAGAAAATATTTTCTTTAAAAAAATAATTTTAAGTAATAAGTTAAATATATAAGGCATTGAGCAAATTAATTAAACAAGTAACAACTAACAAAATTATATTTGCAAGCTTAAAAATTAAAAAAACTTATAATATATAGGAAGTTTAAGAGACAATTGTAATTTCAAGCAGATACTTAGAAAAAAGTTATAAACACACATAAAAATATAAGTTAAGATTCATGACAGATTTTAAACTTAAAATAATAAAAGAAAAGAAAATCATAGTGCCAATTGATCAAAGCTTCTATATTAAAAAAAATCTTGTAAACAATAGTGCATTTAATGACGTTTTCTCAAGGAAGTGTCATTAAAAGCAAAAGATTTAATAGCTTTTAATGGCACTTCCTTGAGAAAATGTCATTAAAGGCTTGATACACTTTTTCAACGTATTTTTTTGTAAGACTTTCTCGCCGTTTTTTTGTGAGACTTGTTCAACGTTTTATCAAGCAAGTAGGCATATAGAAAATATTTTTTTAAAAAAATAATTTTAAGTAATAAGTTAAATATATAAGGCATTGAGCAAATTAATTAAACAAGTAACAGCTAACAAAATTATATTTGCAAGTTTAAAAATTAAAAAACTTATAATGTATAGAAAGTTTAAGAGACAGTTGTAATTTTAAGCAAATACTTGAAAAAAAATTATAAGCACGCATAAAAATATAAGTTAAGATTCATGACAGTTTTAAACTTAAAAAGAAAATCATAGTGCCAATTGATGAAAGCTTTTGTATTAAAAAAAGTCTTACAAACAATAGTGCATTTAATGGCGCTTTCTTAAGGGAGTGCCATTAAATGCATAAGATTTAATAGCCTTTAATGATACTTTCTCGTTAAAGGCTTAATACACTTTTTCAACGTTTTCTCAAGTAAATAGGTATATATAAAATATTTTTTTTTAAAAATAATTTTAAGCAATAGGTTAAATAAAGACATTAAGCAAATTAATTAAACAAGTAACAACTAATAAAAATATATTTGTAAGCTTAAAAATTTAAAATAAACTTATAATATATGAAGTTTAAGAGAGAGTTGTAACTTTAAGCAAATATCTAAAAAAAATTATAAGCACGCATAAAAATATAAGTTAAGATTCATAATAGATTTTAAACTTAAAAAAAAAAAAACCATAATGTCAATTGACAAAACCTTCTATATTAAAAAAGTTCTTGCAAACAATAGTGCCTTTAATGTCCCTTTCTTAAGAGAGTGTCATTAAAGACATATAATGTGTCATTAAAGGCATATAGTATATGTCTTAAATGGCACTCCTTTGAGAAAGCGCCATAACTTCTCCCACGCTATATAATTTTCACAGTTTGCCACTTTCATTTTCATTTTCATCTTCCTGCGTTCCCTTTAGCTTCTCTATTTCCTAAACCTCCGTTGCAATACAAAGTTTCCTCTCTCGCTTGTCTTTTTTCTTTCTTGTCTCGGCCTCTTTCAGAAGCTTCCTAGAATGTATGTGTTTTTTTAGTTAAAATCTCTCATGAATCTTACATGTGTGCTCATAATTTTGTTTTCAGGTATTTATGTAAAGTTTCAACTCCGTCTTCTTGAACTTCCTACATATTGTAAGTTTTTTAATTTTTAAGCTCAGAAATATAATAATATTTAGTTTAATCCTCCGTAGCAGTAATGTGTATGACTCAAGTTTAAACAAGTTAAATGCTGAAGTACTTTTATGCTTGATACATGAAAACACAATATCGCAAAAGATACATGCTATGTTATTTCATTTTGCTTTAGATTGTATTATAAATTGCTGTGAATTTTGGATTGTAAACGGAGGTTTACATCAGAAAATAATTATGTTTTTTTAAAAAAAGACTTCCTATGGCTCTTCTCTAAGGAAGTGCCATAGGAAGTCATTCCGTCATAAGAAGTGCTACTTTCCTATGCCGCTTCCCCCCAAAAAGCTCCATAGTTTTATAATTAAAAAATAAATAAATAATTAAGTTACGATGCTTCCATATATTTAAGAAGTATCGTAGCTTATTTTAATGGTGTTGGAAGCTATAACGCTTCTCAAACACTGTGTGTTCTTTAAATTAAATGTCACTATTTGTATTTGTTGTAGTAGTAAAAATAAGACAATGCCTATCACCACGTAAGACTGTGTCGGGTGCGTTTCTTCAACATTTTCTTGCTGTCCATTTCCATAAGGAACAAAAGTCTAACAACTTTGGGGAAAAAGCCATTCCCTCTCACAACGAAAGGAAAGAAATGGTCGGCGTTTTCGGAAGTTTAATACTTTGATTGTTGCAAGCTACATATATCTGTCTCCCCGACCGATGAAAGTTACAAAACAAAACAGTTAACAAGGGGATCACTAAGCATCTGTTTATTTATAAGAGTTTTTTATATAAGTTGAGATAAAACTCCTCTCACATATTTATCTCGTATACTGTAAATTATGATTTAAAAACACTTATAAGAGAGTTGATCTTAATTATAAATATAAGACATAATTTTTATATTTGTCAATATTTTTCTAATTTATTTTTTATTGATCTCCCTCAGCATTAATCAAGGATGAGAGGGAATGAGGAAAGTGATTATAATGTTTTAGAAAATACATATTATATTAACTAACTCAAACAACTTCCTTAATCTAATCAAATTAGGTAAATATGTCTTATATTAATGATCAGAACAGTATTGTTTTTTTTACACGGATTTTTCTTGCCTGAGCATTTCTTTATTTTTTCTCTGCATGTTTGAATTAAAATGTTAATTTGTGAAAATAACAAGCATTGTTTTAAAATATGTGTATATATGAAGGTTGTTTAAAATTTTATTTAAAAGATATAGAAATGACCATTAAATGACAATTAGCATCAGCTGATGGCCAGAAAACAAATACTATTAGCTATTTTTACATTAGGGGAATTTGTCAAACCAAATGAAAAATGGCACCAAGTCATGAAGCATGAAGAGCTAAATTAAAATTTACAACAAATGAACGAAGAACTAAAGTGGATGCTCTATCAGAAATTTATAAGTATTTATCAACTCTTTTTTACCCTAGAAGGTACTCCCTCCGGTCCTATTTATAAACAACTTTCTCTCTCATAAGACTGATCCCTTTTATAAGCAACTTTCACTTTTTGTCTGAAAATGTAAGCTTCTCTTTTCTATTTTACCTTTATTAAATATTCATGCTCTCTCATATCTTATACTCATTATCTCTCATACTTTTTATTTATTCTCTCTCTTATACTCTTTTTATAAATCGGGGCATATATGAAGAAAACATGACATTTTTGACACACTTATTATTTTTAACTACCGGGTTCATTTTATGCAATCAAAGAGGAAATTGCTTATAAATAAGATCAGAGGGAGTAAGAGCTAAGGTAATTAAATATCAAGTAGTTGTGATTACCTTGGTTTGAAATATATTTATAGCTAAAGAAGAATACTCCCGCTAGTTCCTATTTATCGCCAGATACTTTCTTTCTGCTCCCTCTTGTCCTAAATTTAACATAAAATTGAATTTTTTTAAAAAAATATTAAAGAAATTAATTAAATTACTTTCAAATATTTATATTTATCGTTTTTTCTTTAAAATATTTTTATTAATATAAAAAGTAATATATAATTTAATGATACACAATATATGATATGATTAAGTAACTTATTTAGTTTTTTTAATCTCTCCAAAAAAAAGTCAACTCTGTCTTATATTTAACTATTTAAGACTGGGGGTAAGAGTTTTTTAATCCTCCCTTTTATTTTATAAGTAATTTTACTAAATCTGTAAAATAATGTATTTTTTTCTAATAATTCTATTGGCGTAGAAATTGTTGACTAATTTTGGTAGGGAGATTGGGAAAACGGGTATGGTGGAGTCCAAATGTATTGTATTTAGGTAAGGTTATTTTTTTAAATTAAAAATGTGACAGTTTCTCAAAAAATAATTTCTTTTAACTATTTTTTAAATTTTGTGGATTAATTAAATAATTAGACGTGACTCGGGATAATAGATATCATTCCCGAGGTACAGAAACACATGTTGCACGGAGACAAGGAGTGGAGTTCATAAGCTAAGAAGAGGCCAATCAAGGGACCATCTAGCAAGTTGCTCCCTGGCCCGGTGGCACCACATGTGACATTATTTTATTTTATTTTTTTGGCACCACATGTGACATCGGATGGATATCTTGAAAATATAATTAAATACTCTCTTCTTTCATCATTTTTATAAATAATTTTTATTTTAATTGCGTAAAATGAATTAGCATAATATTAGTTAAAAATAATATATGTAAAAAATGTCATGTTTCTTCTAAATATACCCTTATTTATAAAAAAAAACATAAGAAAGAGAATAAGTAACAAATATGAGAGAGTATGAATATAAAATATAAAAGAATGTGTAATAAATAAGTAAATAAAAGAAAATTAATGGTAAGTGAAGGTAATTAATATAAAAATGTGTATTTAATAGGAGTAGAAAGAAATAAAGTTTAAATTTTGAGATATAAAGAAAATGTTACTTATAAAAAGGATCAGCCTCAAGAATGAAAAAATTACTTTAAAAAAAAAGGAAAAAATTGCTTATAAAGGGTTGGAGGAGTATTCAATGCCAACGTATCTCCAAGTGTGATTGAGATTTGAGAATGAATAGCCGCCGGGGCATACGACAAGGAGCGGGAAGGTCGAGAGGCACTTGCATACACAGAGATAGCACACGTTTTTATAATTAATCTGGCCAGACAAAGCAAGGATGGTCCCTTTAGTAGTTTAGTGCATCCAGGAATAGGACAAAGGAAGACACGCAGTGGAGGATAAATTTAGGAGGATGGATTGTATCTCCCACGCTTAATATTTTAAAATAATTTTTAATACCTTTATTACTTTTAAGTGTACACTTGCATCAAATGTTTGTTTAGATTTCTCGTTGTAACTGAAAAAAAAAATACTGTAAATATAAAATTGCACCAAAAGTTATTTTAAAATACTATGTGTTAGTAAATTTACATACTGAATATACTAAAAATTAGTTCTGTATATTGAGTGTTATAAGAAAAATATTTCACGATACTGTAGGTACCACTTAAATCTCGTATCCTAATGTACAAGTTAGTAATTTAGTATGGACTAGGAAGTGGTAAGCCAACAGGGAACGAAAAGCTGAATGAATAGAGAGGAAGATGAGATAATAGTTGTGGTTAAGGAAAGGGATGAGATGAAGCTGAATTCCAGCCAAAAAGAAGCTGGCCAATGGCTAATGAGCGCACCATGGAGATTAATTATCAGATGACGCGCAGCAAATACTAGCTAGCGCACACAATTAACAATAGCGCTAACACTACTATAAAAAACGTTTTTAACGTCCTTTTTTTTTAGTCTTTTAACGTCTGAAAACAATGGGACGTCTATCTGAACAACGTAGAAAAAATTGTTAATAACGTCTGTAACAAGGGATGTCCATAGTCCGGACTTTAGATGTCCCCACTTAAAACTGGGGATGTCTAAAGTATTTTTTTAAAAAAGAAAAATCGTTTATATTACAGATCTGGACTAAACAGTGTTTAAAACCAGAAATTATATATCATCATCAATAAAATTACAGATCTAGTATATGAATTCCAAATCCAAAATCTACACAATAATCACTCCAAAGCTAAAATCTCATAGGCAGAAGATGAAAACAATAAGAGGAATCAATTACAAAAAACTTACCTCCTTCTATTATTGAAATTCATTTTCACGTAATAATGAATAGAGAAATGAATAGAGAAGAGCGACAGGGAGAGACGACCCTCGTTTTCTTGGCGAGAACGTGGCCATGAAGCATATTTTAAGGTCTCGATTTACAAACTATAACAATACGAGTTAGAAGATAAAATAGAAGGGAAACTCAAAGAAAAAAGAAAAAGAAGATAAAATAATAAAAAATTGTAAGAAAACATAACAGATCTAGATCAAGGTAAAAAAAAGAGAGAGAAAGGAAAAAGTAATGGTAAAAAGAGCATATAAAAAAGAAGAAGCAAGAGTTAAAAGGCGTGGCGGCAGTAACTCTCCTTATGTTTATAGCGATGGGAAGAAAAAGATGAAAGTAATATAAAATTGACAAATAAAATCCGTTAGTATAAATTTAAATTATTTTTTACGTCTCTAATTTAATATAGAAATACTTAAAATTATTCAATTATTTTATTTTTTATTTTAGACATAAGAATATCTAAAATCACACTTTAAACGTTCTTATATATATTAAGGATGTTAAAAATTTAATTTTTTTTTTTAAATTAGAGATACCATTTAATATCCCTAATATATATTAGGGACGCCAAAATGGTGTCCCCGATGATATTGGGACACCCTCTGGCGTCCCTATATATTAGGGACGCCCAGCCATTTGGGCGTCCCTATATATTAGGGACGCCAAAATGGCGTCCCTGATGATACCTACATCAGGGGCACCATTTTGGCGTCCCTAATAATATCAGGGACGTCAAAATGCCGTCCCTTATGATATAGGGACGCCAAAATGGCGTCCCTAATAAAAAAAAAAATTTAATTTTAGATTTTCCCATTATAAATGGAGATGTCTAAATTATAATTTTAGATGTTTTTATTTAAATTGAGAATGTTTAAAATAATTTTATTTTATTTTATTTTATGTAGGTTTATTTTAAGTGTTCTCAATGAATTTTGGGATGTCTTAAGTGAGATTTAGATGTCCCCAGTTAAATTAGGGACGTTTTAAAAGAGCTTTAGGAGTCTTCAGTTAAATTAAAGACACCTAAAGTTATACAATTCTCACTTATAATTCTAATTATGCCACCAGTTATATTTTTGACGTCCATTTTTGTAAAAGGGACGTCCTTTAAGGTCGTAATATATATATTCTGTAGTAGTGTAATATGTATCATGCTTGCGTTAACCTACTACTATTTCCCGTTATTTGGTTTATAATATAAATTGTATTATAAACTATATCTTATATTAAGTTCAATAAGCAATACCTAACTTTTCATTGTGGCAAGCAACACTTCCTTTTTTTGGGCGTCTAATGTAAAAGTTTTTTAAATTTTTTGTAAAATCCAGACGGTATCCTTTAACCTATAACTAGAGACTAATCCTTTCGAAGTGTAAAGATCATCAGAGTGGGTTTTACCTCTCCCAACAAATTCTTTTTCATGTACACGGCTTGATTCGAACTTAAGATATCATGTTTAAGGGATTCAATCACCCATCAGTTGTGCCGGACTTTTTGTTGGTAATGTAAAAGGATTTTATGTTTGAGTTACTTGAATTCAAATATAGCTGTAGTAAACTAGTCAGCATACTTATATAAAATTGTTGTAAATAAGCGTAGACAGTTGAGTATCTATAACAATCTTTCTTTATATTTAAATTATATTTTAACCTAAAATGTTTTCTTTTCGTTTTTGTTGAAACCAACGGAGACCTACAAACTTATTAACCTTGATTATAAATTTTCAAAAAATTTCTACTCTACCCATATTAAATATATCTTTTGAACATTTCTCATCTCCTTTTATCAACGTTGAATAACGGTAAAAGGAAAACATGTAATGAATACTAAATAGTCCCCTTTTTTGCCCAAAAAATATGTAATAATAGTATATATAGCATCTTATAAAAGGGAGTAAAAAAAATTCGTTTCCAATTAGTAACAGGACCAGAGGAATACATTGATAGTTTATTAATCTTGATAAATTTTTAAATTGCATAAAGATTCATTCAATTTCCTAGAAAGTGTCAGTTGTTGAAATCAAAAATTGTTTTATACAATCATTCAATATGATAATATACGTGTTGGCAAAAAAAAATGATAATATATGTAAACATTGCTGGCCAAGGAAAAGAAATATGAAAACATTAATTACATTATTTTACACACACACACAATAAGCTGCAAATAGTCCATGTTTTAGAAAAACAATTACCCAGCATATATTCGAGAGGCATATCAAGTTCCCAGTAATGGAGGTCAAACAATGGGATGGACCACGAAGGCCACCTTATATTTCATTACTTATCCACTAAAAGAGCTTTTTTAACAGACGATTGCAAGTGTGTTTTTGGCAATTTTGGTTCAATTTCATGTATTAGGATTAATGTGATGATTCTAATGTATTAGGTGGATTCAAGCATTTTATTTGTACAATATGATAACCTAACACTACTACAAAATATTGCTTTTACGTCTCTAAAGGACGTCCCTTTTTAAAAAAGGGACGTAAAAAATAAAGGCGGTGGCATTTTTGTAATTCTGAGTGAGATTTGAATAGTTTTAGACGTCTCCAATTTAATTGGGGACGTCTAAAGTTAAATTTTTTTTTTTTTTCAAAATCAGGAATGCCTTTTGGTCACTTTAGATGTCCCCAATTTAATTGGGGACGTCTAAAGTAAATTTTTTTTTTTTTTTTAATCAGGGACGCTTTTTAACGTCCCTAATATATATTAGGGACGCCAAAAGGTGTCCCTTAAATATCAGGGACGCCACTTTAGGCGTCCCTAATATTAGTCCCTGATTTTTTTTTAAAAAAAAAAAAAAAAACTTTAGACGTCCCCAATTAAATTGGGGACGTCTAAAGTAACTTTAGACGTCCCTTTTTGAATTAGGGACGTATAAAGTAAAAAAAAAAAAAAAAAAAAAAAATCAACTACACAGCTTTAAACGTCCCTAAATTAAATTGGGGACGTCAAAAACAATTCAAATCTGTACTGACAGTCTTTATTTGTCAGTTTTATAGATTCACACTCTTCTTTCTCATCAACGCAACCACTACTACCAAACATTTAACTTTTACTTCTTCTTCTTTGTATGTTGTTGTTTCTTCTTTTCTCTCTCTTTATTTTCACCAGATCTGTAATGCTTACCACCACGCATTTAACTCTTACTTCTTCTTTGCTCTCTCTCTTTTTCACCAGATCTATTATGTTTCTTACTATTTTATCTTCTTTCTCTTTTTTTCTTTGGATTTCCCTTCTATTTTATCTTCTAACTCGTGTTGTTATGGTTTGTAGATCGAAACTCCAAAACATGCTTCATGGCCACGTTCCCACTGAGAAAATGAGGTACATCTCTTTCTGTTGCTCTTCTCTATTCATTGTTATGAGAAAATGAATTTTAATAATAGAAGGAGATAAGTTTTTCGCAACTGATTCATCTTATTGTTATCATCTTCTGTTTATGAGATTTCAGCTTTAGAGTTATTATTGTGTAGATTTTGAATTTGGAGTTCAGATACTAGATCTGTAATTTTATTGACGATGATATGTAATTTCTGATTTTAAATACTGTTTAGTCCAGATCTGTAATATAAACGAATTTTTTTTTTTTTAAAAAAAGCACTTTAGAAGTCCCCACTTTAAAGTGGGGACGTCTAAAGTCCAGATTTTAGACGTCCTTTTATCTGCGGACGTTATTGCCATTTTTTACTACGTCGCTCACATAGACGTCCCCTTGTTTTCAGACGTTAAAAGGCCTAAAAAAGGGACGTTAAAAATGTTTTTTGTAGTAGTGTAATGTAATTTATTAGAATAAACCAGACATCCGAATTCAAATATACATGAATCAACATATGAATACTTAATGCTTGATCCAGTTTAACTTATAGTGTAAGATCAGATGAGTTTAAAAAAAAAAAAACTTAATGCTAAACTGATTCTAAATGTATATGACCTAGTTTATAATGTAATGACTGGAGGAGCATTTGGGGTACTCATTCAGTGTAAGTGTAATGACCGGAAGCGTGATCTATAGGGTCCAAATTAAATTTAAAATTTGTAATATGTGGTTTTTGAATGATAAATTTAGTTTATGGGAAGTAATAATTATAAGATTATCTTTATTTAAAGTTTTGTATATGTTTAAAATATAAAAATAAATTAAATTAATTCTAGATTGCCCTAAACTAATCTAGATTGTCCTAAATTAACTTAGATAGTCCAGATTGGTGATGAACACACAATGTGGAATCCACACTCTCTACTCATCTTTTGAATGCTCATCCCGAAATAAAAGGTTTTTTTCATTTAAAAAACAATGTCATGCACTAAAAATTAATTTGCTTAAGATACTAAATGTTAAAAAAATATTTTAAATATTGGGTGTTATTGAAAAAATATTTCGAGATACTTGTGTTATAGAAAAAATATTTCTGAATACATGACTAGGAATTAATTAATTTGATATATTGGGATAAAAATATTTCAGAGTATATTATACTCCTTTCGGTTCTATTTATAAGCAATTTTTTCCTTGATTGCGTAAAACAAACTGATAGTTAAAAGTAATAAGTGTGTAAAAAATACCATATATATTTTTTCATATATGCCCCTATTTATGAAAAAAGTATAGGAGAGAGAATAGATAAAAAGTATAAGAGATAATGAATATAAGATATGAGAAATAATGAATATTTAATAAAGGTAAAATAGGAAAAAGAAGCTTACATTTTCAGACAAAAAATGAAAGTTGTTTATGAAAAGGATAAGTTACATGAGAGAAAAAGTTAGTTATAAATAGGACCGGAGGAGAGAGTATAATTTAATCCAAATAAATAAGAATATATAAAAATTAAAAAAAATTGTCCCCACATTTTGGGGATGAGATGAGCACGGCATGCGCATGCGGACCCACAAAATGTGCTCCCCACCATATGTTTTCGATCATGTAGATAGATAAAATAAAAAATTGATGTTAAGATTATTTCATGACATATATATAATATATTGAATAAATGCTATCTAATCATCACTCCATTTCATTACTTTACATCCCCACCATTAGTTTTGCTGTGATTTTTAATTTGAGCCAAACCAAACCAAACCAAACCAGCACCATAAATATCATTCCAACAGCTTGGTCGCTCACCATTCTCCACACCGAGCAAGCTCCACTCACAGAATAGAAGCAAGTAGGCCATGGCTTTCTCCATGAGAATACTTCTCTCTCTCACCTCTTTCCTTGCCCTGCTCTCTCTCCACCTCCGAACAGTTTCCTCCACTTCAGCCACCCATTATTCTCCGATCACCACCACCAACCACCCACTGGACCCTCTCACCAAAGACGAGATTACACTGATCAGAACCGTCGTGCTCAAAAAATACCCCACCAACACCGGCTTCCACTATGTCGGCCTCGACGACCCCGACAAGACCAGCCTCCTTAAATGGGCCTCTTCACCCCACGTACACATCCCTCGTATCGCCTTTGTCATCGCCATCGTCAACTCTCAAACCCGCGAGATCTTTATCAACCTCAAAACCCAACAAATCCTCTCCGATAATGTTCACACCGGTAACGGCTTCCCCACCCTGACCGTCGACGAACAAAGCCAGGCCATTTTACTTCCCTTGAAGTACGGACCCTTCATTGAGTCCGTTAAAAAGAGAGGGCTCAACTTTTCGGACGTTGTGTGTTCGACTTTTACCATTGGGTGGTACGGTGAGACCAAAAGTATTCGGGCTTTGAGAGTAGAGTGTTTTATGATGGGTGAGACGGCAAATATATATGTGAGGCCAATCAATGGAATAGTCATAGTAGTGGATATTGATAAGATGCAGATTATTAAGTACCAGGATAGATCTGTAGAAACTGTGCCTAAGCCCGAGAATACTGAGTATCGAGCGGAACATCAACACCCACCTTTTGGTCCTAAGCTTCACGGCGTGGCCATGATGCAACCAGAAGGGCCAGGATTTAAGATCCAAGGCCACAGCGTCAGGTATATATAGTCATATATACACACACAAATATGATATTACTGATCTCACTAGCTATAATGTGACTAAGCTGTTTTGTTGAGCTTTAAAGCTTACTAGGTTAAGGATTTTAACGTCAATAAATGAAGGGACATTAATGCCTTAATCACCTTCATCAACTCATTCAACTGCAATAAGTTGTTTAGATGTTATCCCAGTATCCCACCTTAATTAAAGATAATGGTCGGCGCCGGTGATGAATGAACTTTGGTGAAGTCGTCTCTACTTGTATACAAATATGTATATTTTTTTGACAAATTTCACTGCTCTGGTCTTGTACATATTTGACTTATTTATATGTGTGTGACAATTTCTACAATTATTATCAGTGACTTTATTATTATTCTTTTCACACATGCTTATATTGGAAACTCAACTTTAAAAGAACAAGAGACAAGGAATTAAAGGTGGAGTGCAGCATACATGTTTGGATATGAAAAAAAAAAGAGTGCTTTTTAAGCCTAAAACCATGATTTTACAAAAATTTATCCAAACATCTAACAAAAGCTTATAAGCACTTTTTTCCCCCTCAAAATCATTATTTTGGAACCTAAAACCAAGGCTTTTGTAAAATCTGAATTTTTGTGCTTTTCTTCTCGCTCCTTTATCTGTTGTTTATCTTTTATAGGTTAAAGTATCTATTTGATCCTTTATGTTTATATTAAGGTTCATTTTAGTCCTTTATGTTTAAAAAGCGTATTTTTAGTCCTTTAAACTTAACATCGTTAGTCTCACTTAACAGAAATTGCTGACTCATTAAATTTGAGTGATGACTGTGCCATTAAATTACATGTATTTACATTTTTATCCTTTTTATTTTTATGTTTTTCTTTATTTAAAAATAAAAATAAATAAGTAAAAGAAGACAAAAATACGTGTCTTACTCTTATCTTATCTCCTCCTTCCACAACTCACCAAGTCCTCTAAACATATGTAAGGCTATCATATATCGACATCTTTCCATTTCTTTTAGCCACAACATCCAGATCTTCGCCTACCTACAAGATTAAAACGCAATTGATGCACAGATGATAGTAGGGAGCAAATCAATCATCAATAGTCAATAGTATATATAAAAGAAGGAAAACTTACAGAATTTGCTGCTGGTCGCAGGGATTCATCGCAGCCCGTAGGGATGAGTCGCACAAATTGAACCTAAAGGACATTGTTTTCATTCTGATTTTTTTATTAATTTATATGGTTTAAAATATAAAAATATTATATTAAAAAAAGATTAATATGTAAGCGTTTTTTATTTTTTGATGTGCACAGTAACCAGTTATGTTTAATGAGTCAGCAATTTATGTTAAGTGAGGCTAACGGTGTTAAGTTTACAGGACTAAAGATGTACTTATTAAACATAAAGGACTAAAATGAAACTTAATGATATCATAAAGGACCAAACGTATACTTTAGCCTCTTTTATATATCTCTGTCCCTTTCCTCTCTTCTCTCTCTTTTCTTTTATCTGAGCTCGTTTTCTCTCTTTCTTTTGACTTTTTTGGATTGATGCATGTAGAAGACGCCACATAATAAACTCTGATAATTGGGAGAGAACTAAAATTTGCAATCATCGGAGGAGTGTTAATTAAATTATGTATTTTAATATAAAAGATATTATTTTAGATGCTTACTATTTATAAATGATTTTTTTGATTATACAATTTGTTAATATATATATATATAGACATAAGTGTATGTTTGATCTATTTTTTGTTATATAATTGATTAATGTTATAATTTTAATTTTGCACACAAATTTATTTTATTTTTGGTATTTATTATGATATTTAATGTTAAATAATACATAAAATATAATATTATCTTCGATCTATATGTAATTATCACAAAAGTTAATGTCTTTTTTAATAATTTAACCATGAAAAAAAGTTATTCCAATCCCAATACCCAAACACTATTATTTTATCCGAATTATTTTTTTTTCTCAGAATCTATTATACTTATAATCTATTCTCAAAAATCATTTTTTCTCCGAAAGCTATTTTTTAAAAGCTAATTCAGACACACTCTACGAGTATTAACTGAGAACAAGTATGCGTTTCTGATGAACATTTTTCTGTTTTAACAATTTACTCAATTTTATTTATTTTTTAGCACGAATGTATACATTGATTAAAAGTGAAGAGTGATTTGTATTTAGAACGGGAGTTTGTAAGTATATTTATTTTATATCTTCAAGTATTATTTATAAATCACGAACCATATAATTTATAAATCTCAGGTCCATGATTTTGTTTTAAAAGCATTATATGGGCATCTGTAATTTTTCAAAAACTTTTCAATAACGTCCTATATATCATGCTTTTGTTCCAAAATAATTTTTTTCTGCCAGTTTCGCTCCAAAAGAAATGGCGTATGCATTTTCCAAAAATATGAGGTAGTCCCGATGGTTTTCTCTCTGCTTGTAGATTTTGCATAGACAATTCACAACACAGCCAAAACAAGGCCGGAATAGGTGTCTTACCGTTTCCACCTGATTCAAAGAAATAGACTGTGGTGCATGATATGATTAAACAGACAGGGCGGTTGACCAATGGAGGTTGGCACAGATAGGTAAGGGTGTGTTCGAATTAGTTTTTGGAGAATAGCTTCAAAAAAAAAAGTGGAGAATACATTCTAAAAAATAGATTATGAAAAAAAAGTGATTTTGATAAAATGGGAGTATTTGGGTATTGTGGTTAGAATAACTTTTTTTATGGTGTGAGGCCCATATTATGAGAAATGATCAATGAGAGAGGGTGGGGCCCACATAAGAAAAAAGGACCAATGAGAGTGAGGAGATGAGGCCTAACAAGTGGAAAAATAGAAATAAAATAGTTTTCCCCAAAACCTAGGTTTGAAAAAATTAAGTGTTCGTCAACCAAACCTAGGTTTTAATTCAATTGCCGAACGCACACTAAGGCATCTACGCCATACCAATCCATTCCTGGGTTCAATCCTTGAGTCGACCAGGAAATGGAAGGTGTAAAAATTTCCATAGGGAGCTCTCTCTTCCCCGCGGCACCACCAAAGGTGGCGTAACTGTTTGGGCCTACTCAATGGGAGTGTCAGAACTAGTCGGTTGTTGGGGGCTTATGCTAGTAAATCCGGTGTTGGCCATCAAGTTAACGCCAAATACCTGAAAGTTGGATGCACCGAAGGCAAAAAAAAATGATCAATTGCATTTCCATTAAAAAAAAAGAGAGATAGGGCGGTTGTGGGGCCATAATAATTAAGAAAAATGGTGAAAAGGGCGCAAGGAAGCATAATATTTGGGGAAAAGAACTAAATTATGAATTGTAATTTTTCCCACAATGTGTAATTTTGTGTTTCATGACTTTTCTTTCATGTTTTGTGCTGGTTTGAGAATTATTCCCAAGTTTGTAATCTAATGTCGTAGAGTAATTTACTTTAGAGGGAAATAGCCGCACAGCTTACCATAAAAATGGAGGCTTTTTTGGTACGATACGACGCGGACGTGCCTGTAATTTAATGTCGTAGAGTAATTTACTTTAGGTGCCATTATTTGAATTTGTGTTTGGATTAATTTTTAAGATTTATGAGATAAATAAATAAAAAAATTTATTTAATACATGAAAAACGGCCTCTAGGGTTTAAGAGTTAATCAAACTCCCACTGATTAAGTTAATGAAGCGTGGTATGTTATTGGTTACAGCTGGGCCAATTGGAAGTTCCATGTGGGGTACGATGTGAGAGCAGGCGTGGTCATATCGCTGGCATCAATCTACGATCTGGATAAGCACAAGTCTCGAAGGGTGCTTTACAGAGGCTATATCTCGGAGCTGTTCGTGCCGTACCAGGATCCCTCCGATGAATGGTACTACAAGACATTTTTTGACGCCGGCGAATTCGGGTTCGGACTGTCCATGGTGTCGTTGGAGCCTGACCGAGATTGTCCGCCTTACGCTCAGTTCATGGATGCTTATCTTCATGACCGGCAAGGAAACCCCTCACTCCTCGAAAACGCCTTCTGTATCTTTGAACAGCACGGAGGCATCTCGTGGCGTCACACTGAGACTGGCATTCCCAATCAAACTGTGAGTTTTTCTTGTATCGTTGTCGTCACATGTTTTTTGTGATGATTAATGTCGTGATTTAACTTTGCTGTGGTTGTTTCGTAATTGTTTATAGCTTCGAGAGGTGAGGTCAGAGGTGAGCTTGGTGGTGAGATCGGTGGTGACTGTGGGCAACTACGACAACGTTCTCGATTGGGAGTTCAAGCCCAGTGGGTCCCTCAAGTTGGGGGTACGTGGTCATTACTCATTTCATTTCACATATTAAACGACGAACGATCCCGTATAGGAAACGCCGAAATAGCCATAAAAAGCGTATGACAACATTATTTACCTAATTATCTCTCCCTCCTCAAAAAGGGAAAAAACACTGTTTTTCTTCAGACCCACACACAGCAAATTAAATCCCACAAATTTTAAAATCATTACAGCTCAAAATTGTAATTTTAATTCACTAAAATTTTGTAACTATTTTCAAAATTTATGTTAAGGAACATTTTTAGACAATAAAAATGTTATGTTATAAAAAAAAAGTTTAATATGATAGCGTTATATTAGACAGTAATTTAATTACTCTATCAAAATAAGAACTTTGATTTTTACCAAAAAAAAAAACAGAACTTTGATTCTTAACATTAATTTTCATGCTAATTTACAGTTTTCTAGCCTAAATTTTTAAGACCTGAATATGTCCGTACTAATGTTTGTTGCGTTCAATTCAATAGATAGCACTCTCTGGAATGCTGGAAATTAAGGCGGTTGAGATTAAGCACAAGGACGAAATAAAGGAAGAACAACATGGAACATTGGTGTCGGAGAACAGCATCGGAGTATACCACGACCACTTCTACATCTACCACCTTGACCTCGACATTGACGGCGAAGAAAACTCGTTGGTGAAGACAGATTTGAAGACTGTGAAAGTCACGGACAGTAGCTCAAAAAGAAAGAGCTACTGGATTGCTGAAGCCCAAACACTGAAGAATGAATCTGCAGCTAAGATCAGGCTCGGAACTAGCCCGTCGGAGCTAGCCATTGTCAACCCTAACAAGAAGACCTCCGTCGGCAACGAAGTCGGCTACCGCCTCATTCCGGCGATGCCAGCTCATCCCCTTTTGACTGAAGATGATTACCCACAAATACGAGGAGCTTTTACAAACTATAATGTGTGGGTTACTCCTTATAACAGGAGCGAGAAGTGGGCTGGTGGACCATACGTTGATCAGAGCCATGGAGACAATACCTTGGCCGTTTGGACTAAAGAGTAAGATTATTATCTTTTTTTTTTTATGATTCACCCATGGATCGACATGCCTAAATAATAATATAAATTAATAATGTGATTAATATTGCAGGGACAGGAATATAGAGAACAAGGACATAGTGCTGTGGCATGTGGTGGGGATTCATCACGTACCAGCACAAGAGGATTTTCCAATAATGCCCTTGTTGAGCACCTCGTTTGAGCTGAGGCCAACCAACTTCTTTGAGAGGAATGCGGTTCTGAAGACACTCTCTCCTAGGGTTTGGAAATGGCCAGCCTGCCCCAAGCAAAACTAGATTGCTGGGCGTCATTATCAATCTGGTCGAGGGCAAAAAAAGAAGAGTGTGTGTGTAATTTAATAACTAATTAGTGTGCTGTGTTGTTAGGCGAGTTGAAGATTGAGAAAAATAATTATGAATAAGGGCGTGGAATTGATTGGCTTGCCTATATATAATATGACCTCGCGCATCCCAAGTTGTATGTGGACGTTGAGAATTTTTAAGTGAGTCCTTCTCAATCTTAAGTTGAATTTTCTTGCTATATTTTCTGAGATGTTTGCGGAAATTACGTCAAGGAGATAAGGAGCACCTTGTGTTAGCTAGTTCCTGAATTTTTAAATTGGCCATTAATGATTCTTACGGGTACATCATATAGAGCCAATTAACGGGGGTAAAACTATAGTAATTACAAAAATTTGATTAAATTGTATTAAAAATAGGTAAAACTATAAACATGCAAGAATTTAATTAAAATTAGATAAAACTATAAAGGTTTGAAGATTAATTTTTACTCTCTCTTTTTTTTCATACATTGAGATTTTAGTGGGGAAGAACGTCCAAAAGAGACATACAAATGACCTTGAGGGAACAAAAGCCACATAGCGCACTAATTTATGTGACGCCGCGACGCACCTCAGAATACTATGCGGAGATGCTTCCGAACCAACAGCAATATTTACCTCTGTATGTCAAGTTCTTCCTTGCATATCCTTCCTCCAAATGCCACTTATTCTTATGATTATTTTAAAAAAAAAGAAGTGTTTACACTTTTTAACTGTGACTGTATATTTTTTCCACGGGAGGAAGCAGGTTCAAACATATCCTCTTGTAATTTGGGTGTGTATTTGAATATTATTTTTGTGTTAAAATTTGATCTCTCTCTGTTTTTTTTCTTAAAAAAATATAAAATAATGGAACTTACATTCCATTTCACATGACTGGTTATGGCTTCGCGTAATCTAGATGGAGCGAAGAGCGTGTGAGTGCTGCATAAATTTTAGTGTATACTCTGTAATCAAATAGTATTTCATAATATCTCAACAGTATAATTAAACTGGAAACAAGAAAGTTATGGGCGAAGTGAACAAGCAAAAAGAAAATCTCCCCTCATTGCGTTTGGATTGGATCCCGTAACCGGACTGAAATGACAGTTGAATTGAACACTCACCCTTTTAAGAGATGTCTCACTCGCAACATCTTTAACTTTGTGTTTTAATATGGGAATGTGATTTCATTTACTTCACATCCCGCGCCCCCTTTTAGGCAAGGCTCTAGGGGATCATGTTGGACAGGACTGCCCTGATTTGATTTGGATGCTTTTATCCTTTTAAAATAAAAATACTATTTTAGCTGCCAACTGTTAAAAATATAAGTGAGCATCCCAACTGGTTCGATTCTGATTTCTGAAACATACTCATGAAAATGAGTTTTTCACTTTTTTTGTAGGGCTCTCGTCCCTTCAGTACTTTCTCAAAGGTCTCGTGGTTCACGTTTTCATGAGAATTTAAGCATCGCATTGGGTCCACTATTCATTGTGATTTGTGACTACGTTTCGATAAAAAGAGGTGTCTACACTAAATTTTCTATCCATTTGGTATTTTAACTATTGGATCATATTCTAACAGGTAAGATTGAATGCTGGATAAAAAATATTATTGCAATATTATATTTAATAAAACTCTATAATTAAATCTCACCTATTAAAATATGATCTAATGGCTGTGATATTAATTGGAGAGGAAGTAAAGAGAAGGGTTAATGGAGACACCCATCTCCTATATAAAGAAACATCATTGCTATTGGGGCCTCCTCCTTCCTTGTATGGTTCCACATTTAGTTGGGCTTCTCTCGTTCCCCCCCCTCTCTTTTACCTCCTTTTCTCTTATTACCATTGGATTAAAAGTTTTAAGAGAAAATTTTTTAAAAAATACCTTGAAATATAGGAAAGAATAAATAAGCATCGTGAAATTTGAAAATCCCATGTTAGTGCCATGTCAATACGGAGGAGGAATATGGAGTTTTGAAATCTCGGCGAAAAGACGAATTTGCCCTTTAGGTGTCCCTCTCTCTCAACTTTGAAAAACAACACCTAACAACATCATATTCTACATTAACAATTCTACTTTCTTGTTTCACAACTTCATAGTTTAAGTTTAATGGCCAATAACGACATCTATCTCTTTCTTAACAACACTGTATCTTACATTATGATAACTCTCCATATTTTGTATATTTAAAGAATATTTTTAAGATAATTGGAGAGTTATCTATGCAATTTTAGAAGATTCAATGAAATTTTATTATAAAAAGATCAAATCAAAGTGGTGAATTATTTGTGGGATTTAGATTGTAAATATTTAGGATAAAAATAATTAATTTTAATAAGATAAAGTTTCTAAAAAAAAGAATTTAGTTGTTTTATTTTATCTTATTTTATTTTATGTGTTCTCATTTTGACTTTATGTAATGAAACCATTAGGAGCATGTACATTTAGGCTTGGACTTCTAATTCTAAGTTAAGATATGAAGAAGAGGACCAATATAAAAGTGGGCTAAGGAGATATATGGACTAGAGGCGCAAAAGGAGAGCAAGGAATTGATTTGGGCTAGACTTCACAAAAGAAAAGAAAAGAAAACAGAAGTGAGACCATTTGGACTTTGGGGCTGAAATTGGGGACTTACACTAGGAGACCTAAGGCAGCTAGGGGAGCCGAAGAAAAAGAAAAAGAAAAGAGAGCAGCTGACTGAGAGGAGAGGAAGCATAGCCGCAATTGTTGAGGAACGAAGCTTCATCTCTTGACTTGAGACACAGCCGCACAGTGGAAGAAGGAAAAGAAAAAGGTTTTATTTTCATTCTCTTGGAAAGCAATAAAGGCGCTGGACAGAAAAAAGACCGAGGGAGAGAAGCACAGCCGCAATGGGAGAAAAGAAAAGAACCAGCCGCAATATCTGACTTGGAGATTGTCATCCTCTTCGAGAGCTTGGAGTAGCGAGCTACGAGGAGGAAGGAAGAGAGCAGCGGACATGGAGGATTAATTGATGATGGAGATAGAGGCTATGAGCTGAATAAAAAAAACAGAAGGGAGGAAGAGCCGCACAAAAAAGAGGAAAGGAGCTTGGACAGAGGTTGCGAGCTGGAAGGCTACATTACTGTTCATGTTCCTCTTCACTGGATCAGAACCACCATTATTGACTGAGAGGACACTAGTTTTGCTGCGCTGGTTTCTTGTTTAATATTTCCCTTTCAGCTTCCATCATGAATTTTAATGTTAAATTTGCTGCTACTGTGACTGTGTGTAGAGCCATGTGTGGCTAATTTCTTTTGAATCTAGAGTAGTTATGAATTAATTCAAGGATTTGAGCATGTATGAACTAATTAATCATAGTTGGTATTAATTTTGTTTACTTAATCTATTTTATTTTGTTTATTTAGTGCTTGATCACCATTAAATATGAATTTGGGGAATTTAGATTAACCTTGGGAGAGGGATCTTGATTAGACTAAAAGATTAAGGGCCTGTTTGATTACCTATTTTCAGAACAATTTTTTTGGTTTTAAAAACAAAAACATGTTTGATAGCTTGTTTTGGCCCACCTGTTTTACAAAACAAAAAACAAGAACTTATTTTTAAAAACAAAAAATAGAAAACAAGTTTAAGTTGTTTTCTGTTTTTTGTTTTTCATTTTTTGGTTTTCTGTCTTCGCCCCGACACTCTCAAGCCTCAACCTTCGATCAGCTCGCCTCGTCCTCGCGCTTGCTGTCCGCCGTGGTTTCTCAGTCTTCACTTTTTGGCTTCTCCATTCTTGCCTTGGCTCTTTTAGCACCGTCATTCTCAGGTTTGTTTTCCCTTTTCTCATTTTTCAATTGACCTATGTTACTCGCGATCAACTGTTCTTTCCTCTCTAGCATAATGAGGCAAATGGCAGTGCAAGACAACGCACCATTTCTTCCAAAAGAAATTATAAGAAATATTCTCAAACGACTCCCTGTGAAATCCCCAATTCAATTCCAATGTGTGCGCAAACAATGGAAAAATCTCTTCAAAACCCCATTTTTTGTTATTGACCACCTTTACTGCTCTTCTGTTCAAAACCCTTCTCTCCTTCTTAAATAAAATAGCAGATTCGAGCCTCTGCACTTACGTCTGGTCGATGTAGAGATGCATGTGCTTGAACTTCAGAACCCAGGTTTGATTGGTTCCTTGCCTAAGCTTAGGATCATTGGTTCCTGTAATGGCTTGCCCTGTGTTGCAATGGATGAGTCTGATATATCTAATTCTACTCATCTTTTGTGCAATTCATTTTTGTTGTGGAATCTTGCTATTAGAGAGATCAGACAGATCCCTAGAAGCATAATTGTTGCATTTGATAAGTGGCATTGCATGGTAGGATTTGAGTTCAGTGCAATGGTTAATGATTATAAGATAGTGAAAACTTATGCCAAGAGTGGTGAAGTGATTAGAGTTATTGAAGTGTATTCATTAAGCACAGGTTCATAGAAAGAAATAGAATTTGGTAGCTTAGAGGGTGTAAGTCTTTTTGGTATGTGACTGCCAATGGATCTATCTTTTGGTATGGTAAAAAGCAAGGTGTGGAGGAAGAGGGTGAAGATGATATCGTTTTGATAGTTTCATTTGCCATAGCCTCATTGTGCTAAAGAGAAAAGAACAGTTGATTCTATTCTCAAACGAGGCAGTACCATCCATAGTAGATATAACCGAAGTAAACATTAATGGCAAAAATTTTGTTCATTAACTACCTAAATGTTTGTCTACATTAATGTTTAATATATAAGTTGTTTTAATGGCAGACACAATGGATAGTTATGGCAGTAGATATAACCAAAGTAAAAGAACTGATTTGGCCTCTTTTTTGAATAAACTAAATAGGATGATAGAATATAGGTTATATTGATTGGTTCATGACTTGCATGTTGATTTGTGTAGTTGGGAGTAATTTTTGATTATGTATTTGCAAGTTCCAAGGGGTCAGTTCAATATTTCTTATGTGGCCTGTAAAAACATTTTAATGCTAAAAACAGATGAAGTGTTGAGTGCTAGCTAGCTGGATGACATTGAAAACTATGAGATTTGAATTTTTGAAGCCGAGAACCAAATTCAAATCTACTGTTAGATATTTCTAAAGTTGAATCACTGCTATGGGTAGTTAAATCATGCTTATATATGTTAAAATCAAGATCAACAATAATGTTCTTGAAGTTGGAGAAAAGTTTTAGATTTCTGCAGTGGAGCTCTGTGAATTTAATATAGATATCAGGTCAAATATGAAGATGGAATATATGATGTTGGAAGCTTCAAGAGTTTGAATTTTGAGGCTAAAATGGATAAGGAAGTCACTGTTTGATTCTTCCAAATGTTGAATAACTATCTTAGATTTATAAGCTGTGCATAAAGGCTCTAATATGATGATTAAAACAACCTTATTTAAGCTGAAATTTGTAGAATTAAAAGGGGAAGCCATGTGAGAGAATAAGAAGAGGCAAGGCATACTTAGATTGTTATAAATGAGTTACATATGGATAAACATATTATGAATGTGATTAAAGTTTCAATTGATTGAATGATATGAAAAAAATTTCAGAATAACACCTAAAGTGCCCAATGAATGAGAAAGTGTGTGGTGCTTAAATGAGATGTTGGTAGAGTAATATAAATGATATACTGTTGTTGACAACTTTAAAGATCAGAGTGGAGAGTGGTTGATGCTTATTAAAAGCTAATTAAAGTTGCTGTTTCAGAAACCCTGAGTGTCAAAAAGAATAGTTTAAGTTATTGGATTGTGGTTTAAGTTTTAGGATGATGATAGAATAATGCTTACTAGATTATATAAAGCTGGAAAACTATTTCAGAATAAAGGAGGATGGTATAAGCTTGTAAAGTTTGAGTAGTGGAGGCTGAAAACTGATTTGAATCTTACTGTTTCATGTCCGTAAATGCTGCATAAATGTTTTAGATGTGTAACCCATGTTAGAGACTATAAAATTAAGGTTTAAACCTTGTTCTTGAAACTGATTTGGTTTATTTGTGTTGGGTATTCTCCATATGGTTGTATATTTTATTTGTGTTTCTATATTCTTGACCAAATTCTGATGATGAGGTTCAACTTGATTATGAGTATCTCAATTATGGAGTTCATGTAAATCTTGACAAGGATGAAGACAATGTTATCCCGGACATAGTTGAGAGAGTTACACACAGTGGAAAGCGGAGTATTGAATTCTCTGATAGAAAGAAACATAAAGAACCTAGGTCTATGCAAATAGGGGAAGCTATTCAAGCATTTGTTGAGACATCTAAGCCAAGGGCAGAAACTCAACTTGCTAAGGCCGAGAGGTGGAGGTGAAGGAGCAAAGCTAGTGTTAGAAGCCCAGCATCTAATAGTTATTCCATTTCTGCATGTGTTGCTATTTTAAATGAGATGGAACTCTCTAACGATATTTATGTCAAGGCAATGAAGTTGTTTAAGGAACCTATCAATAGGGAGTTGTTTATGGCAGTGTCTTTAGAAAGGAAGAGGGCTTGGCTAGAAAGTTTATAGATACACACACACAGACTTGTAGCTTTCATTTTAGATTTTATGTTATTATATTTTATGTTACTATGAACTATGCTTTGTTTTAGGTTTCGCATTTTATTTAAATTTTAACATGTTAATTTTGTTAATAGTAAATCATTTTTGTGTTATTTATTGATGATTTTATTTGATTTTTATTAAATTAGTTTATTAATATAATAACATATTAAGTAATTTAAAAAATAATGTTAATATCTATTATATAAAAGATCCAAATAAATAAAAACAGATTTTTTGTGTTTTATTTTTAAAACTTGTTTTAAGAAACAATTATATAAGTTTGGTTTTTTTTAATTTGTTTTCAAAATCAATCATCCAAACAAGTGTTTTTATTTTTTTGTTTTTAAAACTTGTTTTCAAAAACAATCATCCAAACAAGTTTTTTTGTTTTCTGTTTTCAAAACTTGTTCTCAAAAACAATTTTATAAAATTGTTTTTAAGAACAAAAAACAGAGAATAGAATCAAACAGGCCCTAAGTAATGCGGGATTAGAATTTATTCTAATTTGCCAATAGGATAGGAATATGCCTATTGGACCCATATAATCATATTAGAGTGAATTTAGACATTTATTACCTCTTGAGTACATTAGTTAGGAATAACAATTCTAACTTGAGAGGGGAGTATGAGTAATTGAAAGATACTTATATTCATTTAAACTCTAGATTAATAATTTAACACTAAGTACTTCTAATTGGGTAAATGAATGCTCTAAAACTTAGAGAAGAGATTAGCCACTCTAGGTTGTTTTTATCAATTGAAGTCTTTAAATCATTAAATTTGTTTCTTTTTCATTTGTTTAAATTGTCTTTCAATCTCTTCCTTTGATTTGCTCAACTTAAATGAAAATGAGAATTTTAATGCCTAATTATCTATTACCTTGGATCTCTGTGGGATGATCTTGATTTGCTACTATACTATTTTACGACCCGTACACTTGCGGTGCTTATTTAAAAATTAGCAGCACCACATTAAAAATACCATATTTTAAGATGCGAAGATATGAAAAAATAAAGTAGAGTTATTAATGAAGAATGCAGTGTTGTTAATAAATAAAGATGTGTTGTTATTCTGAGCTGAGAGAGAGGGACAATTGAAGGACACATTTCACTACTACAAAAAACACAAGCTGTGGCACTTAATTCAAAAAACACTATAGCGCTTGGGAAGCGTCGTAGCTTCCAGCGCTATTAAAATAAGCTACGATTTTTCTTGAATATACGGAAGCACCATAGCATGATTATTTAATTTTTTTAAGTATAAAGCTATGGCACTTTATCAAGAAAGCATCATAGGAAGTCTTTTTTTTTAAAAAAAAACTGTAATTATTTTATTTTCTGATGCAAACCTCTGCTTAAAATTCAAAATCCATAACAATTTATAATATGACCCACAGCAAAATAAAATAACACAGCATGTATTTTTTCTAATATTGCGTCTTCATGTATCAAGTATAAAAGAACTCTAGCATTTAAGTTGCTTAAACTTGAGCCACACACGTTACTTCTACAAATGATTGAACTAAGTATTATTATATTTATAAGCTCCAAAATTTAAAAAAGTTATTACAATGTATAGGAAATTCAAGAAGACAGAGTTGAAGCTTCAAATAAATACTTGGAAACAAAGTTATAAGCATATATACATGTGAGATTTATGACAGATTTTAACTTAAAACAAATGAACCAAATGTTGAAAAAAAAAACACTTACACGCTAGGGAGCTTATGAAGGAAGCCGAGATAAGAAGGAAAAAAAAGCAGGTGGGAGAGAAAGTTTTGTGCTGCAATGGAGCTATGGGAAATGAGAGAGCTAGAGGTAAAGCGTGAAAATGAAAATGAAAACGAAAATGGGGGGCTGTGAAAATTATATAACACCTTTGTCATATAAGTGGTAGAAGTTACGTCACTTTAACACAAAGTGCCATAGTTTCCCAATTTAAAGGAAAAAAAATTGAAAACCTTGGAAAGGTATTGGCTTCATAATTTAAGGAAAAAAATTAAAAACCATAAAAAGTAAAGTTGTTACTACTATAAAATAACAATTTAGTAACACATCTTTTATGACCCTTCTTTAAAGAAGTGCCATAGCAAACTGGATTTTTTTTTGGCTAACCACTTTTGGCCGGGGCTTCCACCATAAAGAGTTGGAGGAGGCAGCGTTGCCTTGGCCGGTGTTTGCCACACCAAGCGCCGGCTAAGGCCCATCTTATTCTTTTTTATTTGGGTTCAACCTATACGCTGATTTTTTTTTTAGTGAGCCCATATGTTGATTCTTTTGTTTTTTTGTTTTTAATTTTGGCGAGGTGCCTCTTCCGATGCTTATTAGGGCAAGCGTCGGAGGAAGCAATTTTTTTTTTTGGACAAAGGTAATTCCTCCGGCGTTTATTGGGGCAAGCGTTGGCCAAGGTGCTTGACCCAGAAAGCGCCGGAGTAGGCCACTCTTTTTTTGGATAGATGTTGTTTGATTTTTTTTTTGTTTTCATCTCCTCCCCTGGCGTTTTGGGAAAGCGTTGGAGGAGGGGACTACCTACTTGTGGCGGATAAAAAAAATATTCCTAGCTATTATTATTTAAGATATTCAAATTTCATCAGCGGTTATTTTTAATATTCCTATATAGATATATATATTCTAAGAAGGTGTCAAATAGAGTGCAATATATTGGTCATCAAGCATTATTACATTATCCCCTTGGCAAAAAAAAAAACATTATTATATTATCCCGTTTGATTATAAATCCAGTTGCATAAAAGATACTCCTATATAAATCAAGTGAGTCAAACTTTGCTGTTTCTGTATTACTATTGAATGCATTTATAGCCGAAACATTAAAAAAAAAACCATTAAATAAAGAGTAGAAACTATCAGCTATCTCGCAAGGGAATATACATATGCCTTAGCCAGCGATTCTATGAGAAGTGCTAGCTACTTCGACATATCTTAGCCGACGCTTGCATGAGAAGCGTCGGTTAAGGCCACTTAAATCCTTTTTTACGGGCTACATGTGATGCTTTGAAGAGTTTTCTTTAAAAAAAAGAGTAAAATACTCTAACCTCCCTTGTGTTTTGCCTTAATTACACGGACCTCCCCTCTATTTTGAAAACATACACTTAAGTCCAAACCGTTAACTCCGTTAAGTATTTTTATTTTTTAATTAAAATTTATATTAAAATAAATTTTATTTACTAATGTATCCTTCATCATTACCAATTTCCTAATTTTGATTAAAATTTTTTAAGTAATTTAAGGGTTTTTTTCTTCTTTTTCTTAACTTATTTTACTTTTGTAAATAGTTATATGTTAAATTTTTTTCATATTAAGATACATACTTAATTAATTTAATTAATGTAGACATAGAAAACTTAATTGAAAATATGATTAGTCCTATTAATTTATGCCTACCAAAATAAATATGTTTATAAATTTTTGTGTAAAAAATATATTTAAAAAATTAAAATTTAAAATTAATAAAAGTCATATATTGTACCAAATTTACATTATTAATAACATATTGTCAATAAAATATATTTATTTTTTTCTTTTTGCCTTTCATTTGAAAGGCATATTTTTTATTCATTTAAAATAATACTAAATAAATAAGTTTTAATAAATATGATAAAAATTTAAAATTTGATAATATAATAAAAATTAAAAAAATTTATAATATATTGAAAATTTTAAACATGTATTAGAATTATTTTTTTATATAAAAATTTATTTTTAAGAAAATATAAATGTTTATTTATTTTTTGAAATAGGAATATTTTAGTCAAAATAAATGTTTAATAGTCAAACTTAACAGTCAACTAACGGTTGGATGGATAGAAATGGAATATCAAATATGTAAGGGAGGTTTCTGTAACTTCCATTTTAATTTCAGGGGAGGTCTATATACGTTTTCAAAATAGAGAGGAGGTTTGTGTAATTTAGGTAAAACAGAGGGGTAGTTAATGCATTTTACTCTAAAAAAAAAATTAGGAAGTTGTAGGTGTTTTGACAAAAAGCGTCGTAGTTTCTGTTTCATTTTTATTTTCATCTTCCCACATTCCCTCTTGCTCCCTCATTTCCCAGAATGCCGTTGCAGTACAAAGTTTTGCTCTCCTATGTGTTTTTTTTCTTGTCTCAGCCTCCTTCAGAATCTTCCTAGCGTGTAAGTGTATTTTTTTTTCAATATCTGGTTCACGTTTTCTTCTAGTTAAAATCTGTCATGAATCTTATATGTGTGCTCATAATTTTTTTTTCATATATTTATTTGAAGTATCAACTCTATTTTCTTGAACTTCTTATACATTGTAAGCTTTTTAATTTTTGAGATTACAAATATAATAATACTTAGTTTAATCCTCCATAGAAGTAATGTGTATGACTCAAGTTTAAGCAACTTAAATGCTGAAGTTTTTTTATACTTTATATATGAAGACGCAATATTGCAAAAGATATGTGCTATGTTATTTCATTTTGTTGTAGGTTGTATTGTAAATTACAGTGAATTTTAGATTATAGATAGAGGTTTTCATCAGAAAAATAAAATAATTATAAAACATTATTTTTTTAAAAAAATAAAAGGCTTCCTACGACGCTTCTCCAGAGAAGTGTCAAAGGAAGTCATAAAATTATTATTTTTTAAAATAAAAGACTTCCTACGGCGCTTCTCCAAGGAAGGGCCGTAGGAAGTCATAATTTCTTTCTTTTTTTAAATAAAAAACTTCCTATAGCACTTCTTTAGGGAAGTGCCGCAAGAAGTGATATTTGTTTAAAAAAATAATAATCAAGCTATAATGCTTCTATATATTCAAGAAACGCCGTAACTTGTTTTAATAGCGCTGAAAGTTACGACGCTTCCTAAGTATCATAGTATCCTTTAAATTAAGTGCTGCAGCTTGTGTTTTTTGTAATGGCGTGTCAATGGGTTTTTTGCCTCCAATGGCGCTTCCTCCAACAAGTGTCATTGGAGGCATTTTGATATATGCATGGAGGTTCTTCCAACAGATTTTTTTTAAAATTAAATATAAAAGACATTGAGTAAATTAAATAAGTAGCAACTAATAAAATTATATTTGTACGCTTAAAAATTAATAGGATACATGTGTCATACTTTAGAAATATTGTAATTTCACTATAAATCTAGCTGAAATAAATAGGAAACATGGTTTTAGAGGACTTGATAAGATAAATCAAGGAACTTGACTTCAATTTTTTCTTCCTTTGAATCTTTAAAAAAATTTTATTTTTTAATTAATTTTGACTCCTACTAGTTACTACAATTATTTTTTACTCCATGTTTAGGAATGACTTTTTCCTGCTTGTTGGATGAGGCGCTCAAAACCTAAAAAAAAAAAGAAAAGAAAAAAAGAAATAGCCACTGGGTAGAAGTAAATAAAAAAAAAAGCTTTTGCCTCCTTCGGAGCTTGGTGGAGCAAGCGCCGACCAAGGCAGCACCGCCTTGGCCAATGCGTAGGGCAAGCACTGGAGGAGGCGCATAAAACCCAAAAAAAAAACAAAAATAACTAGAGGTAGAACCCAAAAAAAATGAGAGAACAAGATCGGCCTCGGTTGGCGCTTGGTGTGGCAAGAGCAAGGTATTAAAACTTGGATCGATCAGAGTACTGGATTAAGGGTTAATGGGTCAGATTGGGGTTAAATCGAGGCCAAACCGGTGAGAAATTGAAGATTTTAGGTTTATTTGTATGAAATTCTAAAGAAAATATATATATTTTTTAAAAAAATTGAAACCCGGACCGGACCGGGAACAAGACTGGTCTACCGGCCTGTTCGCCGGTTGTCGGGCCGAACCAGCCAGTTCGATCTGAGTTCCATAAGCCTGGGCAAGAACCATCCAAGGCGCACTGCCTCCTTCGGCGCTTTTTGGTGGAAGCGTCGGCTAAGGTTGGTTAGCAAAAAAAAAAAAATCAGTTTGTTATGGCGCTTCTTTAAAGAAGGGCCATAGGAGGGGCGTCACTAAATCGTTATTTTGTAGTAGTGTTCATGTTTTCACCGAGAATTCAAAATATCATATTCCTCCTCCATACTAACACAACACTAACTTGGGATTTCCGAATTTCATCGCACTAATTTGTCATTTTGCATGTTCCAAGATACTTTTTTTTTTTGGAATTTTTCCAAGTTTTAATGGTCTAAATTTAACATTTTAAAAAAAATATTTTTATAAATTTACTTATAAAATATACAAATAAATTTAAACCTTTAAAAATTGATCTAAACTCACAACTATCATAAAAAATGGGTATTTTTACACCCCAAATAAAATTTATGATATTTGACGTTTTTTTGAAGAAGTTAATGACCATTTGTGCACTTTTAACCAAAAACAAAAAAATCGACTATAGCACAGAGCCGTTCTGGCTAAGAGGAAAAAAATTATCACAAAAGACAGAACCCAGGTAGCGTGGAAACCAAATTCCCATGGACCAAATAGGTTGGATAATTTAAATAACTAATCAAGTGTATTAGGGCTGTGGATAAAATTTTGGCAGAATGACGACAAAGGATGGGGTAAAAGCCAGGGATACCTCGTGGAACCCAAAACCAATCACATAAGAATACGCAGTTAAATTTAATTTGACGTGGGTTTCTTTTACAAGAGTTAATAATGTCATATGACCAGGCCATTATATATAATGAAGGCACATCCAGAGATCATGAAATGTAGGTTATGTTAAAAAAAATGGCGCTGGGCTTGTTGGGTCTCTACTGGGCTCGGAAGAATCGAAAAAAACACTGTCTTGGACTATGATCCAAAAGGTGATGGGTGACGTACTTAATAGCCCAAATTTTGGCAGCTAATCCTGAACTTATGAGTTACGACTTACTACAATCCATCCGTCTGATCTTTTTTTTTTATCACAAACTGGAAAACATAACCTAATGACAAAAGGTTACAAATCAGCACTACCCCAAGGGGATACGCCTCCAAAACTCAACGATTCATCCTGATCAACCTCCTCCATTAAAACGGCAGGCTGTTGCTCGAGGATCGTGAAACTCTCAGTCATAGAATGAGCTAATTCTCCTCCCTAGGAACAAACGTGAGGAGGACCCTCCAATCCTTTGCCATCCAAAAGTGAGCGTCATCAATAACATCCCTAAAAGGATGATCATTGTCAGAACCTCTCATGATTAGACTAATGGCCTCCAGACAATCAGTGAAAATACTTATATTCTTTAAATTCATGTTCCAGCATAACTGAAGACCCTGAATAATCGCAATGATTTCAGCCACAACAGGAGGCACCTGAACAAGTCTACTCAGGTACCCCTTTATCCAATTTCCCTCTTCATCCTTGATAGCTCCTGCACATCCTGTCATACCCGAATCCAGCACCGAGGCATTAGTCTCCAATGAAACATAACCATGTCTACCCCTTAATCCGCTCCTACTTTCTACCATACTACTTTCGTAGAATTTGCATGAGTTTTTTAAATCCATATCCCAGCTGGCTCTAAAGAAACTTGAATGACCGTTCTGGTGCTCCCTCTGATGATCATCCCCAAACAGCTTCGAGCATCGATCAACCCATATGTCCCAACAAACATAACCGAACAAGATTGGCCAGCTGACTTTCCTGGTGAAATTTCTCCCCGCCTCATTCCTGAGATTCCATTGTATCCACTCTGGTCCTTGTAAATTAGAGAATTTGTCCCACAGAATTGGATTAATTAGGGAAATCCATCTCTCCTTTGCATTAACACAATCCCTTAGCAAGTGCATGATATCCTTTTCCGCATTACATCCAAACGCACAGAACGCATGCTCCAGCAGTCCTCTCTGTAACCTTATCTTCGCCGTATGTAACCTTCCATGGACAGCAAGCCACATAAAGGATTTAATCTTCTCTGGTACCTTCCATCTCCATAGCATTTTCCAACCCGAATGAGCTTGATTCCTGGACCCTGCAAAACAAAACTTATATGCAGAACTAACAGAAAAACAACCATCAGCAGCTGATTTCCAAAAATATTTATCATCACCTCTGTCCATACACGGAGGATGAGTTTTAATAATTTGCTCGATAATTGGCCACTGAAACCATATACTTAGCCTTCTAACATCCCAGTCACCCCACGGATTCACAAAATCATGAACCTTCTCATCAATATCCATGAAGGCTTCCATGTGCGGAACCAATTCAATCAAAGGTTTATTTAAATCCGACCAGTTATCGTACCAAAATGAAGCCAGGGCACCATTTCCAAGTTTAATTCGAACCCCTTTCAGAAATTTCTCTCAGATGGAACAAACACCCCTCCACGTGTAAGAAGCCTTCTTCCTCGGTCTCGGTTTATTCATATGGTCCCATCTATATTTCCCTTTCAGAACTTTTGTCCATAAAGCATCTTTATTAGTAAGCAGATTCCAGCACAATTTCATCACGAATGCTTCATTCTGTTTACATAGATCTCTTATGCCTAGACCTCCCTCCTTCTTTTCCTTCTTGATCTGGTCCCAAGCTATAAGATGTAATTTTCTCTGATCATCTCTCTCATCCCAAAGGAAACTTCTGCTTACCTTTTCCAGCTCTCTCAGAATGCCTTTAGGAAGCAGCATGGTTTGCATATGATAAGCAGGAATAGCCGATAACACATATTTAATAAGCGTAATTCTACCCGCCATGTTCAGACACCCTCTCTTCCACCCAGATAATCTCCTCTGTGTTTTCTCAAGAATAGGCTGAAACAAGACCTTAGAGACCCTTTTATGAAATAAAGGAATCCCAAGATATTTACCCAGATCTCCCGTTAACTGCACACCCATCGCTCTACTAAGCCCATAAGCCCTGTTAAAATGAACATTTTTAGAAAAATAAACCCGAGTCTTTCTTCGGTTTACTTTCTGTCCAGAGACATTACAGAAGGCCTGTAAACAGTTTAGCATACCATCAACCTGATCCTGGGACGCCTCACCAAACAGAATAAGATCATCAGCAAAGAATAAATGAGAAATCGGCGGACCTCCTCTGTTCAAACAAATAGGTTTCCACAACCCCGCATTCACAGCATCTTGAATAAGGTGACTCAAACGCTCCATACATAAGGTAAAAATGTACGGAGAGAGGGGGTCTCCCTGTCTGATCCCTCGAGAAGACTTGAAAGTAGTAGTGGCTTCCCCATTCCACAGCACTTGAAAGGACGGACTTGATATGCATGCCATAATAAGATCACAAATTCTCCCTTCAATCCCCACAGCTTGAAGCGTATTTTGGATAAATGACCATTCCAGACGGTCATAAGCCTTTTCCAGATCCACCTTTACAGCCATCCAACTCTTCTTTCCCGTCTTGGATCTCATCGAATGAATGACTTCCTGGGCAATAATTATATTATCACTGCTTTGCCGCCCAGCGATGAAACTACATTGGTGTTGACCAATCAGCTTCCGCATAACCTCCCGAAGACGACAACTAAGCATCTTGGTGATAATTTTGTAACTAACATTACACAACGAAATGGGTCTAAAATCTTTGATGCTTTCCGGTTTTTCCATTTTTGGAATAAGAAGAATATTTGCATTATTAATGTCTTCAATACGATCCGGGTTTTGGACAATGTCTTTCACCAAGTTCACAATATGCTCCCCAATAACTGACCAATACTCCTGATAAAACACCGCTTGAATACCATCAGGACCCGGGGCCTTGAACGCCCCAATATCAAATGTTGCTCTTTTAATCTCCTCTTGAGACACCTCAGCATTAATACTGTTCATATCCGCATCACTCAATCTCTGAAACCCAGTGCTAGTAATAATCCCATTCGCATCTTGAAGGTCACTCTGGAAAAGATTTTTATAATATTCAATGGCCATACCTTTAAGCTCGTCCTGATCAAAAGTCCATTCTTGGTCATCCTTTTTCAGGCCCTCAATTATATTACGCCTTTTCCTGATGGTCGCAGTAGTATGAAAGAATTTGCTATTTTGATCACCCCACTTCAGCCACCGACAACACGAATTCTGGTACCACATTAATTCTTCCTGCGCAAAAAGTTTGTTGTATTCTTTCCATAGTTCATTTTCAGACTGGATTAAAAATTGGCTATCTCGCCTAGCCCTCACTCTCTCAATACCTTCCAGCCTTTGTAGAGTCCTCCGTTTTTTTTCACTAATATTACCTACTCTTCCTTTATTCCAATCTCTTGCCTTATTAGTAAAACTAGCAATTTTTTCATTCCAATGATCCCCCCTCCAAGCTTCCTCCACCATATCACGAAAACCTTCCTCCAAAAACCAAGCCGCTTGACACCGAAAAGTAGGATTTGGCCTTCGGTACTCTGAAGGAATAGATTTTAACAAAATAGGACGATGATCCGAACCGAATTTACACAAATGGTGGACCTTAGTAAGAGGGTATGTTTGATTCCATTCCGAGTTCATAAAGGCCCAATCAATTTTTTCTTTAATAAAACTACGTTCCCAAGTGAACCTTTCTCCAATGGTTTCCGTTCAATGAGTTGACACTTGGAAATACAATTTTGAAATTGCCTCATGGATCTTACATCAACCTCAGAACCCCCACATTTATTTTCACCGTACAGATAAGCATTAAAATCCCCAACCACAATCCACGGAATGCTAACCGACTCACTGAAATCATTTAAATCATTCCATAAATCCTGGCGAAGAGTACGATTCGGCTCAGCATAGATACATGACAACATAAACACTTTAGAATCCTTGATCGTAACAACTCTCGTGTGAATAGCCTGCGTGGTAGAATAAATATAATGGACAGAAATATCATCCACATTCTATAGCAACCAAATGCCCCCTGCAAACCCAGTAGCTTCCAAACGGATCCAAGTGTCGAAACCCAATTTATTGATAATTCTGTTAGCCTTACTGCCACTAACACGAGTCTCCATAAGAATCATAATCCTAACATCATTATTTTTTAACACATCTCTAATACGATTGGGAAAATTTTTGGAAGCTCCTCCCCTGCAGTTCCAAGACAGAATATTTATAGAATTCATAAAATAACTAGATAAGATAGAACACATACCTGGACAAGCTTCTGGAGCTAACGACCCGGGCTAGAAGCTTGCATAATTTCCACATCCACTAGCGCCTCATCCCCAGCCATCTGCGATACTTCAACCCCATTCACAGTATCCGCATCACTCACAATGTTAAGTTCCTGCAACTGTTGCGCGTTCCTGTGCTCCGCTGGTTCTGTTAACTGGGTATGAGAATTATTATTCAAACTTGTGCTTCCACTGATCAATTCTTGAACCCCTTCACATTGATAGGACATGTCAGCCTTTTTCTCCATATATTTCGTCCTACTCATTCTTTTCACTTCGCTGGTTCCTTTCTTGGATGCTGACCCAAAAACCACAACATTATTTCTGCCTACTTGCTTCTTTTTGAACAGCAGATCTGGATTTTTCGGCCCACTGAAACTTGAATTTTTTTTACACTTCAATTTATCCCAAAATGGGCCCTTCTTATTTTTGCTTTCACTTTTCTCCATCCTTAAACTTTGGGCTTCAACCGGCCCACTTCCTCCTTCTCCAAGAATGCCATTCTCGTCCTCTGCCATTGACTCCTCCGGGCCCACACTTTTTCCTTCTTCATGACTCACCACCGACGGCTCCCCCATCTCTTTCCCCATATCACCTTCCTTCTCCTTCCCTTCGTCTTTCCTTACTGTGCCCGACAGTGCGCCGCCATCTCCTCCTACCTCAAACATGGAAATCAAAATTTCCATTTTCTTTGTTTTCTTTCCATCACCTCCACCCTTATTAGAGCCCTGATGATTTTCTTTCCTCCTCCACTGCACCTCTGCTCCTCTATTTTTCTTCTGTGTCGCCGAAAGATCTTTAGACAAGACAGGTGCATCTCGATTTTGTAAGACACTGAATCTCGATCCCGAATTTCGATCCCCTTCATTTCCTCCTTTCCGTTCAATACTAGCCGTTCTGCCCATCTGAATTTTTCCTCGGGCGCTGTTCTGGGGGCGTGACTTGATTGAAGACCTAACCTGCATCCAAGGTCCATACTCCTCATCTATAGAGATCCCAGGTATAGCTAGTATAGGTTGCTTAGCTATTTTATCTCTCTCCTCCTGTGTCGTAATCATTTTTTCCGGCATCGTCTGAGTCTGAGCTTCAAGAACCTCCGACGGCTTTAATGGACAAGTGTCTACTGTATGACCATACACACCGCATTTGAAACAGATTGTATTAAGTCCCTCATACTCGATTGTATAGACCCTGTTTCTGAGAATGAACCTGGATTGCAGTTTTTTGTTTAGATCAATTTCAACACTAACTCTTGCAAATTTTCCTCTTTCCACCGTCTGTCTGTTGCTACCTTGAATGGCTAAAGTATTCATATCCACTTTGAGTGTTTTCCCTATTAGATTCCCTATCTTAAACATGCACTCTTTAGAATAGATATGCATAGGGAGGGTGGGCACCCTGATCCAAACAGCTACCTTTCTTACCTTATTGCAATATGGGTTAAAGTTAGGACTCCAACGTTGTATTGCCAAATAATGACCCTGGATTAGCCAAGGACCATCGAAGAGCAGTTTAGAACACAGGCCTTTATCCGCAGACCTAAACACAAAATAATTATTGGGCAGGTCTATTACTTCGAAATTGTCTGAACGTAGCAGGCTCTTAATCCTATCCTTCATCATGTAGAGATTTGTTCTCCTTCCTAACACTGTAATAATTAAAGCATCCTTCCATGGTCTACACAGCTCCTTCAGTTTTTCATTGGATATGACTAGGGAAGGAACAGAGCCTAATTTCTCCCTTTGTTCTTCATTCAAATTTGGAGTTTGTTCCTCCTCTTCTTTGATCCATTCCAGCATTTGATCCTCAAAATTTCTATCCAAAGATTCCGCTCTTTCTCCCAAGAGTTTCTCCTTATAGGAGATTTGGCTCTTGCAGCTCTTAACCATACTCTGTTTCTGTGATGCTCCCTGTTCAGCCTCCATCATTGGTACATCAGCAACCTGAATTTTCTTACCTTCATTACAGCAACCTTCTTCAGATACAATACCATTCTGCAACCTCTTGATGTTCCTTCCCAACAGGTCACCCTCTTCTTTAGACTTACCTCCACCACCTTCAGAATTCAGACCATTTGTATCGGAGTTAGCCGACTAGCCATCACACTCACTCTTTCTCTCGTTTGCTTTTTCTCCGGCCATTTTTCTCATCCCGTGTCACTTTCACCACCACTATTTTTTATGCCTCTTTCCATCCGTCTAATCTTAATTATAAGATAAAGTTGATTTTTTGGAAAAATTAAGGAAGTTAATTAAATTACTTTAAAGTATTTTTATCTTTATTTTTTTCTCCAAACTAATTAGTTTGACTAATAAACTAATATATAATCTAATGATACATAACATATGTAATGATTAAATAACTTATTTAGCTTCATTAACCTCTAAAAAAAAAAGTCAATTTTGTATTATATTTAGGACCAGAGGTAGTATATTAATATTTTTAAAAAAACAATACTGAATATTTCATAAATTATATTACAAGAATATTTTGTTAAATTGAATACTCATTAAAATGAATAAAAATTGGCAAAAAATAATATTTATAAAAAATAAAACGAAAAAAGATAAGAAAGTACCACTTGAACTTTAAAATCCCAAATTAATCTTGTTGCTTACAAGAGTATATGTATTAACTATAAGTGTCCGTTTGGTTCACGGAATTAGAGGTAATGTAATAGAATTTAATGCAGTGTAATATAATGTCATGATGATTATATAAATTTGTTTGGTTCGTCGTTAAAGAAAGATGATGAATATGCATAAAAACATTTGGTTGAATTACATCGTACATAAGAATATATGAGAATAATATAACTAGAGCCAAAATTACCCTAACTACACATGTACATGTACATGTTGGATTCGTGGTAATTGTTTCAATTTGTGTAGTGTATATGTTGAGTTCATAGTAATTTTTTAATATTTAACAGTGAAAATATTATACTATTTACAAGTTTGGTTTATGATAAGTTTTTAATGTTTAATGGTGGGAATATTATTTGATTGGATATTTTAATATTTTTAAGGTGGAATATAATTTTTTAATCAGGAATATTTTTTTGAATTTTAATATTATTAATTATTTTTTCACTATTTAATTGTGATAATTATTTAATATTTAACAACGTTTATGGGTGGGCACTTTGGCCAATTTAAAAATTATAATGACAATAATGTCTTTTTAACTTGATTATATCTTGTCCGCATTCCTATTCATCAGTCATAGCAGTGTAATCATGATTACATAATTTATATTATGTAAATCCAACTAAACATTATAATCGGCCTATTACATTAGGATTATATGTAATTCTCTTTCATGGAATTGAACCAAAAGGGCTAAAGGAGTATAGCATTGACAACTCATTTTAATGAAAAACCAATTATTTGAGATTTTAAAATTTAAGTGGTACTTTCTTATCGATTTTTTTTCAAAATAAAATTATAACAATATAAAACATGAAAATGGCGATGCACAAAATTTCGAGTATAATTCTTTTTTATGTTCATTAAATAAAATCTACTTACCTTCTTTGTATGGCAGCGATTTTTTTTTGGATAAAGTTTATGAATTAGTCAATTAAAAATGTTATTCTTTGAAGTCCCCCCGTTGTAAAATTATCATCATTTTTAAATTTATTATCACGCCACAACTCTTTATTTTTTCACAATCTCGGGCACATGTTTAAACAAAGTTTACAATACGCTTCGGGTAAAAAAAAAAAAAAATCAAAATACACATAATCTCCTTAGTTTTAATTTCGTGGGATATAACCCTCATCTTTCACATTTTAATTTTTGGCCCCAAGCGGCAGACAATAGTGGAGCTGGGAATTAGGGTCGGCCCTGAAGGACTCGGGGTCAGGAAAATTGTAGTTTTTCAAGGCCCGACCCGAGAGCATCAGGGTCAGGGCCGGCCCGCAAGGCCCGGAAGTCCTTTTTACAATATTTAACTATTTTTTCTGCGTATTTTCACCAGAGAGATATAATTATTAAATAACAATGATTAAAATTATAATTTAATACATAAATGTTGTCAACATTAAGGTTTAAATAACACGTCTCTTGCAACAAACAAACACGGTTACTAATGTATAATCAAAGATAAAATCATGTCCATAAATAACTCACACAAAAGCCAAAGTATAAGAAGGTAAGAAGCTAAATACTCTAACCTCTAAACAACATGAGTATGACGACTATCATTTTCACCTTCTTCGCCACTATCATCAATTTCAATGACATTTGATTGTATTTCACTTTGAGTAGTAGGTTTAAGTAGTCAAATAATCAAAACCTCCATCAAAGTTCATACTCTATCAGGAAGAATAGTATATAATATGATTTTATTCTAAATAGGCAGAACAATATACTCAAAAATCACAATATGATTCAATTAGACAAAACAATATACTCAAAAATCATACTCTATACAATATGAGGACAGAGTGACATATAGCTTCAATAAGGCAATTCAAAAATGTAACATGGTTCCTTTCCAAAAAATAAAATAAAAAATAAACGGGATTAAAGAGCCAGCCCGAGACCCTACAGAGTTGGCCCTTTTAGGCCTAACTTTTTTTTGAAATTATAATTTGTAAGCCCGACTCTTAAAGGATCAGAATCTAAAAAGGTCGACCCAATGGGCTCGACCCGTTTTCCGGCTCTAAATTATTAGCATAGGTATTGGCATTCGGGATGTTTCCCGCTCTGGGCTTTGTGGCACTTTCCGCGGCAAGTCAGCTGATTTTCATCTTTGAGACTTCGGAGTTTTTGACGATTCCGTTTGAGAATTTGTTCCCTCCAATTCTCCATCATCAACACCTCAATGGATTTTCTTCAGAACTATGCAGATCAAAACGACGACGGTTCAGACGAATCTGGCAACCACGATCAACAAAACCCTAATTCCTCACCTGAATCCTCCCCTCCTCGGCTTCTTCCAGCCAAATCTGCCGCCCCCAAGGTGGACGACACCATGCTTGCACTCTCCGTCGCTCAAGCCAATCAAACCCTTTCTAAACCAATCGACCCCACTCAGCACGTTGTCCCTTTCAACCCCACTTATAGCCAGTTATGGGCGCCTCTTCAAGGCCCGGCGCATCCGTACGCCAAGGACGGCGTTGCCCAAGGTATGCGTAATCACAAGCTGGGTTTCGTAGAAGACGCATCTATCGAGCCCTTCATCTTTGATGAGCAGTACAATACTTTTTACAAGTTTGGCTATGCCGCTGACCCGTCAGCCTCTGCTGGGTATAATTATGTTGGGGACTTGGAGGCACTGCAGAAGAATGATGGGGTTTCAGTTTACAACATACCGCAACATGAACAGAAGAAGAGGAGGCTCGAAAAGAAGAAAGAATCCGCGGACAAGGAGGATGCAGAGGAAGACGAAGTTGATGTGATTGAGGTTGATAATCCAGCCACTGATACGTGGTTAATGAAGAATAAGAAGAGCCCATGGGCGGGTAAAAAGGAAGGATTGCAAACCGAATTAACCGAGGAGCAGAAGAAATATGCAGAAGAGTATGCTAAGAAGAAAGGAGAAGAAAAGAGTGGGTTTGGAGGTGAGAAAGGAGAGGTTGTTAAAGATAAGAGTACTTTTCACGGGAAGGAGGAAAGAGATTACCAGGGTAGGTCTTGGATTGCACCTCCTAAGGATGCAAAGGCCAGTAATGATCATTGTTATATTCCTAAGAGGCTTGTACATACCTGGAGTGGGCACACCAAGGGCGTATCTGCTATACGGTTCTTTCCTAAGTATGGGCATTTGATTCTGTCAGCAAGTATGGATACAAAGGTGAAGATTTGGGACGTGTTCAACTCTGGTAAATGTATGAGAACTTATATGGGCCATTCCAAAGCAGTAAGGGACATTTGTTTTAGTAACGACGGGACTAAATTTTTGAGTGCTGGTTATGATAAAAATATCAAATATTGGGATACGGAGACAGGTCAAGTCATATCAACCTTTTCGACAGGTAAAATCCCTTATGTGGTCAAGCTTAATCCTGATGAGGATAAGCAGAATGTTTTGTTGGCTGGAATGAGTGATAAGAAGATTGTTCAGTGGGATATGAATACTGGGCAAATAACACAAGAGTATGATCAACATTTGGGGGCTGTGAATACCATCACATTTGTTGATAACAACAGGAGATTTGTTACTTCCAGTGATGACAAGTCTCTCCGAGTATGGGAATTTGGTATTCCTGTGGTTATTAAGTACATTAGCGAACCACACATGCACTCTATGCCATCCATTTCGCTGCATCCCAACTCCAATTGGCTAGCTGCGCAAAGCTTGGATAATCAAATACTTATCTATAGCACTAGGGAGAAGTTCCAACTTAACAAGAAGAAGAGGTTTGCTGGACACATTGTTGCCGGATATGCATGTCAGGTGAATTTTTCCCCAGATGGGCGCTTTGTCATCTCTGGAGACGGGGAGGGTAAGTGTTGGTTCTGGGATTGGAAGAGTTGCAAAGTATTCAGAACTCTCAAGTGTCATGAAGGTGTTTGCATTGGATGTGAGTGGCACCCGTTGGAACAAAGTAAGGTAGCAACATGTGGCTGGGATGGATTGATAAAGTACTGGTAAGTAAAATTTCATGCTGAGTCATGTTTGATTAAGGAGTCTTGTCTGGTGCATTTCCATCTATGCTATGTTATGATAGTTTCGTGTTTGCTGAACTGATGTGAGGATGTGCCAATTACTCTGGTCAGCTTGATGAGTTTTTCATTGGTGCAATTATTATTTTTTCATAGGATGCTGTATTATTTCTTTGTCATAGCGAGTTCAGCACAGCTGTCATTATCACCAAGCATCTACTATTTGCTGGTCACCATGAGACAAACGCAGGCTTTTGTGATGCGCAAGGAATGACCTGTGAAGTCTGGACTCTAGGTTTTATGGATATATAGATATAGATATATGATGATTTCATTGCCTTTGCCCCTCTGAAGCCTGCCATGTCGAATGCAAGTATGAGAAGACTTCATATTAACCTTGTTGTCATTGTAACTGAAATGAATACTTCGTAACCAATATTTGCATTTTTGGTTTATTCACCAGTAATTCAATTACATTATGCTTATTTGAATTTTAGCTTTATTGAATTTATTTGCTTAGGTTGCTTGTAAATACACATAATGTTATCCTTTAATGTTTAAATTTCTATTAACGTCATTCTTTATGATTATGATCAGACAGTATTAGATAGATGAATGCGTATATTTTATGAACTCTCCAGGCTGTGAATATGGGTGCATTTACAAAGGTTAATGTGTTGTATTATTGTTTGCACTTTGCAGGGACTAGTTTCTTTTGGAGGCAGTTTGCAGAAGTAGAGTAGACACAGTCAGCCGGAGGTGAGAGGGAAGAAACAGCAACTTATATGGAATTCAAATGGCTGAATTTAGTTTTCCTCGGTTGAAATCGAAGCAATGTAACTGGATATTATCTTTTAGATTTTGGGTTACTGATGATGAGCTTGTTGTAAATTGCTCCCCAGCTTTACTCCGTCCAAACTTTGGCTTTGTTATATTAGAGTGGTAAGTTTTATAGCTAACCTTAACCCTCTCCTTCAGTTATACGATTGTGTAGCACCCTAGAAATTTGAATTTCCACTCGTCAGATGGCTCAATGGGTTCTTTATGCCGGGAGGTCCCTTCAAGGTTTGGGTGGCATCTCCAAGGTATATGCAAGACGGATGCCCATTCTGTGCTGCTGCCTGTGTTGTTTGTTTCCTTTTTTGCTGGTCTCTTGTCTGTGTTTCTTACTGTGACTTGCGTTTCAGAAAATAAGGTTTGATGAAACTGGTGCTATTATGGATGCTCCTCTGCTACCCCATGCAATGAACTTGCCATTGTTTTTGCACTTGTACAAAGAACAGCGATTTCAATCTTTCCCTTATTGGGTAAGTGCTCGTAGCCATCTTCACAGGGTCTGCCATAGTGGCCCGAACTACGAATGATCTCTGTAGGCTGATGGTTCTTCATTGTCATGCATTTAAACGGAGCTACCAGCTTGCTGGTGTTGGACTTTACCATGTTGTGTTTGTGCTGTATCCAAGTTTATTTTCTAACGTTGTTAGTTTTCTTTGCGTGGCCTTAAATCTTGGCTCATTGTCGGTGTCTGTGTGTGTTTTAGCTTTCTCAGTTTGTTAACTGTTATTCCAGTCTTTTAATGGAATAACAGTTATATTGCGGGCAAAATAAATCCATATGAGAAATTTAGCACCTCCTTTGGGTTTTTTTGGCTGATATGCGGAGATATGGATCCATTTTCTTGAGGAAACAATTAACAAATTACTAGCCAGTCAATATTAAAAAAGGAATAAAATGTTTCAAATAGCTATTAATACAGTGTGGGTATGTTCTTGTCCAATAAGGTAAAGATTGACTTCGCTGTTTTAAAAAGAATAATTGTTGTGGAAGGGGTGTACCAACTAATCTCTTTTGTCACTCCCTTTTACTTAATTTCTTTACTACTGCTACCTCCGGTCTTAAATACTTCTTTCGGTTTTAATTATAAAATAAAATTGATTTTTTGGAGAAATTAAGGAAGATAATTAATTACTTTAGAGTATTTATATGTTTATTTTTTTTCTTTAAACTAATTAGTTTGATTAATAAATTAATATATAATTTAAAGATACATAACATATGATATGATTAAGTAATTTATTTAGTTTCATTAATTTATCTAAAAAAAGTTAATTTTGTCTTATAATTAGGACTGAAGGTAGTATAAGATATAGTTGACTTTTTTGTAAGGATTAAGGAAACTAAATAAATTGTTTTAAAGTATTTATATTTATTATTTTTCCTTAAAACTAATTTTTTGATTTATAAATTAATATATAATCCAATGATACACTGTATATATTATGATTAAATCATTGATTTAGCTTCCTTAATCTTTCCAATAAAAGTAAACTATGTCTTATATTAAGTACCGAAAGAGTATTAGATTAGTTTAAATGGTTGAGATTTTATACTATATTAAAATTATTATTGTAATATTAAATATTAAATGATGAAAATATTTTTATAGAAAAAATCTCAACCAGTAATAGTCAATTTAATGATAGACAAAGTGGGAGAGAGTTGTTTCTATTGATTTTCCTCTTCATTGAATGTATTTACCATTAAATCAACTTTCAATGGTTTAGATTTACTATGGTAGATTTTTATTATAATGATATTTTTTACATATTATTAAATCTCAATCATTAAAAGTTGATCTAATGGTAGATACATTCAATGGAGAGTAAATGGAGAAGAAGATCAATAGAGACACCACTCTCCCAGAGAAAGTAAGTGGATAGGAAGTGAAGAGAGGAGTTGGTGGAAATTACTGGCATTGTAATCGAACCAATGACTATCGCATTACAAATGCGACGCTCTAATTTCTGTGCTAAGCGGGCTCACATAACAGAAATTGTGCATGAATAGAAATTTAATAAACTACTGAGATCTTAGTTATTAACTCTTTATTCTTAGCTTGATGACATAATTCCTATACAAATCAATGAGGAGTATTTTGCTAAAAATTAATCTATCCGTTTACTTTTATAAGAAACAACAATCACATATATCATGTTTTTATTTATAAGAAACATTTAGAGAATGTTTACAATTTTCATTTTAGTGTCCAATTTACCCCCAATTTAATTTCTCATTTTAATATTAATACATTTATTATCGCATCTCCAAAGCATCGCTCTCCACCAAGACCACCACATATAATCTCTCTTTCATAATTCTCTTTATTATAATACTTCTTATATTTTCTTTCCTCCACAATCCTCTTTATTATAATAATTTTTTTATTATCTCTCTTATTCCCTCCGTGAATGAATAAGGGTAGTATTGAGAGAAATATTATAGTTTTACCTGGTGAAGTGTTTCTTATATATATATAGAAAAAAAGGAATGGAGGGAGTAGCTTTCACTAGAGTGAGTGCCGGCTAAGCGATTCACATCCATTTTCCTGGCGTGATATATTCCATTTTAGTTTTATTTATATTTATAAGTTCATTTTGATAAAAAAGATTTAGTGTTTATTTGAAATCATGTTTAAGATTCTCAGAAGTGTTTCTTCGTGTAAATTGAGATAAAATTCTTCTCACATATTTATTTCATTTACTATAAATAACGATTAAAAAGCTCCTTTTGAAGGCTTTAATTGTTATTCCAAATAAGCATATTATAAATTCATTTTCAAAGTAATAAATGGGGGTTTCTACCTTTTTTACCCTTATTAACCGCAATAAACCAAAAGAATTTATTCATATTGATTTTTAAAACCAATCATATATATGAGTAAAATTAAAAATTTAGTTTATAATTAATGAGTAACCTAACTCTCTTAATTATGTAAGAGTTTGTTAATTTAAATTTATAAATAAACTCAGACCCACCCAGAGTGGTAGATTTACAAGTGAAAATATAAAGCCGAACAAAGAATTCGCCTATTAGCCAGCATCATGGAAAACATTGAGGAGAAATACTTATATACTCTAGGAGCGTTATCTTATATGTATTCTAACTAATTAAAATCTAATAACTCATCTTATTTTAATCCTATATAGTAAACAAATTATTTAGAAAAATTCAAATTTTATGATTTTAGGGATGATTGAAGGGAATTGAGTTTTTTATTTTCTAAATTAAGTACTTTATGTTTGTTAAAATCATAAAATTTGAGTTTTTCTAATGACTCATATATCATATAGGATTAAAATAAGATGAATTATTGAATTTTAATTAATCAAAATATATATAAGAGGACAATGTTAAAATATACAAGTATTTCTCCTTATTTGAGATAGGGTCCAAGAAGTATGTTCCCACGAGTAAGTGTGTGTTTGGATTAGTTTTTTTTAATAGCTTTCACGACTTACGAAGTAAGTGTGTGAGAGGAGTTTTGTCTCGGGTTGCGCAAACCATGGTTTTGGAAGTTCCCAATCACACACTTAAAATAAAACTTCACCTACGTAATTACTTTATATTTTGCTAAAAAAAAAGTACTTACTTTATATATTAGATGGAATGCATTTTTGGTCTTGCCGGCAACGATTTCGTGGTTGTGGCGACCGATGCCTCGGCCGTGCGCAGCATCCTTTTATACAAGTCCAATGAGGACAAGATATTCTCATAAGCTCATCGCCGCTAGTGGTGAGCCGGGAGACAAGTCCCACCTTCACTCCTGTCTTTCTCTGTTCCTTGTTTAGGTTGGGATAGTTGTGCTGAGTGAATTTCGATTCGTTGTGATAGAGGGTTCAGTTTACGGAGTACATACAGAAGAATGTAAAGCTCCATCAGTTCCGTAATGGGATCCTTTTGACCACTTCTGCTGCTGCTAAATTCACCCGTGGTGAGCTTGCCACTGCTTTACGCAAGGTATATAACTATATATATTCATTCCCTTCCCCTGTTTCTAGCTAATTGTGCATTGCACTTGGTTTATTGGTTAAAATTTAGGTTTCTGGTTTAAACTTCAGCTTTTAGCCCCTCTGTTTGTGATATTAAGGACTGGAGGTAGTATTATCATTTTATTGAAATGCCTAATTGAAAAGGGATGAGAAAATGTATCTAATTATAGTGGTTTATATCTCCCTTATATTAGCATGGCATTTAGCATTACCTAACATCTACTTGTTATGTACCCCCCGTGGGAAATGCACTTCCGGATGTAGTTGGTAAATATTTGTGCTGACAAAAACATTTTGTTAAGTTGGCCCTAGCTTGGTTAGCAGATGGCTAATGTTGTACAGTTATGCATAATTATATAACTTGCTTTTTACAGCCTGTACTCTGGTGTAAGTTCCTGATCTTCTTGTACAAAGCTTTTAAGAAAAAATATATTCTGATTCACCTAGAAAAAACAGTAGGGGGAGTACTTGTATTACTCAGATGTTACTTAGGTTAGGTGTGTTCGGATTAGCTTTTAGAGAAAAAGTGGAGAATAGCTTCTGGAGAATAAATACTGAGCAGAATAGATTATGAGAAAAAAGTGATTTTGATAAAATGAGAATGTTTGGATATTGTAGTAAAAATAGCTTTTTTTCATGGTGTGGGCCCACATAATGAGAAAGGACTAATGAGATAGAGAGGGTGGGCCTACATAAGGAAAAATGACTAATGAGAGAGAGAGAGGGTGGGACCCACACAAAGGGAAAAAAAATAGCTTTTTCCAAAACCTTGGTTTTGAGAGATCAAAACCTAAGCTTGGAAAAATTTTAAATGTTCGGCAACCAGGTTTTGGAGAAAAAGCCGAACACACACTTACTGTTGGTAGCTGCAGCAAGGATTATTTTGTCCTATAGCCTCGAAAACCTGTTAATGTTTAGGATCTTGCAAATATTGAGCCGGTACATTATATCCACAAGTAACTGTAATCTATCAGTCTGTGTAAACTCTTTCCCCACCTCAATTTACAAAGCTCTGTCAATCTTATAAAATATTTATAACCTTTGCCTTAAAATGCCAAAAATCTATTTTGCTTAAATATTTGCTTCTCTGTTGCTTTTAATAAATTATTGGCAATATGATATACTTAGTTAAACTGTTGAATTTACATAGCTTTAAGGGTTAAACTGCAAGTTTGTCTCGAAAGTTTTCGCAGAGGAGTAATGTTACACTAGAAGTTTTTTTAGGTTCAGTATTGCCTCATAAGTATTAAAATGGAGCAATACTGCCCCTTTCTGTTCAGAAGTTAACGGCCAACATCAATTTTTTAACTGTCAATGTTAGTTTTTTAATTATATCGGGCAACATGGCTACGTTTTAAAACTTCCAAGTTGACATTGAATCTGAAAAAAGTAAAAAAACTTCCTAAGCAACATTGCTCTTAAGTGAAAACTTCTAGAGCAAATTTCACCTTAACCCTAGCTTCAACAGGTACTTTCATAAATTTGCAACACAAAACAAAGTAACATATACCAATGGGCACTCACTTCCATATTTGAATCCTTTTGAATGCATTTGTATTTGTGTTTCTTTGTTGCCATAAGATATGGACTAAAGTATGATGCTTCCTTGGAGACCTACTCATGTCTACTTGTTTTATAAGTTTCGATTAAAGGTCTATGTATGAACATTCTTGTCCTGTAAAAAAATGGTTAAAGTACCTTATGGAGGTCAGGTTCCCTCCTCTTGCTTCCTTAAATCCTAGACCAGTCGCTTTTTATAAGACATGATCTACAAATGAACTTCTCTCGATTCATTAACAATACAATATTTACCAACTAACTTCCTAAATAAAAGGATTCATTTCTTAGGAACACTGACCTATTCTTTTTTCACCTGTTATCCTCCGTTTATCTAAAATCATTTGCTTAAGAGTATCTATCTATTGGGATTCTGTATCCAGTAATACATTAATTTGATCTTGTACCTGTAGATTAGATGGAAACTGTGGTAGATGGAACTTGCACTGTTCTTAGATAATGCTATTTCAACTTTAGGTTAGATGGACAATTAGCTTGTTATCAAGTACATCATGAAATCAAGCATGTTTGGCTTACAACTGTCATAAAAGGTGAATGAAATTCCATATACAACCTATATTATGTCTGAGGGAATATAAAGCTGTAAATATGAAATGAAACAATGCAACCAGCCTGTAACATTTAAATTAAGCCTTGCAGATCACCTTTAATGCATGTATCTAACTGGTGTTCATATGCTCACGTGTATATTGTATATATAATTCATGACATCTATATTGGAATGGATGATAAATTGATTTCCATGTGACTTTGATTTTCTTCAGAACCCATACTTGTGAACATCCTTCTATATTGATCACATTGCTTCACTTCACACGGTTGACAAGGGAGCTTTTGGTCATGGCTCGTATTTTTCGTTATCAATGAAGGATAGACACTGCCATAGCGGGATGTCAGTGGAAGAAGCAAATGATTTAGTTGATAAATGCATTGTGGAAATAAGATCCAAACTGGTTGTGGCTCCTCCTAACTTTGTCAAAAAGATCGTTGACAAGGATGGAGCAAGAGTGTGTGGATGGCGTCAATCAGTCAAGGGTACACAAGCCCCTCCAGCTTCCCGTCACTGATCATTATTTTTTTTTGTTTTTTCTTTTTTGCGCTTTGTCTCCTTACACTTTCTTCTTCCCACTTAAGTTATAATCTTGTTGTGGTATCTTGACAAATCGTGGCCTCAATGCCTAAAAGGTGGATCTTGATAGTGAGTGTATGCAATACATTGCATTCAGAAATTTAAATGAATTAATGCCCCGTTTGATATTGGATGAGTTTATGAAGATAGTGAGAGTAGAAGTAGGCCTTTTAAGGTATGTTTGGTGTGTTCATAAAATTATGTATTTGCATTATGAAAAGACTCAAATACCCTTTCTAAAATACATGTGTGTGTGTGTGTGTTAGAGTTTTTTTTAAAATGTCCTTTTGCTTGCATGCAAAAGTGGAATCGAAACATGTAAGAAGGTATAAGCTAATAAATTCATGTCTTTGAACTACAAAAAATTCTTAACTGTCTAAATTGATTAATCAAGAGGAGCACAATATTAATTTTTGGATGGTTTTAAAATAATAATTTAAAGTTACGTATATAGATTAAAAAGAAAAAAGAAATATAAATGGGAATTGAGAAATGGGCAAGGGTTCCAAACCATCAAGAACTACTTTCCCTACTCTTCACGCATTCTCTTAGCTCTGCTTCTCCATTTGCACCAGCAAAGGAAATGCTTGGTTGATGAATTATAGTTTCATTCTCCCTACCATGGCTCCCAAACAAGTATCGAGCTTCATTGCTAGTCATAGCATAGATTCTCATGTGGGAGTTAATTTCTTGATTAATTATGGATAATTAGTGGATGATTGAGATCTGGAGGATAGATAAGTTGCCAACTAATCAATATTGAAATAGAGCATGTTTGGATGGGTGTTTGGATGGTTTATAAGCTGCTTTTCACATAAGTCGAGCAAAAACTCATCTCACATACTTACCTCGTATATCGTAAATCACGATTGAAAAGCTACTTTTTAAAGCTTCAGTCGCTATTTTAAACATGCTCAAAATATGTTGGAATAAACACATTTTTTCTTTTAGAGTTAAGAATCTCCCATCGTGATTCGCAGAAACTATATAGTTGAAGGATCTCATAGATCCTTCAGAACCACATGCAAGATTCTACAGCCATCGGCCGAAAACCATCATCTTTTAAATTATGCTCCATGATAATGAGAATATATCCTATAGTGATGCGAAGCACGTAGTGACTTGCAGCTTACCATTGAGAAAGAAACATGCATAGCTCAGTTTCACAGAAATGTTGAAAGTGTCGAATTTCCGTTGCTTTGATGTCTAGGGAGAGTAGCTATATGGAAGATGGAGAACCAGCATCGCCTATTTATAATCTTATGCCCAGTACACCAGTGTTCTTGAAGTATTTGGATTAGCTTATCTTAAATTTTGGAGTGTAGTCCTCTTGATTGAAAATCTCTATCAAATGGAGACAATATTTCTTTTACATACTTGTTGCCTGGTAAACATCACAGAAGGCACAAGATACTACGGTGGCAGATGAAAAAGATTCTCACAACTCTTAAATAGAGTAATTCTTGCCATTATAATTCTAAAAGAAAAAGATTCTCGCAGCATGGATATAGAAACTTGTTGGCACCTCAGTGAAGCAAGTCTGAATTTTCTGTGGCTGCTATGATTACCTGCTTCCTCATGTAACTCTTCCAAAGAACCAGCATTTTGCAGTGAAATGTTGCCTAAATTTAGCTCTCTGGCCTCCTTATTAATCGTTGCCGAGTGTAAATTTAACGTATCACCTTTTTCTCAATAACCATTCGATTGTTGAGAGTGCCTCGGTGGACTATTTTAGGCCTTTTGCCTCAGTCGGATTACGGAACCACCTTCCTTCAATCGTGCAGACCATTATACCCTTGGAGATTTTGTAAATAACTATCTTAGCCCACACGTCCTTTACTCCTTTTAGCATTTATATACTGGTGAACCAAATTAGTCACACCACTCCTCTCTGGCTCCTGACAACTGCGCCACTCCAATGGTCATGGCTGTTCAGTCTGAGCATGAGAGTGAGAATTGCGAGCGTGCTATGGAGAAGAAACGACGAATTACTGCTGCGAATACTTGAGGGATAAGGTTGTATCTCCGGCTTTCGTGTATTTTTTTCACATGAAATTTGTTTTTGTGAAGCATTATTTAATTCTCTGGCAAACTAAAGTGTTTGATGCATTTACTCAGAGAAGAAAAAGGAATCGAACTCCGTCCAAAAAAAAAAGGAAACGGAATCGAACGATGAAAGTAGTTTAATCGCAATAAGTTAGATAATTTTAATTCTCTGATCATCTAACTCCGCCGTTTCCCAGTCACTTGCTATTTTCAGCAGATTATTTTGCGTGGGATCATGAACTTGGGCTTCGATTGAAGATGGGTTCCGTTTACCTCTGTTATTAGGAGCTACTCATCATCGTTCCACAGACGGTTGAACCTTGACCTATTTCTTCATTTCATTTGTCTCTCTTTTTTTCCTGGCAATCTTTATATACCAAGTTTATATTTTTGTGCAATGTAGGTTCATTGTTATAGTTCCGTAGAAGTCCTACTTAGTGCACATTCTTTTGTTTTTACCTAACTATGTTTATTGAGGATAACTAAGTAATCCGGGAATTTGAAAAAAAAGGTTGATACCTCAAATTTTCTCTTCTCGGCTTCCTGAGATAGGGAAAACCACTTTCGCGCCTAAATTTCTTTCCACCCTCATCTTTTTTCATCCTTCTAACCCTTCCCAGAGCTTCTGGGATTCTGGGTTCACTCTGTTTTTTTTTTTGGCCAACCTTTTGGGGTTTCTTCCATTGATATATGTCTGGCTAATCAAGTTTTGGGAAAGATCGGCATGTGGTTGAGATGTTCGTGGCATTCTGATTTCTCTTTAGTATTACAATTTTATATAGTGCTTTGCATTTGTTTTCTTCAGTCAAGTGTTTCTTCATTGATTGATGCCTTATTTTCAGTAGTGTAGCCTTGTGGACTAGTAGCTACTTTCCCTTCCCACCTATCTCCGTGTTTTATCCCTTGTTGTAAATCTTACCCTACAGTTTCTTATATATTTTATGCAGGACTAAACTAAAGTTGTGTGCAGCAGATTTTTTTTGGGTGAAAGTATACAGCTGATTGAAATGAGTACTTCAGACGAAGAACGCTCTGTTATAGGAAGCAAGGCAGAAATAGGGTTTCTAGATTTTGAGGAAGAGAAATCTGTCTATAGTTATGCTCCGAATGAAGAGGACCCTATTGTCATTTCCGTCCCATTTCCTTTAGTGAATGAGAAACCACAATCAGTATGTGTTGGCCAGACTGCTGTAGATGTAATAACAATCAAGAACACCACCAATGAACCTGTGGAACTATGGAGTGTTCATATATTTGCTTCAAATCCTGAGGACTGTTTCACACTTTCTCTGATGGAACCTCCGTCAGCAAATTCAAATGCAGATAGCGTTCAAGGTTTTCTAGAGTCTTTCTCTTTGGAGGACAGGATGCTTCAACCTAATGAGATTTTGAAAGTATGGTTGTCTTGCAAAACAAAGGAAATGGGATTGCACAGCACAGTTGTGTATGTTGATGCAGGGGATGAACGAATAGAAAGGACGGTTTTTCTCTTAGCTGAAGACAAAATCTCCCAGTCTTTGGCCTCCAAAAAGCCTTATTCGAAAGGAAGGAAGAAAGAAAAATTTGTTGTAAATACTTTTGTTGCTGGCTCACGTCCTCAGAGGAAGGGCAATCGTGCATACAAGAACAGGCTTCCAACATATGACATTCCCAAGGAAATAAGAGACATGCTGGAGAGCAATCAGATGCCTGATGCTATTGAAAGAGGTCTTACGAGGAGGAATTATGCTTCTTATTTCAAAACATTAGTTATGATGGAAGAGCTACAATTGGAGGTAATCTTACTTGCTAACAAAAGATCTAACGGCAATGTGTGACAAAAAAGGGGTTAAAGGGTATTTTTGCTCTTAAACTATTCTCATAGGATACCCAGTGCTCCTGCCGTCCTGTGGGAATAGTTTGAGGACAAATATGGCTTCTAACCCCCCCCCCCAAAACCCAAAAAAGGAACAGCAAAAAAAACTGATCTTTTTTCATTTCATGTACTTGACTAGTGTCTTATGCTTTTAGGAAGACATGAGGACCTATGATATGGATTGCGTAACTTTGAGGAAAAAGACGATTCAATTCTTGTCATTGGAGGTTCCAGGGCTAGCTGAGAGAAGGCCATCACTGGTTCATGGGGACTTTATTTTTGCCAAGTTGGCCTCTGAGCATGATAATGATGACATGCCTGCTTACCAGGTTTGTTCTTATTGACAGATATGACATGTCCTGTGTTCTTCACTTGAATAAAATTTAAAGCTTGGAAGTTGGAAGTGCTGTTTCATACTGGTTACCGGAATGTAGTTTTATGAACCAGTCATCATATGCTAACATTACAAGCTCCTAGTTAGTCACTTATTTTCTAATTTGCTGTTGTAAATGATGTCAATGGTATTCTATATATATGGAAAAATGATGGAGGCCCCCCATGTCTTTGACGCATCAATATAATGACCCTTGAACACAGAAAACTGGCTCACGTCACTTTAGGTATTTATGCTGACAATGTCAGATAATATTTCGATTGACAGATTCAATTAAGGGGTAACTACTAACTAGAGACTGATTTGGCTTCTCCTAAGTGCTTTACAATTTTGCCTTTAGGTACAATTAAAAGTTGAGATGAATACATGTGATGAATATATATTATATATCATTTTAAAACACTAATCTGTTAACAATAAATGATATCTTTCTTGCAATAATCTACTTGCCAATTGAATCTATGCGACAGTTTTATACTTTTATGGGATCTTCATCTACTCCATAAGATTCATTTGCCAATTCAATCCCTTTAACATTTCTAAGACACTCCACTTTCATTTTCCTTCTCCAACTTTTACTAATAAGTTGCTTTTTAATTCTCATGTCAAAAGTGCTGGCAGAGGTTTCACACTTCACAGCATAATTTAACATTGAATTTTTTGTTTTTAATTGACAACCTTCCTGGCTCAACATACATAAAACTAAGTTTTTAGTACCTTATAGGCATAATTCATTTTGATTTCCAACTAGTCAATCTTTTTGGACTTTCCCAAGCCATGTAGTTCTTTTGTGGTTTTACTTCTACCTTAGTCATCTTAAAATCACCTAAAATAAAGGCGTAAGATCTGATGGGAATCATAATTAGAATTTTTGGTTTTAAGTTATTTAAGTAAGCATATCTAGAGTATTTTTAGTTTTATTTTGAATTTAAATTTGAACAAGGATTAAGATTTAGTAGGATTTATCTTTTATCTTGTCAATGTCTTATCTTTTACGATTAGAGAATTTAATTGGTAATAGAACTAGGGCTCTATAGATAGACCACGGATTACTCTCTAGTAGACCATTTTCATGAATTGAATGAAGTTGAGAATTTTGTGTTCACTTTATCCCTCAAGTTCTTCCATTTCTCCCTCAATTTGTCACTATTTTCTCCCTCTTTCTTCTCAAATCCTCCCTCCTCCTTTACCCTCCCTCCCCTTTCCCTCTACTGTTTTGCATCAGGATCTCTAAAAATGATTTATGGACAATTTGAGAGAAAAATATTATTCTGAATTAATGAATAAAAAAGAGTACATATGGGCCTTTATACGAAATTCCCACATAATTCCTACGAAAATGATGATAAAATTATTAGAAGAATTGGCATATGTGATTGAATTCCTTTCTCTGCGTCATTAATTACTTGCAAATATGCCTGTATTATTCGTTATGTCCAGGATTTCCGGCCTGTGTTGTTTACTTGAAGTGGACTTGTGCAGGGTTTTGTCCACCGTGTTGAGGCTGATGAAGTACAATTGAAGTTTGATCCTCAATTTCATTTTGCGCACAAAGAGGCTGATCTCTACAACGTTCACTTCGCATATAATAGGCTCAATATGAGACGGTTATATCAGGCAATTGAGGCTGCAGAAAACCTAGGAAATGAATTCCTATTTCCGCATGAGACGTCTAGAAGGAGGTGCATTGAAACCTCTCATCTGGTGCCTATTTCTGGTAACATTAACGAGGAGCAGATGCTTGCAATCAAGAAGATTTTTGGATGCAAAGGTGCACCTCCTTATCTGATTCATGGTCCTCCAGGTACAGGAAAGACTAGTACAATAGTCGAAGCAGTCCTCCAACTCTACAAAAAGCATAGGAAAGCTCACATTCTCATCTGTGCACCCTCAAATAGTGCTGCAGACTACCTACTTGAGAAACTCCTTGGTCAAAAGGCTGTCAAGTTTCGAGATGAGGAAATATTTAGGCTTAATGCATCTACGAGGCCCTATGAGGAAATCAAACCTGAGCTTATGCGCTTCTGCTACTTTGATGAGTGTGTCTTCAAGTGTCCTCCAGTCGATGCTCTCATGCAATTTAAGATCATAGTATCAACTTATATGAGTGCTTGTCTTCTTTATGCTGAAGATGTCATTCGAGGTCACTTTTCACACATTTTCTTGGATGAGGCTGGCCAGGCTTCAGAATCAGAAACCATGATCCCTATATCTCACCTCTGCAAAAGGGAGACCGTTGTCATTCTTGCTGGAGACCCAATGCAGTTGGGTCCGGTAATATATTCCAAGGAAGCAGACAGCAATGGATTGGGGAAGTCATACTTGGAAAGATTGTTTGAATGCGACTTATATTCCTATGGAGATAATAATTATATAACCAGATTGGTTAGAAACTATAGGTGTCACCCACAAATATTACATCTCCCTTCCAAGCTGTTTTATGAAGGAGAATTGATTGCATGTAAGGATGATACTAGTTCTTTGTTGCTGAATGAAGACTTCCTCCCAAATAAGGAGTTCCCTGTTCTCTTCTTCGGCATCCAAGGATGTGATGAAAGAGAAGGGAGTAATCCATCATGGTTCAACCGAATTGAAGTGAGTAAGGTCATAGAACTAGTCAAGAAGCTTACAACCGGTGGAAATATGAAGGAGGAAGACATTGGGATTATAACACCATATAGGCAACAAGTACTTAAAATAAAGCAGACACTTGAAAGTATAGATTTGCCAGAGATTAAAGTTGGAAGTGTTGAGCAGTTTCAGGGACAGGAGAGACGAGTTATTATAATATCAACTGTTCGCTCAACAATCAAACATAATGACTTTGACAGATTACACTGTTTGGGATTCCTGAGCAATCATCGAAGATTCAATGTTGCTATAACCCGTGCCATATCACTGCTGATTGTTATTGGGAACCCTCACATAATCTCTCGGGTATTTCCTTTTTACTAAATATATGTGATTAGCAAAATGATTTAATTATTTTATGATCAATTTCCTGCCAAGCTGATTATAAGTAGGAATCTGCCGATAATCTCTAGTTTTGCTTTTTCACTAAGAAGTCATGATTAATTAAATGAGTTAACTTTTTCTTTTTTGATTGAGAATGGCTTAACTATTTTATGATCAACTTTGTGGCATGAATGTGGAAACGTGATCGGATATAACTGGGTGTTGCAATGTTGCTTTATATCCAAATCTAGTACTCTCTCCGATCTTAATTATAAGATAAAGTTGACTTTTTTAGAGAAATTAAGGAAACTAATTAAATTACTTTGGAGTATTTATATTTATATATTTTTTTCTTCAAACTAATTAGTTTGACTAATAAATTAATATATAATCTAAGGATACATAACATATCATATGATATGATTAAGTAACTTATTTAACTTTCTTAATTTCTCCAAAAAAAGTTAACTTTATCTTATAATTAGGACCGGAGGTAGTATCATATTATATTGGTATGTTCTCATATCTGCTTGATACACCATTCATCGCTGGACTCCCTGCCTCCTTAAACGATCTAAAATTAAAAGGAAAACATTAAATGTTTCTTGTGTTGGGAATGCTCGGGTGCATATCATTGAATCAAATTCTCATGACTCCACCAGAAAGGAAGGCATGTTAGTGAGAGACATTTCTGTTGCTTAAACTCATTTCTCTGGTAGTGACATGACCGACATTGTGTGATTCTGATGAGGTTTATTTTACTTGTCATATGACAGGACTACTATTGGCACAAACTGTTGTGGTATTGTGTGGACAATTCATCTTATCTTGGTTGTTCTCTTCCTGAAAGACTGGAGATTCAGGAGGACTCTGGCTTCAAAAATTTTCAAGAAAACTCATTGCCCTCTGAAGATGTGGCATGTGGTCAAGAAGATTCACCACAATCTGATTCTGAGTTGCCTAAACCAGCTGGTACTGATGCAGCTGAATGGTCTGATGGTTGGAAGTAGTCTAATCTATCTATCTATCTAGCACTTGGGAGTGAGAATTGGTATATTCTTGAAAAAGAAAAAACACGACAGGCCAAATATTTTGTTCAGGCATACTAACTTGCATGCTTTTCAGCTTTTTGTGAAGCTTCCAAACTATTTGGACATTTCTAAATTTGGGCCAAATATTTTTGTTGTATTAGGTTGTCTCGAAGGAACGCGTCTTCATCTTGCAATTCTCCTTTCTAATTTGTATTTTGGCATGCTTGTTAAACAGACTATTTGTCTGGCCTAAAACAACAAAGACTGATTGTCAATATGAAAACTAATACTCCTCCGATTTTTAATAAAAGACATTTATTTAATTTGATTAGATTAAGGAAGTTGATTTAGTTAGTTAAAATGACATATTTTCTAAAACACACTAATCATTTTTTTTTAATTCCTTCATTCCCTTTCCTTTTTTATTATTGTTAAAGGGGTATCAATAGAGGTAAATTAGGATAAAGTTGATAAATTAAGATCAATTCTATAAATATGTTTTATATTAAGAACTAAAAGAGTAATAATGAATATTACAAAGATAATCATATCAAAGGGAGCTAGCTAGCTTGGACTAACATGGAAGACGCCTCATCGCAGCTGGCATAATACTGGCAGGACCAAACAATTAAGTGCGTGTTTGTTTAAGCTTTTTGCACAGTAAAAACGGACTTATTACGCAAGCCGAGAAAAAACTCCTCTCACATACTTACCTCGTATACCGTGAATCACGAATTATAAGCACGTTTTGGACAAAAATAAGCTTTTCCAAACACACACTAAAGGGTTATCTTTATTTTAGATTTTGTATATATTGAATTTTTTTTTTCAAAAAAAATGAAATTAAGATAAATAAATCTGAGCTATCCCAATATGGGGATTGAACCCCACTGTCGGTAAGAATGTGAAAGTAGGACCAGCCATTCAACAGCCACTCCCACTCCCACACCATCCTAATGTTTGTGAATGTCCACTTTCAAGTTGGCTGTTTGGGATTGAGCTCGAGTGGTTGTCCTGCTTCATCGGCGAATATTAATTCATTATTCAGATGAAAATTTAATGAATTTTTCAACATTACCAACTATTATTACTGTAATTTTCTTTTCTTCTATTACTGTTTGTGGAACATTGGAGTAACTTTGAGAATTCATTTGAATTGATTGTTCGATTTTCAATTTCCTTTCCTTCCTTATCCTTTATTGCTTCTTCCACGTAACATCTGAAAAATGAAAATTATTATCAACTCAATATGGTTAACTTTTATCACATTAAAATGTGATTGAATTAATTGATTTCAAACGAGGCATTCAATCCAAACCCAAATCAACGGAAGCTAATTGAACTTATTGATTCAATTCAATTGAATTCTAGATTTAGTTCAAAACGATCAAGCTTCAACAATAATACAAAAATCTCCTCCTTCTGTTATTTTAATATTTTGAAACTAAAAAAAAAAAAAAAGCCTCATGTCATTCCAATTCACTGGTATACATCACAATACTTGAGGAATACTCCCCAACGTGGATATGAACAAATATGATAAAATTTCAAAGCGATATAGAGGCGATTTTACACACAAATACAGACACACACACACACTTATATATGAGATGAGAACACACATGAACAAAACTAGTAGTACTTTAGAACAACAAGTCCAAAAGCAATCAGAAGAAAAGAAGGAGAGAGAGTGTAACATGATGAAGTGAGTAGGGAATGGCCTCCTGAAGCCATTATAGAAGATGGATCAGAGTTAGGAACCACCGATGGAGAAGAAGTTGGATTCATAAGTGGCATTGCATCTGATAAAGGTGCCTCAGAAGAAGATTCAGTTGTTGAAGACATAACAGGAGAAGTTGCTGCTAGAAAATAAAATCTGATGTCAGTGTCAAATTTCAGAAATCTTATTTTGTAAGTACTAAAAAACTGATATATTTATGCCTAATTAAGAAAAATAATTTGGTGTTCTTTAATATGTAGAAGTACCTTTAAGATGGGGTAATGAAGCGATTTCAGAGGGAGTTGATGGAGATTGCCCAGGAGATACTGGTCCAGTCAATATCATTTATAAATTATAACCAAACAAAAAGACATTAATTAATTGATTTGTCCAATAAAAGTAATCATATGATCTGTCACATATTCAAATTCTAATGATGTCAATTTCTCAAAGACTTGATGGTAACAATTTCTTGAGACTTATAGTCTTAACATGAATATCCTGTTTTTAACTAGACAAGTAAGTGTATTGAGTTTGACCAAAGATTGCAGGAAAAGAAGTGCATAGTGACAGCACCTGAAGCAGGGGGCAATGAACCATAGGCTGCAAACAATAAAGGGAAGATAAGAGGACATGTTAGCGTTATTAATGAACATAAATAACCAAATTTCCAAAGCAAAAAAAAAAAAAACTAAACTAAAGATTTAGAAGCTTGCTTACCACTTTTGCATTGAATAAGGAGGGCATCAGAAATGCCACAAACTTGAGGGAGATACGTGGCTAAAATACTTCTGATTGGAGAGCTAAAGGGAACAATGCTAGACAGAACAAGACAAAAGCAGTCCCCGTCACCACTTGTAAGGTACCTGAAGGCTTGGCAACACTTGCCAGTTATTAAGGTTTCATTTGGATTGCTATTTGTCAGAAAACTCATACAAGGAATGAAACTGGTAACCATTGAAGCAGCACCACATGGAACCTTGATCTGAGAAGAAGTGGTTGGTCCTGGTGAAGCCAGAGCTATATTGATAGCTAATATCAGAATCACTAAACCCTTCATGTTTAGATATTCACTTCTCAGTTTTGGCTTTGTGGGGTTTGATTAAGAACCTTAGATTGAAATGGGGTTTTGGAAGTTTGACGCTTGGGTTAGTGAAGATAAGGTGGATTTATAGAAGAGATAAAGGAAAGAAAAGCTTGAAAGCTTGTAAGAGTTGGTTTTCGGAGAACTTTTTAACTGATGATATGACTAAATCTCTGTGAGATGTGAAAGAGTTGAGAAGCATTAATTGTGTGACCTTCAAAGAACCAAGTTTAGCTAAACATGTTATGTTCACCAAGTGGCATCTGAAACTAATTAACCTCATTTTGAGTGTCACAATGTTTTGATTGGTAACTTTGTTTGATCATCTGCCACCTCGGTCATTTACCTAGTCCTCCTTGAATATTTAGTATCAACCCTTATTAGGACATCCTGAAATTGCATCCTGATGGAGTATGTTCGCGTCACTATTGTCAGTTCATGAGATTGGTGCGATTGTTGTCTTATCAAAGTTAACTTTTTATCAAAAAAAATAAAAAAGTTAACCTTTTTTTTTTTTTGCCATCCTAAAGTGTTAACCTACCTAAAGTGTTATAACGTATCATGGATCCTTTGGGCATTGGGCCCAAATTAACTTGTTCGTGGTATATTGTTTACAAATTCGGCAACCATTTTTCTCGCTTTGGGCCCCCAAAGAATGTTAGATCCGAAATCTTATGTTACAGATCCCTTGAGCAGAGCCGATGATTACTAGCATTTAGCAGCAAACACATGGGTCGGATTTAGCCCAACATATTCATATACAAGAATTAAGCCCAACATTAGCTCAAGCCCGTTCAACCGTTCGATTTTTATTTTTTATATAATATGAGCAGTGGTTCAATTTTTATAAAACATCACAACTTTTTTTTTTTGGACAAAAAAATATCACAACTTCACAAGTCATGAAAAATATGGTTTAGTTTTGAGCTTCATTTAAATTGCCCATAATCCACTGAGAACATCAAATCAATGATGTTATTTACAATTCTACTGACCAATCCCATGCCTTCTTCCAGAAAACTGCTAATTATTATTGTGCAAGTTAGGAAGCTTGTTTTTATCATGAGCATTTTTTTCTACATATAGTTTTGAGATTTTCATACCTCATTTTCATGCTTGTTCAATTACGCAGGGACGACAACATGTATGTAACTAACTTCATGTTGTCCCTTTCACCAAAGAAATTTTAACTTTCGTGTTCATTGGTTCTAGATTCGGAAAAATCAATTTCCATGCTTATTGCTCGGTTCAAAGTCTGAACAAGAATTTTATTTTTCATTTCCTGTTGACTTGTAAATCATAATTAGCCGTACGTTAACCAGGCTTCATGACATTCTTCCCGATTTAAGGTTCCAAGAAAATCACAGGCATAGAACTTAGGAGAGCTGAAAGGGTACGTAATGAGACAAGTCAACAAGGTTGATGAGCTGCACAAGCAAGACGGCGCAATGAAGCGACGTCGTATAAAACAAGTGTCAAAGTCTCCGCGTTTGAAGTTTGAACACACAAACAGGCCGCCTGGTTCTGCAACACCAAAGACCAAACAGTGGCAGTTAGAAAAAAGTAGGAGAAGCAGTTCACCAACACAACTAAATTTCATCCTCTTTCTCTTTGTCTCTTTCTCTGTTTCCCTTCCCTACATAAACCTCTCCCCCTCCCAAACTAAACCAATCAAACACAAGCAACATTCACGTATTCCTCTTCTTCCACAGCATTATTCATTATTATTGGATTCATCAGATATGGCTCGTATGTGTGTGGCTGTGGCGGTGGTGACGGTGACCGTGGTGGCGGCCATGTTGTGCGGAGGAGCTTCGGCACAATCGAGCTGCACAAACGTGTTGGTGAGTCTATCGCCATGCCTCAATTACATACAGGGCAATTCCTCAACACCGTCATCATCATGCTGCCAACAGCTTAGCAGTGTGGTCCGTTCACAGCCACAGTGTTTGTGTCAAGTCCTTAACGGTGGTGGCTCCTCTCTGGGAATCAACATCAACCAAACTCAGGCTCTGGCTTTGCCTTCTGCCTGCAAGGTTCAGACCCCACCACTTACTCAGTGTAAAGGTAACATCTTTTCTTAACATTAAGATCAAGTTTTGCTTTCAATTATGTTAGTCCTATTTTAATTCGTATCTTTAAGCTAATATGAACAATGGATTGGACAGCATCTGCTTCACCGGCCGGCTCACCAGCTGCAGACTCTCCAAATGCAAGTCCATCAGGTGGGTACATACCTCCACTCCTAAATATAAAAGTCAGACAATAAATTTGTTTTGGTCGTGAATACAAGACTTCAATCTATTTTATCATCTTGATTGATTGAACATAGGAAAAAGGTTTCCCTAAAGGGCAACTACCTTAACTAATTTCATTATATCTGTAAATAAATTATCTAACTTTTATGTTAAGTACTAGAAGTAATATTGATGCCATTTGAAGAAAGCAGAGTGAGTGAGCATATTGAGGTCTAATTTTCTGGGTTGTGGGTGTGATTTCAGCGACAGGATCTAAAGATGTGCCCTCACCAGATAATGGCTCTTCGGATGGCAAATCCATCAAGTTATCTATTCCTCTCGTGTTCATTGGTTTTGCCGCAGCATATGCTTCCACTTTCGGAGCATACTGATTCTTTCAGCCTCATGTATTCCAATTTTTGACATGCTATTATTATTCACTGGCTATTCGATACGAGTGTTCTTGTGTGCATATAGTATTTGATTTCCTCAATGCTGAAGAGTTCTATCATTCTCATTCGTTATTGTCATTTCACATAATTCTGTATTGTAAAAGAGATTCATGTCTCTCTTCCCTTTATCAATAATAAAGATGGCTTGTATCTTGCATTTGCAAGAGTGATCTTGTTATCAATTTAACATCACACATATTGTCCCTCTCTGCATCCATTCGCCCTGGCACTCTGCGGCACTTATAGTGCTCCTTGTCTAAAGGAATTGCTCAAAAGCAAGAAAATGTCAACCAGTTCAAATAAACTATCAATGAAAGTTCATAACAAGAGATTCAAGAATGTGTGGGCAGACACCAAGTTCGACCTAATACATTCTGCTGAACTTCCATTTGGTCAAAAATAATTGAAGATGACAAATGATTAATTCCTAAACTAATTGAATATAGAAGCTCTGCTATTACACATATCAACTACTATCAAACTAAACAACATCCGAACTTTGTGATGAAACCCAGTAGAGCATTTTACAAACAGATGTCTGCAGAACCCTGCACTCGTTTTTTTCTCTTTTTTGAAAGAATATAATCTTTTATCATGGCAAGTTCCAGTTTAGTCCTATCAAGCAAAAGGTTTTCCTACAGCCAAATATTTCTGGTATATGCAAAAATTTGCAGAAAACGACATTCAAGAGTCCCTTAAAGAGCTATATCTCACTCCATTTAAATCATAGATGAAGGAACTCAAAGCACTTCGGAACAACAGTTGAACAATTGAGGTTCAGCATAAACCTAATGGGTAACATACTAGCAATCATAAAGCTTCTCCCCCATCTTCTACTCTCTCATTACTTGTGTATTTCTTTCCACACACTCCTTTCAACTTTGTCAGTTAGCATATAACTAGAAAGTAAAGCCACCATTCTTACAAGAGGTGTTCTCGTAAACAGCATATAAGCATTCATCGCTTTCCCTTTTATTTTGGCCATCCCATCAACATGCCTTAAAAGAAATTGAAATTGTACAAAATCTGGGTAAATAAGTAACTCAACTGTCCAGAATCCATTTAAATACGAAACTCAGTTTTGTCATGTTAATTAGACAGCAGATTTACATACCTCTTTCTCTTGTTTTTCATTTTCCTTCTTTCTTTTTTGGATAAAGCTCTTTGTCGATTTTACCTTGTCATCGATTCTAAGGAAAACCAGCTAAACGAGAATGAAAGTGAAGGGTGAAAACAAGAACAAAAGCTCTAATGTATTCCATTAGATAACTTGAGAGCGAAAGTGCATTCAACCTTCCGTATAACATTAACTGCGACTAAAGGCTTCAGATATCACTGTGCACTGTAATCTATTTCTAGCATATATGTGACAGAAGTGTCAAGAAATCAAATGTCCATAACCAAAAATAAATAAATAAAATAAAGAATCATACGTAAACAGAAATATAAAACTCTGATTTCATTCTTCTATGATATACATCCAAAAATACCTGAATAAAGTTAAAGTTTTCTTATTCTACATTTGTTAGCATATAAATAAGTTGTACAGAACAAATACGACTATTTCTCCTTCTCTGTACAAAGCCAGGAAATTTGTTAAAGAAGAAAACCCCAACAAAAGTGAAGCAACTAAAAATTCATTTGAACTATTCATTCATAAGAACACCATAGGGCATCACCAAAAATTTGTAATATTCAGCACAAGCAGCTTGATAACATATGTTACATAATGTGATCCCTTAAGAAGTTACACATCATGAATGTGTTCGTGACCGTACAAATTCTTCTAGTCTATCCCACACCTCCAATGCAGCAGCCCTGTCTTGGTGTCGTTTGTTCTTACTTATCTGCCCACAAATATGAAATGTATGCTTAGAGTGAATGTTAGACATGAAAAGAGAGGAAGATGATAAACAATATGATGAAATAAAAATCATTAGACAGCAGTAGTAAGGGGTACGAGAAGCCTACCGAAATTATCTTTACATTCCATTGCTTTACATTCTTTGCCGACTCCAAACTGTCATCTTCAAAACGCATATAAAATCCAATAACTGCAAGAACATTAACAGATTACCACACCTAGCTTCAATTCAACCAAAAAGTACAGATAAATAAACACCATCATACCCATAAATGGTAGCAACGATTTGTTGAATAAGGAAAATAACAAAACAAATACCAACTCACTTTTGTTAAATATTTCAACGTGGTCTTTAAAAGGCCAGTCCTTAAACTGCCATTCTTTGCCCAATACAAAAACGGCCACTACTCGGTCCCAGTCTTCTGCTTTGAGAGTAGATGGCTTATCCCTCACTTCATAAGCAGTAACCACCCTATCCCTACTAAGCTTCTTCTGCACCGTCACGCAATCTGGCCGTGCACCCTTCATCTGCTTCACCTTGACGTCAGTAGGTATATAAACACCATCCTCCAAAAACTCTTTCACATTGTAGATGGTAATAAGAGTCTGAAACGCACTGGGCACCAAAATTATCGGCACTCCTTCTCCTATCTTACTACCCTTCAAGTGCATTTTGGGTTTTGGAGTAGCATCGTAGCCCATCTCATCAGCAAACCCTAAACCGCGCTCATCCGCTCCCATCAACCGACTCTTAGCAACAAGCCCATCTTTTCTCTGCTGCGACTCGATTCTCTGCCTCTCCTCTTCGCGCTTCGTCGCCGCAATCAGTACGCTGTAGAAATCCCTATTTTTGCATTCCAGCAAGGCCTCGCGGTCCTTCAACGGCCTTTCGGCTGACTTAATCATGGACATGAAATCCAATTTCTTATCATCAGGGACAGCGGTCAAGTCGGTACTGACACGATTCGCCGCAAATGCAGGCTCTTCAGGACGGTACTCGATGGAATCAGTAGAGGATATCTTACCCTGGAGGTATTCGAGGAGGGGTTTTCGGTCTGGGAAGGTAACAGCGGGGATTCCAAGGGAGACGGTGTTTTGGATGTAGTCGGTGTGCTTAAAGTGATGATTCTTGATGTAATGAACTAGGGTTTCGAGAGTGTAACGATTGCCCTTGGTTGAGCGGTAAGCAGTCTCGACGGAGCAAGGAAAAGAATATTCATTACCGAATCGGAACTCGCCGCCGAACCGAACTATCTTCTCCAGCTCGCCTCGAATGGTGAAGTCCCTGAGAGCAGTGAGGGGATCCATCGGAGAGCTCAAATCTGGGTGTTCCCCGGTGTCGCTGCTCGCTAAAAGAGAGACTGCGTGGCTGATATTACAATTAGGGCCTGTTTGGTGAAGAGGGAGCGGATGGATGGAATGTCACCTTATTTGATATGATTTGGTTAGAGGAGGATGGAAGGAAATATTTTTTAATTATATTTTGTTTGATTTAAGAGGGGAGGAGAGGAGAGATAATAATTAATTTATCAATTTACCCTTAAATATTAATTTATATATTTTTATGGACAACATCCATAATATAGTGAATTAAATAATAATAGTCCTAAAAAGCACAAGTTTCTCAAAGCAATAAACCTCATGTCAATAATTTAGAGATTACCTAACATCTGGGACATAAAAGATAAACCTTGATCTTAATATTATGACCTGTAATTACATAAATTGGTTCATAGGCTATGGGTTGAGAAATAATGCATTATGTTTCATCCACACATAACAAAAATGTACAAATACTTGACAAAAAATTTCAATCCTATCCATATGATGAATATTGAAAATTTACAATGTATTATATTTCTCAATCCAAGAAAAAAAAAACTCTACATGCATTTGAGTTGTATTTCTCAAAAAAAAAAAAAATTGACCAAACTACAGCAAAATTGGAAGCCAATGACGTCAAGCATGGATAGAACAGTGTTGCTAAGTTTATTATTCTATGTATAAAATATATGCAGCAACAAAACAAAAGAATTAAATAACATGTTCTGTTTTTAGTTGACTATCCTTTAATTTTTATGAAATCCGTGGCTGACAAATTCTAAAAGTATGTCTCATACAAAGACACTACTGGCCGTCAGCACAGGTCCAAACTTGAAACATTGGAGAACAGAGGTATATTTTTATTTTCAACACAGGGTGGAAATGAGAATATGAAAAAATCATGGGGTAAAATAGTCCCACATTTTTTGCTCCCTCCAAAACCCCTCAATTTGGAGGGAACAAATATGAGAGGATGAGAGGAATTTGAAACCCCTCTTTTAGGCCCCTCCAATTTTTCACACTAAACAAGGGGAGGGGTTCATTTTTCATCCCCTCCCCTCCAACCAAATAGGGCCTTAAGCTCTAATCCATGTCATATACTAATAATATACTCTCTTCTCTCTTTAATATAAAACACAGAGTTAATTTTAGAGTTAAATATAAGATATAATCTTTATATTTATTTATCTTTTCTTAATTTACCTCTATTGATACTCCTTTAACAATGATTGATTAAGGAGGAGGGGGTTTAGAAGATGACCAGGGTGTTTTAGAAAATACATGTCATGTTAACTAATTTAATAAATTTTTTTAATCTAATTAAATTAGATAAATATATTTTACATTAAAAATAGTAGAATTTTTTGACCTGGGTATCTTTATACTTTTAAGGACGCATTAACCTCTTTAGTCAAAAAGCATAGTATTCTTTAATCAAAAATCAAAGTACTCCATTTACCAAAACAAGTTAGGGTTGAGAGGTAATTTTGTTTCGAACATTATTTGGGATGTAATTTTATCTTGAAAGTGTTAAAATGAAGCAATTTTATCCCTATCGTTATCTTAGTTGATTTTAACCATTAGTTAATCAAATATGTTAATCTGACAGTTCACACGTCATCTACTTCATTTTTATTAAAGCAAAAATTTGTTCTAAAAGTTTTAAATCTATGAAAATGAAGTAGATGACGCATGGACTTTCCAAGCAAATTTTCACCTTAACAGAAATATTAAGTTAATAACATGTGGACTGTCAATTCAGCATATTTCGTCAACTAACGATCAAAATTAACTGAGATAATAACCACGACAAAATTACTCCATTTTTAATATTTACAAGGCAAAATTGCCCCTTAACCCAAACAAGCTACCAAAAAAATTAAAGTACTCTAAGGGTCGGGTTCTTAATGTATGATCTAATTGTGGAGTTTATCTTAATCCTAATATAATAACTCTTTTTCATATTTATTAATATTTTTTTAATTTAACAATACTCACACAATCATAATTAAGTAAAAAAAAAAAGATAAAGGAAATTTAAAAAAATGATTAAAATATTTTAAAAAAACATATTATATTAACTACTTTAATTAATTTTATTAATCTATTAAATTAAGAAAACAGGTTTTACATTGAAAATCGAAGAAATGATTTAAACTTAAAAATAAGTAATGGGAATACGTTTTTAATTTTTTTTTTTTTAAATTGCGGCTACCTTTCAAAATCATTCTTTCTTTCTTTTTTTGGCCAACACACTAATTAAATTTACCACAACAGTTGAACATATGGGCTTGCATTTTTGGGCCTTAATCTGAAATGGGCCTATTACTGTCGCAGTCTATAAGCTTCCGCCCGCCTTGATTGACTAGTTGACCAAACTAACTTAGCTTTCAAGCTACGCGCAGTAATATTATACAATCATCGGACTAACCCAACATGCAAAGCTCATCTATATATCTATGGGTGCCTCAGGAGGAATATCCGTGCGACCATTTTACCCCTCAGACGCAGAAGACGTGCTGAAATGGGCGGGTGACGATAGAGTGACGCAATACCTGCGATGGAACACCTTGAAAACTAAAGAAGAAGCTCTGTCGTTCATAGAGAAGGTTGCCATACCCCATCCATGGCGGCGATCCATATGTCTGAACGGTCGGCCCATCGGATATGTATCTGCGAAGCCGGGGTCCGGTGATGACCGGTGCAGGGCCCACATTAGCTATGCGGTGGGCGTGGATCACTGGGGAAGAGGGATAGTGGCGGAGGCTTTGAGGATGGCTATCCCTATGGTCTTCAAACAATTTCCTCAGCTGTATAGGATTGAGGCTCTGGTGGACATTGACAATAAAGGGTCTCAGAGGCTGCTTCAGAAAGTAGGGTTTGCTGAAGAAGGGTTGCTCCGGAAATATGGCTTTTGTAAGGGGCAGGTTAGGGATTTCCTCATCTACAGCTTCTTGTCTACTGATAAGCTTAATAATTGATTTCGCCTTGTTTATATCATCGGTCATTTTCCCATAAGCGAAAGGATTAATTATTTTTTGTTCTAGCTCTATATACATACTTGATTCTAGTGGGGGAGTTTTTATGTTTTTGTTTTTGGCCTTATATGCTGTGTATTACTTTTACTATTGAACAGTTTAATGCAATGTATTAATTTGCTTATGCTTTTTTCGCCGATTATTAATGCGCTCATACTGCCTGGGGGAGTTCAATAATTTCATGAATTATGTAATGTACTTTATTTTATTATCAATGTATGTATTAATTAATAGTTATACTACGTGCGTGCATTCCTATAATAATAAATAGTAGTAGTAGTAGCTCTAAAATCGAATCATGCGTGCGTGTACCTGTGTTTACGTGTTAATTGATGATAAAAAAATATGGAAGCACGTCATATACCAAAAATAGATGCATATTTACATGTTTTGTTATGATTCAATAACGAAAAATAAAACTCACACACACACATATATATACCCAGCTTACAAAGTTTAATTATATACAGAGAGGATGGAACTTACAATTTTACGTTTAAGAGGCATAAAGAAAAGTAGACTAATGATTGTTATGAGTTACATTCGATGTATTATTTTTAACTATATCTTAATCGCGGATTGCTATATACATGCAACTTGTCATTCTAAGGGTGAATGGTGTGTTCTAAATTTTATACTTAAAGTCTCGCTAGCTTGAGCACTCAAATAATGTATATATTTGGAAACACTTATTTTTTGAATATAAGTGTTTATTATACAAGTCGAGATAAAAATTCTTTCACATACTTATCTACCGTGAATTATGATTTATAAACATTTATTACCTAAAAATAAGTTATTTCAAACTAACACATGAATTAACCATAGTTGATCAAACTAGAGAAGAGAATACGGAAAGAAAAACAGAACAAGTACTCGGGAATAAGTTCACATATCAGTCACTCATCACGGCGAACAATTACACAGATCTCAAAGTCAATTTCAATCCACAAAATTTAAAATCGAATTTAGTTGAATTGGACCCAAAAAAAAAAATCATCCTGAAATAGTAGTATAACACACGCAATTTCTTTTATTTTTCTGAATTAATTCACTATAAAACCGACAAAACCAATAAAAATTTACATAAACATGAATATTTAATAACACGCATAGTGGCAATGTTTGTAGCTATTAGCCTATTAGGCCACTAGCGCGCTGTTGTCGTGCCTTTGAAAATGACAACGAAAGCAATGACATTTTCTCCTTTCTTATTTTTTGACTGTTAATTAATTATTTCCCATTATTTTTTCTTATGAAAAAATAAGATTTTTTTTTTAAATACATTGAAAATATCAAATTCCCAAATCATCAGTTTTATTTACTATATTTTGATAAGCAAATGGCAACATCAGAATCACTAATTTAATATTTTCAAATGCTGAAGCCATTTAATTGAAATTGTTCTGAAAAAACAAATAGAAGCACATATATATAGCTATACTATTAGAATTAAAATTTTTAACTGATATTATTCAAATTTTAAAAAAAATATCATAGGATAAATTATGAGCATACCGATTATGTCACTAATAAGGGTTGTACAACTTAATTAATTCATGAAACAATAATGAGTAGGCAATACCAAATAGTGGAAGGAGTTTTGATCGTACTTAATTAATATAGAAAATGTCATTGCTGTTGGGAGAGTTACCTCTAATTGATATTTACTCCAATATGATATGTGATTTGTGAATAAATGACAATATTGTACTTGATAGTAACAGTGGCAACCTAGTTGTAGCATCATTATGGACTACCGTATGTTAACTATTTGGAAAGTACTATCTTTGGTTCTAAATTTAGGATAAAGTTTGTAGTGCAATTTGCACTACAAACTTTATCCTATATTTAGGATTGGAGGGGATATTAAATAACACATAATTATCTCAGTATCACCATGTATTAATTCAACTCCATCTCTTAATTTGATGGAGATTGATGATATTCTTCTTCCTTGTGAGAGTGGGTAAAGAATGTGCTATCCACACTCGTGATGAGAGAAGTAGCCTACAAGTATCAAGTCATCGAACAACTCAATCAAATTATACAAACAGAAGGTCGCTATAATATCATTATATAGAAGTATTAGATTAAGCAAAAAATTATGGTTTTTTCTACAAGTTTGTAAAATTCCAAATTGCACTTGTCTTCTCGGAATTTATACGCACTCATTTTTAAAGAATTTCAATGGTTGGGCTAAACCTTAATTAAAAAAAACTTCGCTGTCATCTCTCTCTGGCACGTATTTTTCGTGGGGTTAGTTTGTGTGTCTGTTTGTATTCACAAATCAGACTGATCTGTGTTATGGAATCCTATTCATCCAAGCACTGTGACTCAGAAATCGAAGCCCCGGCTACTCTATAACGCCATGTTAGCTTCTTAGAGAGCCCCACAGAAACAGAGAAACTCATGTTTCTCCATTTCCCTCTGTCACATGGAAATGACGCTATATAGAGATCACCATGGCCGAGAGCAAGCCTGGTTTTATCAAATCAAAATCACTGGTTTCTAATTCTATGGACACGATTGTTCACTCTTTTCTTCCTAAATATATAACCCACCCAACCGTTATACTTGCTCGCTCTCGCTCTGTGCGTGAAAACGCCTCTCATTTTATCTGTTTGTGTCCGGTATTCGGGATGATGATGAATGAAAAATAGTGAGAGAAGAGAGCATTCGAAAAAAATAAAGTTAAAAGCCTACAATGCACAGGACTAAATACATGAAGAGAGAGAAATCTTTTCATCAATCAAATATTAGACTCAGATCTTTGTTTTCAAGCTCGGAAGTTGAGGGTGTGGTCTTACTCGTGAGAGTCTAGGCTGGTATTTGTCTTCATTCGGAGGCAGGCAGTTTCACCTCAAGTAGTATTTCAAGACAGGAGTTCAGGAAACTGAAAAAAAAAACATGAAATACATAAAACGTAGAATTAAACGAGGGAAACAAAAACTAGAAGCCTGATGATGCATGCAAGTCTCTGATCATGACTAGCCTGAGCCTCGTTGCATGTCTTTTTCTCCTAATTTTTGCTGCTTACTCATTTATGTTATCTCAGTGTGGTTTAGTAACGAAGGTTCAGCTATTTATTTAGAGGTTTCATAGTCTGAGTCTTTTCAGACTCGTGCGTCTGTCTTCACTCTTCACTTTCCCTCTTTCCCTTTCAGGCCTGTCTTCTAATCGCCCGTCTCACTCTCAATCCGGAGAACAATATTTGCAACATTTTGCAATGTTGTTCATTTCTCTGAGAATCCTAGGAAAACTTGTTTCCAGAATTTTTCATAATGAAAAAGACAGCAGCGACGACAGGCCATCGCCGCCGCCGCCGCCAGCACCTGGCCGCAGACGCTTTCTGTGCGGAATCGATTCAAAAGGCGTCGGTCTGGGAATTGTCGAATCTCTTTTGGACGACATCTCTGTCAACTCCGAATCGAACTCTGAAAGTTCGAGGATTCTGTTCGGATTCCAGATCAAGAAACAATCGCGGCCATTACTTGTTCAATCTGAAAGGCCTGAAACCTCACCGGAATCGGAAGCAAAGGCCACCAAAGATTCCGGAGTCGGAGCTTGGAGTCCTCGTCGAGTCATCATAAGCTCTCTGTCTGCCAGCGAGATGGAGATGTCGGAGGAGTACACTCGGGTCACTTTTCATGGCCCGAGCCCGAAAATCATTCATATATACAGTAACTGCATTGTTCACAACAGCTTGTTTGAATCTGACTCCTCGGGGTCGTCGTCGGGGGAAGATGATCAACCTTTGTATCCTTCCACAAGGTTTCTGAGGTTCTGTTCTTTCTGTAACAAAAGAATTGACCGTGAAGATATCTTCATGTTAAGGTAACTGCTTAGTTAGTAATAATTTCTATCTGATTCATATCTGATTTACGAATCGAAAGTGACAATATGTGCATTAATGGTTCAAAACAGATTTCCGATTGCATATTTCAATGGCGAGAGAGCCTTCTGCAGTGAAGAATGCAGGTACGACGGAATACTGATGGCGAAGGAACAAGAGTTTGTGAAAGAAAGTCAAGAGCCACCGCTTCAACCAAAAAAAAGTTTTTGATTACCCCCATGCATCGTTGAATCTGCTCTGTTTTCTCTCTTTTTGGGAAAAAAAAGCAGGGATAGTTTTTTTTTTCCGGTAAGCTTAGGCCGAGTTAATCATGAAGTTTAGATAATTCATGGAGATAGAGAGAGATCGATAGGCGTGAGATATTGTAAAGGATGATTTTGTTGAGATGCAGATGCTTGGTCTTTTTTTGCCTTTCAGATTATTGCGAGCTTGTGGTGGCAACGATGATGCTTGGAGAAAAGCTTGCGTCGTAATCTTCCTTTATTGCTCATAGATGACATATTTCGCAACATAAGAATAATATAATTAAATTAAACACTTAATACTGATGATTATGATTCCAGTTGAACTTCCATTTTGGCAGATACTGTACAGTACTTGATGATTAAAAAAAAAAAACTTAAAGACCAAACACACAAAATGCGAATGAGAGTAGACAAAAATTGTATTAATCTCCGATTTGAACAGTGACAGACAGTTCAAGTAACTATAAGTTTTAGTGGGAATTATAGATCTCGTTTGGCTCAATTACAGCTGAAGCCTGATCTTGCAAGTAACGGAAGATTATACATTTGTGCAGACTTATTAAAAAATGTGTGTGTAATAAAATAAACTTATTACAGATATTCATGGCATGTGGACCAATCATCACCAGTGCAATTTATCACAAAAAAGACATGGACTCGTGTAATTTTGAAACAATTAAAACAGAAAATTTTAAAATAATTACTCAAAACTACAGCTTAAATGTTTTCATATATATTGAAGTCGAAATATATGAGTTGTTGGCCTAGAAAATGGAAATAAAAATATATGCCATTATAGAATGATTTCATTTTCAGTCACAGAATCTAGGTACGTAGGAGAAAGGAGGGACATTAATTTGATTATGACTCAGCAAACCATTGACTGCACGACATTTTCATTTTGACAATATCCCTTTTGGCCCAGTTTAACAACGCTCGAACGAAGAATCCATCAATGGATATGAATATATATATATACATGGAGTGAATAATAAAAATGAATATATGATCCTGTAAAAATTAACGTTGTTTTATGGGCACTCTAAATTACTATTAGTGTTAGATATCGGAAACAAAGTTGTCATTAATTATGTCCTTTTTTTTTTTTGGAGCATCCGGTATCAATCCTGATCGAGTTGGGTAGGACCGTAAGGGCGCTCTACCACAAAATATTTAACATTATTGTGTTCTTAAAGCTCAAACTTGAAACTTTTAATTAAATTGGTATAACCCGTTACCAGAACTCTACCGTTAGTTATCTCCAACGTCCATCCGACATAGGAAACCTTGGATCAGTCGTCCATGCGCGTCACGTAACAACCCGCCACATCCACAACTACCCATCAAGTATGAATAGGCGCCAACCACATTTACTTTGGTGCATCCTTGCTCAGGAAAAGTCCATCGTGCAGCTAGGCTCCCATCCCTGTTTCCATTGGTGGCTCTTCCAACTAGCTTTTCATGAGCCTCCCAAAGGCTTTGTAGCAGAGCGTTAACACCATTAATAATCATAGTATCCGAAATCTTCGTTTCAAACACGAAGAGATTGCACCTCGTCTAGATCTACCAACATGTGATTGCGAACACAGCGTTCCAATCCTCTTGCTCCTTATGGTCAAATTCCTACAAATTCCATCAAAGGCAAGTAGTAAAATCCATGGATGTGAACCGATGCCATGCAGCTGGATTAACTCACTCACGCTATACACCTTGTGCATGCTGACAATCTCGAAGCATGTGTATCGTATCTTCTGAGTGCACTTGACTCATGGGACACCGGTCATCTTGGCTCAAACCCCTCTTACACCGAGGCGCGTTCGTTAAAAGCCTTTTACGAGCATCTCTCGACATGAGTTTGGAGTAAGCTGACTGAACAGTGAAAGCTCCGTTACTAGTCCACTTCCAACGGACATTTTCCCCGTCCATAACCTCCATACCTTCCTCGACTTTCCCTCAAGTGGCCTTGATACCTAACCAAAGGTTTGAGCCAGGTTTCTTGGGTTCTATTTTGGGGAGTAAGTCAAACCAGTACTTGTCTCGTAATTCATCACGCCTTTTAACTAAATTCCACCTCACCTTCATTAAGAATGCATTCTTCGCATGCCTAATCCCGAGGCCTCCTTTCTTCTTTGGTGTACAGACTTCCTCCCATGCCACAAGGAGAATCTTTCTACGTTCCTCTGACCCACCCCAAAGAAACGTGCGATTATGCTTTATCAAGAGTCTGAAGCTTTGATAATTTTTTATCCTCCATCCAGCAGCCATCTATTCTCTTCACGGACCACAAAGGTAACAGCAACAACTTAATTCATCATTTGAACTAAATGCTAAGTCAGTATTAATTTTAATGGTAGCCATTTCCCCAACTCCTTGTTCCTTCTTTTTGTCAGAATCTTTTATCTTTTCTTCATCAGGTAGGCAGCCATTTGCATCCCAGAATTCTTGTAACACCTGCTTGGGAAAAGGCAAATACTGGATTAGGAGCAGTATTTATTCTCATAGATAAAAGCATTCCTTCCCTTCCGGCCAAATTTGCCATAGAGTGGTGACCATTTCGATACTAAATTCAAAGAAATAATCATACAAAGTGAAAACCATTTCACAAAAATCAGCATTGCCATGCCCATTAATTAAAATTAAAAGACAAAGGGCTGCCAAACCAAGTTAATTGAGACCATTCACAACCCATAAACAGATGAGTGATTGTTTCAGGTTTTTCTCTGCATAAACAACATATATCAGAAACGCCACACCTCCATCTAAGAGAAGGAACCATCATGTTGAGAATATCAGAAATTTATCCCTCTATTAACGATAAATCCCACCCACGGTCAATAAAACAGCCACTTTCATATATTTGAAAGTTTCAAAAGGGCAAGGTGAGAATAGTTTCTTACCCAGAACATATTTAAGCCACGGATCAGCCCACATTCTTGTATCCATTCCATTGCCAATGCTCTTTATTACATTTCCTTTGAGCACCTCTCTTCCTTCATTCAATAATATTGGACCATATCCATGAGGCATTTGGCTTCTTCCCTTTGTTGCATGCACGAAATCTCCGTTTGGAAAATACCTCGCCTTCGATATCTGCACCTACATCTGGTTAGAATTTTGCAAGATTCTCCATACCAGCTTTGCCAACCAAAAAAAAAAAAGATTAAAATCAGCCCTCAATCTCATATATTATCCAAAAAAAACCACTGCAAATCACCATGCACCTCTAGTCATTATAAACCTGGAAAAAAAAAATCTCATTATATCAAATCAGATGCATCTTATCTGATATATTGGCCTTAATAAGCAAAACAGTGCATATAATTAGTTGTTGGAAAAATATGCAAAGAAACAAGAAAGTATTTGGTTCGACTTGCATCCGAAGACACTGTCTTTAAAAGATATCCTGTAGCCACCTCACTGAATAGGAAGCAACATTTCCCTATGATTAAACGAATTCTTTCTGTAAGGATACAGGGCAGTAGCACTAGCAAAAGATAAAATAACTCAGTAAAAAATTACTGAAACTTCTATTTCTCTACAACAAATGGTGTCATGGTTGTGGATTTTATAAATATAAATCAATATCTTGAAGTGATGCCTCTTGAGAACTACATCTCTTCAATTAGAAAGTCATGACTATTTATTAAATTCATGAACCAACACAAATTCCTTTATTTATAAGAGCATGACTTCTTAAAACAATCTCATCATTTAACCATATTCTATAATATTAGAGAGAATTTTTCTTTCACAGACCCATATATAATATTTACAACATCAATATATATTATGTTGCTCATCACTTTGATAACAGCCCTCCATGTTCTTTCTTCGAAGCCACCATAATCTCTCGCCTCGCGCCAACAGCTCCTGCTTGGTCAATACAGCTCATTGTTCTTGACAGGGACTGTTTACCCCAACGACCTTCGTTCCCAGCCACCACCCACCCATAGTTGCTTCAGCCTTTCTCTCAACCAAGAGGTACGAAAATGAGGGCTGGTGGGTCACTACCGTCACCGGAAAAAGAGACTCGAATTACTATTTGTCTGTCTCCGGCCAAACAGCGAGCGAAATAATAATTCGTGTATATTCTTCCAGTGACAGTAGTGACCCACCAGTCTCATTTTCGTGAGGATCCACCTTTTGGTTGAGAGAAAAGCCGGCGGCTATAAAGAAACGATGGGTGACGGTTGAGGACGAAGGTTGTTAGGATAAATAGCCTCTGTGAAGTAAGTGTCCTTGTCATTCAACAGTGTTGAGCTCGACGACGCTGGACTCATTGGTGAGGCAAGAGAATATATGGTGGCTTCGAAGAAAGGACCCGGAAGGTTGTTTCTGACTTCGACGGCTTCCACAAAGAAGAAATCGTTGATTCTTACAAGAGGCATGGAGATGGAGAAGGACAAAGAAAAGTGATTCTCATTGATTTACGTGTGCGTTTGGAATGACATATTTTTATCCAAAACGTGCTTATAATTCGTGATTCACGGTATACGAGGTAAGTATGTGAGAGGAGTTTTTTCTCGGCTTGCGTAATAAGTGCGTTTTAACTGTTCAAGACGCTGACACAAACACACACGTAGAGAGAGATGCAAGAAGGTTTAGAGTTTCATATCAAAGTGATGATCTGAGGAAGATTATATATATAGTAATCAGGGAAAATTAGGGTAAATGACCTAATAAAGATTATATTATACTTATGGGAGAAGATTCCAAGATCAGAAATTATTCGGAAGGATCAACTATCAAAATAAAAATTTAAAAATAGTAAATTACCCCGAGCAAAACCTCCTACCATATCTGTCACCCGTTGCTCTAATTTGTTAATTATTTAATGTAACAATCAAGTTTTATTCATACTAATTCAAACAAAAGAATTTTATTGTTGCAAACTAACCTAATTATTTAAATTACGTTACATTAATAACGCACACTAATTAATTTATTTTTCATTATTTTTTAATTGATAAAACCCTCTATTTTGGAATAATGAACCTATCAAGAGTATATGGCTCAACTGTATTTTTTTATTTATTCAATTTTTTTTACTTGAGACTGTTATTATCTCACCTTTCAACCATTATTTCGGTCAAAATAAATTCTCAACATTAAATTAAATCTTCTAAATTAATGTAATTACACAATTTTAAAAATAATATAAAACAAGTAATAAATAATTTATCAAGATAAAAAAGAATTATCGAGGAATTTTTTTCACGTTGAATTTGTTTGCCAAAATGTTGTTTTTTTTCTTGATATGAAAATTTATTTTTAATATTATTTTTTAAAATTTTTAATTGTATTATATAAGAGAATTCAATTAAATTAATCACTATCCAAAAAAATATAGTTGAACCTTATGACGTTAATTGATTCATCAACAAAAAAAAAACCCCTTAAAAAGATTTTTATTAATTAAAATATAAAAAATAAATAAATTAGTTCTAATTATTAATTTAATTAATTAAAATTAGTATCTAAATTTAAAATTCAAATTATTTTGAATTAATTCAAATAAATCTTGATTATATAGTTAAATGATAGGAAAATTAGTGTGGCAAAAAAAAAAAAGATAGGAAAATTAGAGGATATGATAGGAGAGAATGCAGAGAGATTGGTTAGGGGTAATTTATTATTTCTAAATTTTTATTTTGGTAGTTGATCCTTTAAAATAATTTCAATCCATGCTTCACAATAAATATCATTCTTAAAATATCCTTCCCCTGATTCTCCCCAATAGTTATATGTATTATTTTGCTTATTAAGGCTTATTTCAAACGATAAATAATATATCAGATAAAAAAGATATATATGAGATTTTTCTTCAGATTTGTAACGAGGATTATTATGGGTGCATGTTAATTTGCAATGGTTATATTGGTTTATATATAATATTAATATTAATGCTGTGTTTGGATGAGGAGAAAAATGAAGGGAAAATAGTAGAGATGAAATTCTATTTTTGAAAGGGAATACTATGAAAAAGACTTTCAAAAATGATAAAAAGTTACTCCCTCCGGTCCTAAATATAGGACATAATTTGTAGTGCAATTTGCACTTTGCACTATAAATTATGTTCTATATTTAGGACCGGAGGTAGTACTATTTTTAAGAGTTTTCTCTAGTTTGGGGGTTTTTTAAAACTGATAATCCGACATGAAATTTTAGAGGTTTTTTTTTTAAAAATTATTAACTTTCATATAGCATGTCATGTGTTTTCTATTGTTATTATGCAACAATTTTCATAAAAAAGATAGTGGTAACTCAAAGGCAAGGATCTATAATAAAAAAAACATATTATGGGGATAAATTTAAACTTTGAAATATTAAAGATTATATCCAACTAATGAAGTTAATTGTTGATGGGGTTTTGTATAATTTAGTTACAATAAAATAAGAAAAACCCAAAAAGATCCAAATATACTCCTATGCAAATTTTAATTAATAGTCAAATGAAAAACTCACAAGTGCAGTTACCTCAAATTCAATTCTATGCTCATGTCAATGTATCAGGAAAAAAAAAAGATCCATGCTCATGTCCAATGCAGTCAAACATGTATAATATTTTTACCACCCATCCAAAACATAAAAGGTTACCAGAACTTAAATGGTTGTTTTCCATTTTTACCCTTTGCATTGTATGAAAGATAAGTGACACATATTAAATGTATATTTAAAAATCTCATTCTTTAATAGGATTAATACGTTGGAAAAAAAAAGGAGTAATACTCTTTCTAGTTTTTTTTATAAGTAACGACTATCAAAATCACACATTTTAAGATGTTTTTAAAGCAATAAATATGTAAAATATGTATTTTTCTTTCAAACTATACCTTTATTTATAAAGAAATTATATAAGAGATAATGAATAAAAATTTATTACAAAGAGATAATGAGTGAGAAACCAAGGGCAAATTCTTACGCATTGTTCACCCGTCCACCACTAGAAGCACCACTTCTTGTCTGGCTTGCATGTGTTAAGCTTGCCGCTAGCATTCATCCTAAGCCAAATTGAACTCTTCATGAGATTCATAGTTGTATTCAAGGTTGTCAAATTCACGAGTTTAAGCAAACTTGTGATTATGACATAAATTTGTATCGTGAATTTTAATTGTAAAATCATAAGAGTTTACTTTAAACATTATATAGGTATTAATAGTGTATAATTAAATTATTAAAATATAAAAAATGACAAAAAATTTAAAAATATTTTAAATCTAAATAATTGAAATTAAATCCACCAACATTCATAATTTATCATATTCGATAAAGAAATTTCTATAAAATTCATATATACATTGAGCATAATCAAATCAAAAAGGTTAATATGAGTTTAAGAATGAGTTAATACGATTTTGTAAGCTAAAAACATAAAACGGTAAACTTGGTGTATAAACTCATGAGTTTAATAGAGTTTATAATTGGCACGAATTTACTAGTGACTCGACTCGATCTTGTAAGCTAGAAACGTAAAAACAGTAAATTTAGAAAGTTAACTCATAAATTTGACAACGATGATTGCAATATTTATAGCCTCCTTGTTCGTAGGCAAAGCTGATTCATAATTCTCTTTTATTCCAAGGCATAAACTTGTACTCTATATATTTAATAAAGGTACAAATGAGAAGACATGTTTAAAATTTTGGACAAGAAGGATTTATTCCTTATATTAAGAATTGTTCCTGATTTGTTTGGTAAGAGGGATTTTTTTTGGGACTTTTGATGAGTTGAATTTTAAAAAATTGGAGAAGTAAGTCTGCAAAATTTTAATAAAGAGAAGTGAGATTGCAAAATTTTAAATCCAACTCAAACAAATTTTTCTTCAACTCACTCTCCCTTCATCCCATCCCTTCATACCAAACAGGCAAGCCATATAGGAGAGATTGTTACTACAAAGGATGGAATGGAATAGTAAAATATGTACATTTTATCAATTTAAAATATATTAAATTATTTAATTAATATTCATTGATTTGTGTGAATTCCCTTGCATCGTCTTATATTTTGTGTTGAGTACGGGAGGGAAAACATTGAGAGCCTATTTGGTTTGAAAGGAGGGGATGGAAAAGATAGAGGGTTATCTTGTTTGGTTTGATTGGAGGGGAGGGGAGGGGAGGATTTTTAATGATCTATTGTTTGGTTCAAGAGGGGGAGGGCAGTGAGAATAATAGTTAATTTACCATTCTACCCTTATTTGCTAATAAGTGTATAAAGCTGATACGCTGATTTTTTTTATTTTTAACGAATATAATAAAATAATTTAAAAAATTAAACTTTCAAATTTTATTTAGAAAAAATGAAATGTTTGGTCTCTTCCCTTCTCCTCCAGCAAATAATATATTTGAAAAATCAAATGACAAAGGTCATCGTGCAAGAAGATATGTGTAGCTCCTTGGAAAAAAGAAAAGAAAAGAAAAAGATATGTGAAGTTGAAGAAAATAAGGGATGATTTGGTGAGACAGTGAACGAGTAAGAAGGCAAAGATTTGGTGACGAGCATCACCTTCGATTCTCTCCACCCTCATAACCATTGCCTTTGATTCCTTAGAACCATTACCTTTCATTCCTTCACTGGCCACTCTTCTTCAACCACCATCACTAGTCTCTTCTCCCCTGCCCCCCCAATCACCTCCTCTTCCAAATCCGTCTCTACCTTGCTATTGGTGACTTATGCCCAATCAATGAAGAGACTCGTTGACTCCTTGTTGTTTTTGCCGCTAATGCTACCAGAAGGATGAGAACACAGATTTAGGGTATCAGTTGTGCCCTTGCTGCGCCTCAAATTTGGAGTTCTTCCCAAATAGTTTTTTTTCCTGGTTCATTTGGTCATTAGATTCTATATAAAATATGTGATATTTTGATATCTTATGGGTGAAAAACGGAATTGTTTCCAATTTTTTACAATTTTTCAAATATTTACGACTCTAAATTAAAAAAAAGGTACACAATTTTAACAACATAAATCTTTAGAAAATTGTAAAAAATTGAAAACAACTCTGTTTGTTGCCCATAAGATATCAAAATGTTATCCATTTCATGTAGAACCTAATGATCCAAAGAATTACAAAAAAAAAACATTTAGGAAGAGCTCTAAATTTGAGGCGCAGTAGGGGTAAAACTGAGAAGACACAATTGACACCCTCAGCCCTCAGAACACAATCAAGAGTGCAAGACTAGCAAAGATTCTTCTCTAGATGGTGGATCTAAACTTCTTGTTGGAGAGAATCATCCCTAAAATTGGTGCTCACACAACATAGCTCATGGAAATAGCTTTAATGCAATAGGGCTGAGTAGTGGAAAAATGGCGAGCAAGTAAGAGAAGAGCCAGAAATATGAACTAGGAGGGGAACATTCAAAAGAGGGTGGGGTTTATTACTTTTTTTTTTTTGCAATGGACATTAATAAAAAAATCTTAGATTATATGAAAGTAAATCGGTCAAAAAATTTAGAGCCTTTCCAAAAACCCTCAATTTAGAGTGGACCAAAATGAGGGAAAGGAAGGGGAGGTTTTCCAAATTTTCTTTACAAGGTAAGGGGATATTTTTCCTCCCTTTCATGCCCTCTTACCCAACCAACACACCCTAAATGACTGCCCACCATCAACATAGAGCAGAGGGTGTCAATTGTGCTTTTCCAGCTGCGCCTTCTGTTGCCCCTTAAATTGGGAGTTCTTCTTAAATGTTTTTTTCGTGGTTCTTTTGATTATTAGATTTTACATAAAATGAGTGACATTTTGATATCTTATGGGTAAAAAATGGAGTTGTTTCAATTTTTTAAAGATTTATGCTGTCAAAATTGTGCAATTCTTTTTAATTTAGAGTTTTAAATCTTTAAAAATCATAAAAAATTGAAAATAACTCCGTTTTTTGCCTATAAGATATCAAAATGTCACTCATTTTATATAGAATATAATAATCAAAAGAACCACGTAAAAAACATTTGAGAAGAACCCCAAATTTAAGGAGTAGCAGGGGACAACTGTAAAGAGCATAGCTGACACCCCAAATCTATCAACATATCACTTAATACCAATCCACTAAAGCTGATTGCTTACAAGCGGCTCATTACAGCTATAGACTCAATTCACTGTTCACAAGAAGGATCCGGCTTGAACAAAAAAAAACTTTGGGCTCCATGCCAAGCTTCCAGTCGGACTGTTACGCATGTGGCTTCGATCAAATTTGAATTTCAATTTGTGCAATAGCTCACCTTTTTCAAATCTATTTATACTGTTCCATTCACATGTGAATGGATGGTCCGAACGTGAGGTTCCAGCACTCTATTAGTGCATGAAGAAATAGGTTTCTCTCTTTCATTCCTTATTCCTTCTTCCTTTATTTGTTCTTGTCCTGCATTTTTCATGCATTTACAAGCAGGAATGAGGACTACGCTGCAAACTTACCTAGATTTCCTCGCTTATGGTAGATCGGGATAGCTTCTTCTAATGTATAGAGATATGCCATATATTATTTGTAGGATGATGAAGCTATAGAATTCAGGTTAGTTTTCAAAGGTGGAGCCTCAATTTATTGTTTAACGTTTCTACCATTACTCTGTTCTGTTTTGGATTCTTGTTATGTCTTTCAAATTCCTTTCGACCCTCTGTTCTCTGCCTAATAAACTTAATGCGTGTGGGTTAGCAGGGGTTCAACAAAACTCATTAGTAATGACGATGAGTAACAAGTATGTTTTAGATGGGGTATAAGGAATTGCATAAATGATGACATTTATGAGTTTAGTTGTAACTTTCAGTTCTCATTTATTAGTCTACACAAGTTGTTGTGAATAAATAGTTTTACAACTTCATGAACCATAACACGTCTTGGGTCTAAAGTAAAACCTCTGCTCATCCTTCATTTTATCTACATGGAAACATGCATTGCTGACCTTCATTTTGGAGTCCTAAGAGTAAGATAGTATAAGACTAATAAACCTTTTTTTATTGTTGACCTTCAAGTTATTTTCCTTTTATATTATACTGATGCAACTGATACAAGAGATTAATCTTTGAAATTTCTGCAAATGTGTTAGGTCGACCTACTATCACTACCTACTATGATGCGACAGGGTGTTCTTTGATCCAGATTTCCCTGAAGTGGTTGGAGAAAGGTGGGAATACTTATGAGTGGAATACCATGTTTTCGTATTGCATGTTTTTTTTCAATACCTTGTATAAATATCTGGTTTAGATCATGTTATGCCATGAATCATACGAGACTGTACTGTTTTGTTTCTTTTATCTTATGCATTCTGTTTCCTCCAACCCTATCTCTTCATGTTCCATTGCTCACAGTTATGAGATCAAAGACCAAGCGAAACAAATTTTGAAATTCTGACAATTACATTATAGAACAATTACAAAGAAGAAGAAGTATAAGCTTAAACTGACACCAAATATTGCAATAATGAAGTTCATGGCCTTATGTAGTATATGAGAACTGAAACAAGACAAAGTATAAACTTCAGCTAGACTATAAGAGGATTCAATGTTCCTTCATCCAAGTTATAGCTTGCAAATACTATGAGATGTGTGATTCGAAGGGAGTGAACTCCATTTCCCCTCCAACGATGTAGCATTCGTTATAACTCATCTTATGATAAGGTTGGGAAAAAAACGATGTTGTTGTCTTACGATGAGTACTTCATGTTGCAGGTTGAGTTCCTTATATGCAATTATATAATACCTCTTCATTAATTGGTTTTTATCTGTTGCATGTGGCATCACAAATAACGAACTTAAGTATTAGTGTGTTATGTGGGTTTTACTTTTATCTTTTGGTTAATATCTTTTCTTAACATAGGGTTCGAAAATTGTGTGCTTTATCTGTTATCTACACTCATTCTCAAAAGGATTTATTGAAGAGGCATAATTTTTTGTCCTCTTATGAGAATAGATAGGATCTTTAACATATTATTTCTATGTTGACTCACAAGCGTTATATTTATAATCATTTAAGTGCAGGGTAGACATGCAAGATTCCTTAAACACAAATCTTTTGCCTTTTGTTGTGCCAAGATCTTCAATGTGGCATGATTTTCTGTATAAAAGGTAGGATGAGATGTCTTTTTCAAGGTTAAAAGTTGGTATTCAGTGATCAAACATCTCTTTCAAGGTTACAAGATTTTTTTCTTTTAGCGTCCTAATTAAAGATGATTTTTCTGATGCTTTGGCGTATGACATGTACGCATGCCCTTTCTTGTTTCTTTTTCAGCCCTTTAATGTCTAGGTCCTTAAAGAATGAAATGAGTCCATGCTGTTGTCATTAATCTGTTATCACCCTTTTGTCCTTGTGTTTTAAATGTTGATAATGTGTTTCATAATCTTTTTTCCTGATCAGACACTCTTTTTTTGCCTTTGCAGCTTCAGCTTCCTTAATCATGCAATATCTGAATGCTGCTGTCATATATCCCTTGGCATGAATTCCAATCTACCTACATGTTAAATTTTTGTTTGTTATATACTTTGGCCTAGCTGCAACTAAACTGCTAAATTTCTGTCTGCATACACCGTTTGGAATTGAAATGTAATTTAAAATTAGTTAGCTTGAACTAAAAATCCAATTCATGTAAATAGATGATGTATGCAAACCATATAATGTTGTCCATTTCCTTAAGGTGAAACTTTCAGGAGAATACCAAATTTTAGTTGCATGTCTGTACATCTAGTATGTGCATGAGTAAATGCTTCAACTATGGTTTATATTCGTCCAGTAGTTAATTACTTTATTTTAGATTGATCTAAATCCTAATGACCTTATATTATCTGGTTTATCTTAGTTCATGCCCTAAAATACCACTATATCATATTACAAACATATGGTTATTGGGATTGATATGTGCAAAAGGCAATGAATATGTTTATGAATAATTATATAAGTATTGGGATTACTATGAAGTTGTTCGTAGTTGGTAGAAGGTAAATGATAGATGTTGTTTAACTTGATTGCAGTGGATCATGCAGAGGAAGTTATGCCAGTAACTAATGAACTAATCAAGCTTCTTCAACATACAACTAAGTTTAACACTACTGCAATATAAAGTTGCATTATATGGAGAGTGTGCCGTGAATTTTCTGGAAAAAGGATGGAATTTGTATGAGTGTTTTACCATGCTATTGTCTGCCATGTGTTTTTCTCTTTTATTTTCAATTTGTATGGTCTCTATACAACTATCTAGTTTGGTTCATGTCATGCTCTTAAAAAAACATGTATGATAAAGAGCATGCCATATATCATGGTGAGATATTTCATCCTGGACTAAAATACAGTAAAATGATGAAAGTTCAACTGAAGATCCATGTGACATTAGTGACCATGTGAAACTTTAAAACATATGTTAAACAAACTGAAGCTGAAACTCGAATATCCATAAGGCATGCAATCCTATTGACTGGAATTGTTTACTCATAGGGCTCCATAAATTTGAATTTAATGCTTAACACTGAATTTTTTAGCTTCAATTTAAAAACTCATGTATGTACAAGCTGCTTTAAAACATTACGGTTAGAGCCTCCTTAAACATGTAAAAAATTCATGCTATTGTCAGATGACTAATTGAATGCATTATTGCTTTAAAACATAGTGAATTGTGTAATGTAGAGAGAAGAATGTAATTCCATTGACTGGAATTGTTTATTCATGGGGCTCCATGGGAATTTGAATTTCAGTTTTGACAACTAAATTTGTTTGCTGCAATTTGTTGAACATCCCAATTACATAGTGAATACTTTTTGCCTACATTCCCACTTTTCATCACGTGGATGCACTTCATTAACAAACTTGGAGTTGCTGCTTATTAATATGAATAATTGGCACATATGATACATTGATCGGCAAGCACCAGTAACTTAAAACGATAGCAACAGTTTTTTTTCGTTTTGGGGGGGGGGGGAGGGGGTTTTGAAAAATAAAGAAAGGAAGGAGGTAGAAGGCATGCGTTCATCTAGCATTATGCAAAATGATCCTAATTGATGTTGAGTATACACTTCTTTATATCACAACTTCATTTAGATATCTTTGAATATACTTATTCTTGTAGTGCTGAAATTAATTATTAACTGATTAACTAATAGCTAATTAAGTGATATTAATTGCTTCCATTATAGGAATATTGACCTTGAATGTGATTTATTTGATGAGTACTCTACTAATACTTATATGTCACAGTTGGAGGATATGGAAATCTCAGTTGTGGTTTTTTTAAATCTTGTGAGGATTACTATTTCTGACGAAAGTAATGTTGTTCTTTGTCAGTAAAAGGTATTAACTAAGTATGTAGGTTTATGTATGTCATTTAAGTTTAAAATATGAGCATTAATAGTTATTTGAAAGTGTATTCTAACTAATTTTCTAAGAGGGTACAAGTTTGTAGTTCATTTAATGCTATTAGGGTTTTCTTCAATTCAGCAATCCAAGAAGTTAAAGACATTATTATATAGTACCAAAACCATTTTTTACTTAACAATATAACTATCTGTTTTTATTGTGATATCCTAGAATCCTGATCAGAAAATTGTATGGAAATGAAACTATTCCTTCTTTGTTTGGAAGTTAATACAAAACACTAAGTTATTGGCTACATTAATTCTTACTAGGTTAACCTTTTGTGGTCAATTGTTCAATACAAAAATTGGAGACTGACATACATGGATATATCTTTCTAAGTTTTTATAGTTTTATTCACATATGGACAATTATATGTTGCATTATCTAGGATTAGAAGTATGAATGGCTTGAAATTATACATCCTTACTAATGTAGATGGTACTAATAGGACCACCACAAATATGGTCTATAAGGAAGTTGTCATTTATATAGTTGATTGATCGTGGTTACATTAATGTGGAAAATTCTTCATCATCGTGGGTGTTGTGCAGTTGAGAGGTCCTCACTATATGAAGTTCCAACTACACATATTTTGTTTAAGTATTTGCATCATAGACTTCTAGTGGATTTTTTTTTTAATGCTCTGTTAATGTAATTGCATCGTGTGCTGAAGCTTGTGTCCCTGTCATTTGTATTTATGTGTCTGTATGTTTGAACTGAAGGAACCCATATAATTTTTCTTACATTATATAATTGGAGGATTTGGTTTTTCATAATACGTATGCTTTGATACTTTGTAGTTGAATACAGTTTTTTTTTTTTCAGAAAGTTGCGCGGGGAAGTTTATGCCAGCTAATAAGATACCATGCTTTCAAGTTTGAGAAAAATATAGAAATGCTTTTGGCATTAATGACTCGCACACTCCTCTACGCACTGCTATGTGCTAACATTTTCTCTAAATTTATCAAATCCAAGAATTCCAATTGGATCGCGGCCCTATTCACCTATCGCTGTTAATTTTCTGCCCACGGAACCCTGAGATTTGATGGAGACTGAAGAAGGTGACACTAATGGCACTGCAACTAAGGGGGGCTTAATTCTACGGCCTGTGGCTCCGGCTGAGTATGGTGAAGGATTGCCTTATGCCCCTGAAAGTTGGCCGTATCCCGGCGATATATGGGCTTGGAGAGCCGGTAAAAGAATTCACCAGTCCGGCTACTTCAGGGACAGGTACTTGTATCTTCCGGCTCGTCTAGACCACACCGATATCCCTGGCTCGAGCAGCAAGCGCAGACGTATTTTTGCCAGCAAGCAGTCCCTTGAACGCTACGTTCAGGAATCTTTTCCTGATACTGATCTTAACGAGTTCTTCGCTTCTTTCAGCTGGAAGATGCGTGCCATTGAATCTGCCACTATAAAGGGTCAGTGACTTGCGATTTCGTTCCCTAACTTTGGCATCTCTGTTTCTCCTTTCTTTTCCCCCTCTTTCTTTTATTTCGGTGGTTTCTGTTGATTTTGATGTCCTGCTTTGAGGCTTTGTTGAAAGGTACGGCAACTATATGTTCTGATATTAATTGGATTTGTTCATCTCATTACGCATTCATACGGATGTAAACTATCACATTTTTGTTCACCAAAAAAAAAAAACTATCACATTTTATCCTCACCAAAAGAGATGTCATGTTTTATGCAGCTTCGATGTCGTCTGACTAAAATGCTAGTTACGACAGGAGTGTTGGAGTCGGGCTATAATTTACTATAGTCTGTTTGTAATGAAAATAGGAAGTATGGGTGAAAATTTGTTTAATAGAGTTTAGGAAGAAACATTTTCTACATAGGCGGAAAACAAAGATCTCCGTGAGATTTTCAGCCTTTGGAGGAAATGATTTGTGACATTTTTGTAATTTTGCGAGAAAATGAGCACTTCATTCCTAGCTCTCTAGCCATGTGATCTTCCGGTCTTCCCATTTATGATCACTTAAGCTAATAATTTGAATTTAAAACAATGATCAATAAATTTCTTACTCCACAAAAAAAAATTTGATGTTTTATATTTTCTATTTCAGCACCACACCATCTGAATTTCAATCTTTGTTGAGCATCTAACTTGCCTGGGTGGATTTCAATTTCAGATGCTTTTGTAATTTGTCAGAGTTGTTGACTATGGAATAGCTGGCTAAATAGTGGATATAGATCATGTTGATAATTTCTTTATTACGAAAGACTTGTCCGGGGAAGAAATCATGTTCTTTTATGGCTGATAATGGATGTTAGATTGATTAGGATTTTGTTCCCAAGTTTCTTTCATCTTATTTCCAAAATCAATCCGTCCTTAATTTGTCTGTCTCAAGGCCTATCATCTGTATATGCCTTTATTTTGATTTTCCTTTTCAGGGTGATTAGAAGTTTAATTTTAAACTAAGAATATTGTTATGCATGGCATTCAATACAGAGCAACATTCTATAGCTGCAGAAGATATAGAAGCAGCAGAAGATTCATTATCTGATTGCCAGTCTGACATTGCTGTATGTCAAGCTAGAAATAAGAATTGTGATAGCCTAACATCAGAAGTAGAAAAACCAAAATATTTACCCGGCCTGCCTTGTGATATTTTCTGTAATCAACCTGGTTTTTGCCATGGTTGTTGCTGCATACTGTGTTGCAAAATTGTTGATTCAGCACATGGAGGCTTCAGTTACATCAAATGTCAAGCGAAGGTTGGTGACTATATATGTGGACACATTGCTCATTTACATTGTGCTATTCGATGTTACATGGCTGGATCAGTTGGAGGAAGTATTGGGTTGGATGTTGAATACCTTTGCCGGCACTGTGATGCAAGGACTGATCTAATTTATCATGCTACTGAGCTTCTACAAAAGTGCAAAACTATTGACTCTAGAGACGACATTGAAAAGATCTTAAATCTTGGTTTAAGTATCTTGCGTGGGTCACAGAGAATAATTGCAAAGGAGCTGCTAAATTGTATTGAATTGGCCATTTCAAAGGTATAGTTCACTGATTCTTAGGTGAAAGTTATCTAGCTTGTTTGCTTGCACATGTTCGTGCATGCCCTATCTTAGACTGATTTAATTGTTTACGTCAGCTTCAACGTGGGACTCTTCTTGAAGATATTTGGAAGGCAGATGATGAGGATTCTTTACACCATGCAGGTTCAATACTCTCTCTGTATTACACAACTTTGATCTGTGAATTGCTAAGCTAAATTAGCTCTATTTCCTACAAATTAGTGAATACATGAGTTCCAGAAAATAACAGGCCCATTGCTTAACGTCTTTCATCTACTTCATAGAGAGAGTAAATTTAAGTTTTTGTACTTATCTTTCTCCATAACTAATGTTGAAAATGTAGCTGTATTGTGGTCGTCCTCTCATTCTTGTATATTTTATGTATATAAACAGGTTTCTCAGATCATGGCAGTGAAATGAAAGTTGCAGTTAATGAAATCCCTTCAGAAGTCACAACAGGGACAGAAAATAATGGTTGTCTACCTGTCTCGTCAAAACTTGAGGATGAAGTCCATCAAGTTCTTCAAGAGCTGCAAAAGTCACAGGCTGTAGAATACTTCATGGCAGAAGAAGCACTCCGAGAGAAGAAGCAATATCTCAGAAACTTGTATCAGCAACTAGACAGGGAGAAGTCTGAATTGGCATGTCAACACTCAACTCATTCTAATGTCTTGTCTGATGCTGTTAGCAGGAGGATGGAACAGATAAGTCAGGAAAAGATGAAATTGGAAGACATGAAAAAGGTAGGCAACGGTTTTGGTAGGACAAGCAAAGATGTTTTGAAGGCACACTTTGGTGTAGAAATTGTAGAATAAAATTGATAAATCTTTTTGTGACCGACTCTATGGAAACATACATTTGTTTCTTAAAATAAAATATACGCTCTGCGCAGTGTCGAAATGGGCTATGTCTTGCGCCTTATTGCCAAAGCACACAGATGAGTAACAAGGATCCCCTTTAAGTGTATTTTTCTTGAAGTTCCTTTTGTGTTTCACACATTGTGATGATAGTGCTGCAGTGCGTGAGAGATTACACGTTGCAGTGGATAGAGGCTTCAAGGTATGTGAGGGGAGATTAGTGGTGAATCGGTAATATGGCAGAGGATGATAGAAGGAACAGTAGGGAAGAGAAAATCCATGAGGTGTGTGAACCTCTGAGATATGAAAAGGGAGAGCGACGAAGCTCGGGGCATGAAAAAATTATGTGGCCTTTTTTTTTCCGGAGTTGTTTCCTTCCCTGTGTTGTTCTCTCTGGTTTTTCTTTTCTTTTCTTTTGTTTTTAAATATAACAACAACAACAACAAAGTCTTTATCCCACTAGGTGGGGTCGGCTACATCGATCGCATGACGTCATTGTGCTCTGTCAAAAACCATATCTTTAGACATATTATTAATCAAAAGGTTTTTCTCTATAACCTCATTAAGCATTCGCTTCGGACTTCTGCGACCTTGTTTTATAGGACTCAAAACTGCTTGATCAACCCTCCTCACCGGTGCATTCAACGGCCTTCGTTGAACATGTCCAAACCACCTCAAATGACTTTCTACCATTTTTCCTTCAATAAAGGCCACTCTAACTCTTTCACGTATATGATCATTACGAATCTTATCTTTTCTTATATGACTACATATCTATCTCAACATTCTCATCTTGGCCACCCCCATTTTATGCTCATGTAGTCCCTTTAAAGCCCAACACGCACTACCATATAGCATTACTGGTCTTATAGCAGTGCGGTAGAACTTCCCTTTTACTTTATTAGGTACTTTCCGATCACAAATAACTCCAGTAGCTTTTCTCCATTTATACCATCCAGCTTGAATTTTGTGATTGACATCTCTGTCAATTTCACCATCTTGTTGTATAATTGATCCTAAATACCGATATTTTGTCACTTGCGGAATAACTCCCCCCCCAATTTAACTTTCACATCATTTTTACAATGCATATATTCAGTTTTGCTTCTACTCAGACGAAAACCCTTCACTTCCAAAGTCCGTCTCCATATCTCAAGTTTATAATTAATTTCCTCATTGGATTCAGCCAACAAAACTATATCATCCGCAAAAAGCATGCATTTAGGAATCTCCCCTCTTATAGACTCAGTTAGAACATCTACCACTAGGTTAAACAAATAAGGGCTCAAAGCTTATCCCTGATGTAGGTCAATCCTTATAGGAAAGTCCTTTGTTACACCTCCAGGCGTTCTAACATTGGTTGTAACCCCCTCATACATATCCTGAATGGCTTTGATATATGCAAACCGAACCCCCTTCTTTTCCAAGGCTTTCTAGAGTATATCTCTTGGCACACGGTCATATGCTTTTTCCAAATCAGTGAAAACCATATGCAAATCTCTTCCTTTGCTCCTATACTTTTCCATAAACCCCCTTAATAAATAAATCGCTTCTGTTGTAGACCTTCCTGGCATAAATCCGAATTGGTTTTCAACAATTTCAGTTTCCAACCTCAACCTGCGTTCTATCATCTTTTCCTATAATTTCATTGTATGACTCATAAGCTTAATTCTTCTATAATTTGCACAATTTTAAATATCCCCTTTATTCTTATAAATATGAATCAAAGTACTTTTCCTCTACTCATCCGGCATTTTCTTGAATCGTAAAACCTCATTAAATAATTTTGTGAGCCACAAAACACCCTCTTCACCCAAACATTTTCAAACTTCAATAGGAATCCTATCAGGCTTAACAGCTTTACCATTTTCCATTTTCTTAAAAGCTTCCCTAACCTCGCCAACTCGAATCCTACGGTAAAATGATAAATTAAGATCACCTTCTCGAGTTGTCAAATCTTCGGAGTCACAAGGCTTTTTTAAGAGTTTTTTTTTTTAAAATATAACATGCTACAAAAAAAACCCTGTATTTATCTACTCCTGCTATTCTCTTCCGAGCTTCATTTGAGTGTTCTGTTCTTCGTTTTTTTGCTGTGACACACACATACTTGTATAATCCAGCATTGTGATTTTCAACGTAATAAAAGTGCATGGCGCTTTAGCGTGACACGGGTTTATTATATTGAAATTCACAAGCTTGGGTTACAAGGTAAGTGTATGGCATTTTAATGGCAATAACACTGCAAAAGGAACAGATCACTCAAAAGAGAAACACCCAACAGAATAGCAGAAGAGTAAAAGAGTGAACTGAAAGAATAGCGGAGAGGAAGATCATATTATTACATGGAAGAACAAATCACGCACTTTGCTTTGTCCCTCTCTATATATATCTCAGTGGCTCATTCATCTCGTGCATTCTGCCATTTTCACTCTCACCCTACCATTTCTTCTAGCATCTTCTGCCATGTTACCATGATCTCTTCACAAACCTTGAACTTTCTATCCACTGCATCACGTGGTCCCTCGTATCCTATAGCATCACCATCTTACACAGCGGTTTTGTTGCGGTGATTTCAAAAGGAATCAGAAAAAGAAAGATGACATTTCATTAGAGGCTCCAGGAACTTCGACGGCAAATGCTTCAATGGCTGTGGAGGTTTGAAACACGGCACCTGAGATAACGTTCGAGGCCGATTCAAAAGCAACGGTGCCACAATTTTTGTAACTTTGATGGATTTGGATGCTGATAGATTTTTCTGTTGTTCTCATCGTGGGTCACTTCTTTCCTTCTCAATAATGCCTCGTGGTCCAATTTCAATTTCATATGTCCACAAAAAAGCGAAAGCATATGGGAAAATCCCAAGTCTATGTTTAAATTTATCTGGGCACAAAATGTAGGGCTATATTAAAATTTTGACCTTCATTGCTCATATAGATTAAAACTAACATAGTACTCTAATGTGATGAAAATTAATCTTCGACTCCTTTATAAACATAATAATATAAAAAAGTAATGTCAACTGTTTTTTTTTAAAAAGAAAAAAACTGCCTTATTTTCTCCACACTTCCTCTCCCTTTTTCATACATAACCTACGACCAAACAAAGGTGGTGAGACGAGTTGAATCCTCTTCATCTGTGTTATTCCTTCTCTTTGTACTTCTCCCCTATTGTCTGATGTTGCTTGCAATTATAAATTCACAAGGATTAAGAGAACAGACACAATGCCTTTTAACATAACCAAACTGAAGCATCAACCGAAAAAAGCCTCGAGGCTCTGATCAACAGTTATGACTCAAACATTATGCAAGGTATATGCTATTTTACAACATGAAGCAATACTACCTTTTTTCCATTCCTTCTTCATACAGTTCGTCTTAACTCCTGATACTGTTTACGGCAAACATCAAGAGGCCATCCATCATTACATTGAGATGATGCCTTGAGAAACAGCATTTTTTTTTCTTGGGGATCATACAGCAAATTGAGTTTAATTATAAAGAACTAGAACATATCATGAGAATGAGATGTCATTCTCATAACAACCCCCTCTCCTACAATACGTCACCTGGATGAATTCTATTCATAACAAGCTGCTTGGAGTTTATATGTGGAGTGGCAGACAAAATGTTCAGGATAGACACGATCTTAGAACACAATAATTTCTCCTAAAAAAGTCAAGCACCTATTGAATGACACACATAGATTATTCAAAATGGCAATCTTTGATAGATCTAGATCAATACTAATTACTACTGCCATATTAATGATGAACAATAGGCTAACCAAACTTATCGGTCTGAAAAAAAGCACTCTTCTCTGTTTTCACTTTATTCTCAAGTTTGGTCCTTACATCCAGCTCCATTGTACACGAAATTACTATCGCTTCTAAGTTCTAACCATTATGCTGAATCCTGTGCAACTTAAATACGTAAGGCACAAGATTGTTACATGCAAAATGTGAAAACTAGGAAACAATTAACTATGACTACGAGTGAAAGGGGAGCATTTATTTATAATCAAAGAGAAACTCTCTCCCCACACACTACCAACAGACAGAAATTTAACAAAGCAAGTGCATTGGCTTGGACATCATTCCTGCCACGGGAATAAGAACAGGCTTTGATTCATTCAACAGAAACTAGTTCGAACAACAACTTGAAAAATTATAACTAAATGGCATACTGAAGCCAAGTTGAACGGCAACAAGGTTGAATTAAAAAGAGAGGGAAAAAAGAAGAAGAATATTACTGTACAAGCACGAGTCTCCCACCCATCCCATTACCATCACCCCAAATTTCTCCACCGCCATTTCCGTTTCCATCTTCTGAATTGTCCAATTCGTCTCCTTTCGGCACCGTCACTATGAGCTCCCCATCAACCAGAACTGCGCTTGCGAGCTCCGGCCGCGTCGATTCCGGCAGCCGAAACCTCCACATATCGAGTTCTATCTCATCCAACGATAACTCCACCGACCCACTTTCCCTCACCATAATCTTGATCACCCCAGGGTGGATTTCCACCGTGTGCGCCTGCACATCGGAGATACCTTCTGTTTCGGCCTTAAATCGGAAGTAATCGGGTCCCTCCTCGATCGACACATCTGCATCGGAACGAAAGGGAAGCTCCAGGACCCGGCTGAAAACATGTGGAAGCCTCCTTAGCTTCTTGGTGGAGAGACCAAGAAGCTCTTGAGCTTCCGAGAGAGGGTTCCTCGCACTCATGTTATATTGGACGGTGATGTTGCGTTTCCTGGGTACGGGGTGAACCTTCATGGTTTCGGGATCACTGTGAATAGCGGAAGATTGAAGGAAGGTTAACAGCAGAATCAACTGGGTAAGAATCAAAATCTGGGTGAGATTATAAGGGGGAAAAAGAAAAATCATATATATGAGTCGGGCTTTTTGTTGCGTTTTGTTTGGGGAAGAAAAGGCGTTGAAGAAGGTGACCCTAACCCTAATGATCTGATTTCGATTGAACAAAAGAGGATTTAAATTAGCGCTGTTTCCTGTTGTTGGTCGAGAAAATTTGAGAGAGTGGGAGAAAATCTCAAGGCAACGGAAAAAGTTTGTTAACGAAATCTTCCTTTTCGGTGAGTGCCGAAGGGATGTGACAGAATAACGCACAGATAAAGGAAAGATGATCAGGCGTTTGCCCCAATAATCCTCATAATTTTACCAATTGGACCGTATACGAGAATGTATCAAGGTTCTGAAATTCAGAACCGACACTGAATTAATCGTAATATTGGATTAAGGGTTAGTAGATCAGATCAAAATTAAATTAGAGCTAATTTATGATCAGATTGACGAGAAAGTAAAGATTTTCAGGATTATTTATATGAAATTTTGAATAAAATATTAGAAATAAAAAAACCGGTTAAACCAGTCAAACTACAAAAAAACCGGTTGAACTGGGATTACCTACCGGACCGGACCGGTCAGATTACTGGTTGGCAAGTCTGGTCCAATTTTCAGAACATTGGAATTTATAACCAAGCACAGTTGAATTTGTGTAACACAAATACTCCCTCCAGTCCATAATATAGGACATCTTACTATATCACGGAAACCAAAAATAATAGTTAAATTATTTAACATGTCTCAAAATGTAACTTTTTTACATTTTTATCCTTCTTGAGAAATATGTTGAATTGCATTGGGAGTGTTATTTTAGAGAGGAGATATAATAAGTGAGGCAAAGTTGAAAAGTGGGTATTAATTATAGAAGTAAAATAGGGAAAATAATATTAATTAAATAGGAGGTAACTTAAATTGTGGACCATACCTTTTTTACAGAAGTGTCATATATTGTGGACCGGAGAAAATATTTTTTTTTTATTTGAACTTGAGACTTAGAAGAATCTGACAAGATTTTATACCTTTAGACCAACTCTATGTTGGTAATATAATTAATCTCTTTATAAGCTCATAAAGTGTCATTTTTCCCTTCAATTAATTAGCTATTATCTAAGGTATATATGTATAACCCAGGATATATATAATATGTGATCTATATCCTCTATGCTCACTTGGCCAAAAACAAAATAAAATCTTTTACACTCACATGTGGTGCATTTAGAAAGAGATAATGAGTGTTCTGGCAAAAAAAAAAAAGAAAAAAGAAAAATAAAGAGATAATGAGTGTATGAATTAAACAAGAAATAGAAAGAGATGAAAAAGAGTAATAATAAGCCTTAGGCTTTGTTTGAGTTGGTATTCAAAAAGTACGTCAACGTAAATTGAAACAAAACTCATATCAGATATTTATCTCAAATATCATAAATCACATTGAAAAAACAGCTTCTACCGCTAATCCAAACAGACATTTACATAACTATTTACATGACATAACTTTCATACAAAATCATATTTTTGTTCATATTTTTTTAAAATACGTTGTTTTCCGTAAGAAATATTCAAAGACACATACAAAAGCACGTTAATAATTTGAGATTACGAGTGACCCAACGATCTTCTACTTTTAACAGCGTTTTTATGTCATTATATTATAAGGACATTTTGGTCAGGTGGCCTCTTTAATTTATGGATTATGAAGCTGCTGTTTGAAAAGTGAAAGATGAAGCAGAAATCAGTACAAATGCTGCATCCACTAGGTTGTTTACAATTTTGGATAAACACGACACTTGAAATGAGGAAGCCATAAACATTAATTTATTGTTATTGTGGGAGGCCCCCAATCACAAGAAAATCGTTTGGATGCTTATCCAACTTATCACAAGGAAATGAGTTTGAGTGCGCATCACTCATCACGTTATATCTAAAGTTAATTTTTTATTCTTAATTTTTAAAAATGTTGTAATAGTTATGGAAACTAATATAAATATGGTTAAAGTATATTGTTAGTCATTTAAGTTTACATGAGATATATTTTTTATCCTTTAACTTTATAAGATATACTTTTGATATTATAATTTTAATACCGTTAATGTTCCTGACCGAAAATGCTAATACAACAAACTTAAGTGATAACGGTGTAAACTTAAGTGATAACGGTGTAATTAACTACTATTAATCTTATACTTAAACTATGTGTAAACTGAAAAATATCTTTAAAACATAATGAAGTAGTCAATATCAAAACCTCGATTGTATTAAAAATTTTAGTTTAATAATCTCAATAGGAAAACCGTGATTTCGTTTATAGTGATTTGTTAGTTTAATATTTTTAAAAAAATTAACTTTATTTTATATTTAAGACCGAAGGGAGTATATAAGTTAAAAAAGTCTATAAATTTCACTCTCACACTTTCAATATTTTTGGCAGATATTAGTGTCAAAAGTGCATATATATATATATATATTCCAAAATTTTTTTTTTCTGCTATGCATAAGTATCCTCTTATTAGAAGCTATTTTTTTCGAGGCACCCTCAAAACTTAGGGTTCTCATCTCTCCCAACTAGTGCGCCTCTTAGTATTCAAACTTGTGTACTTCTCCTAACAAAAGTAAAACCCTTACCACATTAATCAACAGCTTGTTAGTGTCACGTTTATATATGTAATCATATTCAATATCACATATTATGTAAGTACATCTTATATAGCCAAGTATAGATGGCAAACAAACACATATTCTCAAATTTTGTTAGATCACGCAATCGAAGCAGTAGTTGTGATTTTATGAATCAGTGATAGTTTTTAAAAATTTTCAATGAGGATGATAAGTATTGGTGGTTTAAATGATGACTAAAAGAAAAAGTTCGATTTCAAATTGGGAATTATTGCCAAAATTCCACAAGAACACGGTTTACTTTTTCGAATCTTACGTTGTATTACGCGTAACACATGAAAAGGAAACTTACACGTAAACGAGTTTAATTTGTATCATGAAAGATGAAACAAAGAAACAAAAGATGCGACAAACTTCTGATATCATTCTCACCTTCTTATAATGATTAAGACCTCTTTTTCAATATGAACTATATTTCCTTTTTTGCCATAAATTACGTAGATAAGAATAGTACTACTAGTATTATTAATTGTACAGGGATGATCAGACTACAAATTGGATTTACGTCTAGCGACATGGAATGAAGGTGCTGCGAAACTTCATAAAAGAAGGGGAAAATGTGATACCAATTTTACAAAAAATTATGACGGAGATTGTTAAATTAAATTAATCGTAGTTATATTAAATTATTTTTAAAAAATCAAAGACAGAAAGATTAAAATCATGTAGAAAATTACAAATTTAGATTACAAATTTTAGTATGAAAAATATTAGATTTTCGATCATTTTTTTGTTAAAAAATCATACGCGTATATTTTATGCATGTGATGAGGATAAGAGGGTTCCCCACTTGGCCACTTCAGGAGTTAAAGACAAAAAGGTACCGTCCATTATCATTGTCATGCATAATAATGGTAAATGAGATACTCTATGATTGAAGCCATTCATTTCATTCTTTATATATATACTTAAAAAAGTACCACTGAAAATAATTGTCCCACTCAATACCATGTTGCTCACACAATTGTTATATTATATTTATAGGGTTTGTTTGGTGTGAGGGATTTGGAGGGAAAAGGAGGGGGGAATTTTTATGAGTTGAATTTTAAAAGATTGAAGAAATGGGGTAATAAAATTTTAATAAAGAGAATATATAAGATAAAAGAGTAAGAAAAATTAATTAAAAATTTTTAACCCCACTTCTCTAATTTTTTTAAATTTAACTCAAATTTTTTTTCTCCGCCCACTTTCCCTCCCCTCCCCTCAGACCAAACAAGCCCATAAAGATACGCGCCAAAATTGTTCATTATAGTATCTTAATAAATATAATTGTTAGGAAAAAAGAAAGAAAGAATGGCATAAATTTTTTTTCGTTCAAAATTACGGAGTGTACTGGATAATTAGAGCTACCTCTATATAACAAGGAGTGACACTTTTTAGTTTGGGAAAATCCTATTAAAAGAAAGTTGAATTACATAAATTATAATTTAGGTTGTTAAATTTAACAAATCATTAATTAGGTTATATGACACAATTATAGATTTTAAAATTTAATGAGATGTCCAAAATACCCATGAGAAGAGGAGGCGAGAAGGGAAAACCAAAAAATAATTCTCAACTTCAGCGACAGAGGAAAACATTCTCTCACTGTTGTGATTGTACTTCCTTGAGTGTTTACTTGAGTTCGTCTGCACCACCTACTGAAAGGCATAATCGTGAAGGTATTGGTTGAGACTCCCATATTTGCCTTTGAATGTTTTTAATTTTGCAGATTTATTTGCTTTTAGTTTTTAACTTTCGGACTGAATTTTTGTTTTGCTATCTGTGTTTTGCTGGACTTTGCTCAATTCTGTAGCATTATCATGAAAATTTTTTTGAAGCTTAAAAAATAGCGATAGAAGAATACTCGACCGTTTAAGAGACGACATACCCTCTCTTTCTATTGTTTTAGTCACCATCTTGATCCCATTGCTACAGCGTAGAGTATTAGGAACATGATTAAATTTAGAAATCCCTTTAATTAAGAGATGATTTGCTTGCAGGGTGAGCTACTGATGCCAGTCTCTCCATCTCAATTGATTTGATAATGGAGGTTCCATAACATATACTTTTGCACAAAACTACGTTTTCCCCCTATATGCGCATATTCTAGGAAATGTAAGTCTTAATTATTGACCATGATGAGATTAAGGAAGATTTAACATTAGAACCAACTTATTGTTGCCTCCTTCACCAATTTTCTGACTTCGCCGATGTCTATATGGTACCGTTAGGTTTCTAAATAGCACACAAGTGGTTCTGTCCTCAATTTTACTTTTTTTTATAATAACTAAAGGGCATATGGATAATTTGACCTAATTTTTAAATCCCCAATTATATCATGTAACTTAATTAATGATTTGTTAAGTTTAGTGAGCAAAATTAAAATTTGGATATTTCAACCGTCTTTTAATAAAATTTTCCCTTTTAGTTTTTACTGAACTATAACTAAATATCTTGGATATGCTTACTTGAGTATCTGCGTATCGTACCTAGTTAACGGAGATCTTGATAACGATCATTTGAGAGGAAATCAATATCAATTAATATAAAATATAAATTTATTGAAAATCTAAATAATAAGATATTTTGTTTAATATTTCTCTACATATTTTAATAGGTTTTAAATGTTAAGAAATGAATATAATTATAAAAATTGGTTTAGGTCAAAATCTCTTCTATGCATAGCAAAAAGAATTCAGTTATTTTTAAATCAGTACGTCAACTTTGGTTCTTTGTTTAAATGGTAGTAATTGTTTTGTTTTTTTTAAATTAAGTTTTAAAAAGGTATTGGCAGTTGAAAATTAAAAAAAGATATTATACAACACAAGCGCAATCACATATTCTCATCGTTGCATTGTATAAGTAGTTCATTCAAGTTTTCTTCCTATTTATTTATTTTCATTTGCTGTTGATTATAAAGCGATAAAATTATGTGTACTTTTATTATTTCATTTGTAATGACTTTTGCTTTCCTCTTATTTTACAATAACCTCTTTTCAAATGAAGAATCAAAAGATGCACTATTGCACCACAAGATAGTAGTTCATGCTTCATAAAAAAATAATAATTGTTTTCTTTCGATATTTGATTTTGTGAAAATAATTGAGGGTAGTTGTCATAAATAATTGGTATGTTTGGTTGAGCGATTCGATTGCTTATAAGTTGCTTTTTAATAGTGATTTACGGTATACGAAGTAAATATGTGAGAGGAGTTGTGTCTCGATTTACGTAAAAAGCAACTTATAAGTTTTTATAAGCTCAAACAAACATGCTTAATAATGTTTAATCCTTTTACACTAAAAAAGCAAAGCCTAACTTTGTTACTTCACTTGAAGAAAAAAGAACTAAAACTAAATACTCCCTCCGGTCCTAAATATAGGATATAGTTTATAGTGCAATTTACACTTTGCACTACAAACTATGTCCTATATTTAGAACCGAAGGTAGTAACATTTTACTAGACAAAGGATGCATGGTTTTTCCCTCTCAAACAAAAGAAAGCAACGGCAGAAAAAAGGGCAAAACATACCCAAAGACTGAATTCTAAGTTATCTCTAAATTATCTCCGACATACCAAGATTATACAGTTCTGTAATCTTTATATCTCAACTTACCGATTGTTGAGTTGTCAGTCAACAGTTAACCAGCTGTTGCAAGGTTCATACTTCAGAGTTGGGAAGGTCTTGATGAAGACGCATCCGACGCCTGCGGTGATATCTTCTATGGCCACGGTTGTGTATTCCTGGCGGTTTATTTGGGGTACTAGAATGATGAATCTCCTCCACTGGACCACAAAAAGTAAAAAGATAGTCAAGAGGATCTGTCTCTTCCTTCCTATCAAGAACAGGGTTTACCTGCAATGAAAGATTGATGAAAATGAGATTTATTCAAATGCTCAAATAAGAAAAACTAGTTTCATTTAAATGAAATTATGATTGTGCAAAAGACATATATGGGAATAACATATTTACTAAGAACTAGTGTCAGTCTTGTGTATTGCATGGGGTCTAAGAAATGAATTGCACTGTTTGTGGTTTACTAATAATGCAACTAGTTAGATTTTTAGATGTATAATATGTTTTATGAAGAAAAAGGTTCTAGTGTTCAAAAATGTTACGGTACTGACAAATAACTGAAAGATAAAAATCCCATTGATGTACTTCTTGACATAGAGGTAGTTGCCAAGTGGTTTCTCAATGGGGCTCAAGCACTGAACAGAACCTCCGCCACTGTGGCATGAGAGGGGCAGGGTGGCAGCTTCCCCTCTCCTGGTTCTGCCATTATCATGGCTGTACGATCCTCAACTAATAGAACTCCATCAGAAATATCAATACCATGTTAATTCAAAAGCAATATAAAAGAAAACTCACAAAAACACGCTTGGTGTCACGAGTGGTTTTTGTGCTGTCAGAGGCTTCTTGGAAGCTGCTTTGGGAACTATTTGGTGAGTCATCATAAGAGTCACCAAAGGAACTATCAGAAAAGTCATGATCAAGCTTCCTCTGAACATTGACAAGATCATCGCTATAGGAATTCCGATATCGCCATCTTAATTTAGGGTAATGAGATGTTGAATCATCATATACCCTCTCCGTATAAAAATACTTTGAGAATAGTTGCATTTTTGAAGGATCATTGGGAAACTGATTCACGAATCTGTCATGTGAAAATAATTCACAGGTAAAAATTGAATGCATACATATAAAAGCAAGTGAGCAATATATGAGGAAACCAAAATACCGGGCAAAAAAAGTTTCCTCCTGCTCACGTTCAGACTATAAATGCATTCAGTGATGCAGCAATCTGAGGCCAAACAGCTATATATGGGCACATACAAATGGCATGATATGAAGAATGAACAGGCTCCTACCAGACTCTCAATTCACCTTATATTCTCCTCAATTCATAGGAATTAAACATTTCTCACTCTTAAAAATTCTTAGTTTTTTGCTCCCAGCAACCAACAAGAGCATCATAATCTACTCTGAACCACTTGCAATTGCATTTAATAAGCAACTTCAATTCAGACAGAATTGCCAGTACTGAAATTGATCTTATCATTACATTAGACGATTGTATCCAGAAGATCTTGTAAATCAATTCTCAGCCCACCAAGTGCTTAAAAACTAAAGCCAACCTGACTCAGGTGTCCCTGATAACTTATGACAGCAAGTACTAGTTCAAAGGTCTATTCATGAATACCAGAGAATGTTACTAATCCAGATTATTGCACAAACAGGAAAAAGTAAACTTACATATCTGCCAACTCCTTCTGCATTCTACTCCCATCCATTTGAAGAATGTGATCTACGGAAGAATCCAAGGATCTAAGCAATCTCCTCAACCCAAAGAAAGCAGCAGACCCTGAAAAATTATAAACCCAAAAACAAAGTAAAGGGGGAAAAGTCTCAGGGGAATAATGGTACCAGAAATGATTACGAGTGAAAGGTAATAGAGATATTAATCTAACCAGCAGCAAGGTTGGCTCGGAATGATCTCTTGAGTTTCCAAGTTGCTGCCATGAAGCATTTGAGGTAACCACGATACATGAAAGAATCACAAACAAAATATAACTAAAACCATATTAGGAATTGAAAATTATGATCATCTGCTGTAAGTTGAACAGATGCAGTAATATTTCGGATCAGGGGGTTGCAAAATTAAAGAACTAACAAATCTTGAGCAGATACCGCTCCTAATCAAATGTAATGTTATTATAATTAAGAAGCAGCATATATATTGGGCGTCAAAAATTACGAAATTGATAATCCGCTATATGTTAACCATGATCAAGGGATGTTAAAGCGCGCACTGGAATACAATAAATCTTAAGCAGATAGCACTCCTGTACGTATTTAATGTTGTTGCTGATAAGCACTAGCATAAATTTCAAGTCACTCTTCCACCCGCCCCCGCGGGTTGGTGTTTATTGAAGAGTTAGAGTCACTGACATGACCATGCAAGTACGCCAGCAAAAATTGCACCATCAGCGAAGTCCTCAAGAGCTTTAGATTTGCATGAATTAAGAATATTGGCTTCCTCAAGTGTCACTTTTTCCTGATAAATAAAACAGACATAGTTGGTGGATATAAAAGTAACAGCAGCAACATCAAGACCAGCTATATGGACGCCTTCTCCTTAGCATTTACAAGTGCTCATAGTTTTCAGCATACTTGTAAAATCATTTTGAAATAATATATCTTCCTATGATTACCGATCACCATTCACTTACAATATACAGGGAAACAGTCCAGTTTAATAAACCTAACTGAATCAACTATTTGCCAGAGAGTAGAACAAATACCCCCTAAATTGCCAATAGTTGTAATATTAGGAATAAAAAATATAATTCCGAATAAGCATGGCAAAAGGCACCAGGAATCAAGAATTTAGGGGTGATAATTTGAAGCTGGATCATAGCAAAATCTCGAAGAGAGAGCCCTAGAATAAATGTACCCGTCTGGACAAGAGAACTTGCTCCAGCATGAACAATGCGTCACCCATATTAGTCCCCTTTGCTTGCAGATGCACAACGATGCTCTCAATTCGCGTATTCCGTTTTCTTTCCCCTGAATCGCTCCCTTGCCTGGGAGGATGCTGCTGCTAGTTTTTTGGCCAAATCTTGAGATATTAGGCATACTACACTCACATTTTGTTTTTTTATTTTTATTTAAAAATTAATAATTCTTTTACTTTTATTAAAAAAAACTTCTGTGCGCCAAGAAAAATAACTTTTTTCACTTTAAAATTTAAAAGGTGGGCTATATCAATATTTAATATTAATTTAGTTTATTAATCTTTAATCATAGAATAATTAGGTTGTCAAATTTGGGAAAGGAATAATCAAATCACCTTGGATAAACAATGTTTTGAAATCTAGACGTTAAAATTCGGAATATGAACAATAAGTTTATAACATTTGAATATCAAATTTTGGAAGGTAATTATGAAATTCATGCTCCGAAATTTTTTTAAAAATATTTCATGTTAAAATTTAAAACAGGGGCTGCAAGTTATCATATCCCGGAGTCAAATATTAAAAGGTATCTATGGAATTCTTACTTCTAAAGATATTGATTTTTTTTTTTAACTTCTTCAGTGTTCACATTTAAAAGATGAAATGTGATTTTTTTTTTCTTTTTTTTTTTTGCCATCAAAAGATAAATTGTGATATTAATTGGTGAGAATGACCAGAAATAAAAGTATCAATAGCCTGTAGGTATAAATTTAGCAAAATACTAATACTTTGTGGATATAATTATTTCCACCCATTAAATTTCTAATTGGAATTTTGTTTTTCAATTTTCAGGCTGCACCTCCTTAACAACCAAAAGTCTTCCACTATAATTTTTTTTTAAAAGACAATTTATTAAAAAAATAAACGAGTTACATAAAGATCTAAATCTATTAGAACTTCAGAAGATTAACTCAAGAATTTTCAGAATTGTAGGCCAAAGACACCATACATACTAAAAAGGAAAAATCCCTATAAAATGCGCTCGAAATTACTAAATCCTGTTTCAGTATAGCGAATTCCAAAAATCCAAATCAGTTGTGTGTCAGTACGGAATGAACAGTGCAAGAATGCCAAAAGACGATTTTGCCCTTCAGTCTTCATTCTCGCCACTTTTAGAATAACAACACGAGCCTCTTAATTAACAACTTTGTCTTCTTGATTAACAACTCCAATTTCATCTTTTTACTTTCACAATAACAATACCGGTCTTATTATTAACAACACCATATTCTACATTAACAACATTATATTTTGAAGATGCGAATATGTGAAAGAATAAAGCAAAGTTGTTAATCAAGAACCCGAAGTTGTTAATTAAGAGGCTCGTAGGCTCGTGGTGTTATTCTGAAAGTGGCAAGAATGAGGACTGAAGGGTAAAATCGTCTTTTGGCACCCCTGCACTGTTCATTCCGTACTGACACATAACTTATTCGGGATTTTAGAATTCGTTGTACTAAAACAAGATTTAACAATTTCGAACGCATTTTATAAGGATTTTCCCTGCTAAAAAAGAAACCAATCACAAAATAAACAACAACAACGAGCTTAAAGATAGAAGAAGAATAGCCATGGATAGAAATACATTTTTCAAAGAAAAAAAATAATTATAGTGCCATAGATATTCTAGTAGTAAACCCAAAATCTCATTCTCCCTGGAGAAATGGCTCAGTTTGTCCTGTACCCCAATAAATCAGACGGGGAAGGACTCGCAATGCTTGATTTTCATTGTCTTCCCCTCCGCTTCGACTTTGAACTCTCATCGAGATGCTTGTGGATGTAGTTATAAAAGAACTCTCAATTCTGCTGCTTTGCCTCCATTTCTTGTTTGCTAACCAACAACCATGTCTAGCCTCACACATGCTACTTTAGCTCTTCCTCCCAACCCAAAACCATACTCTGTTTGGCACAACTCTCTGTTGGCAGCGCTCGATTCCTCCACAACTCTTACACACCTTAAACAGATTCATGCTCAAATCCTTAAGTCTAGATTTGATTGCTCAAACTCCCTCCTTCTCAAGCTTGTCCTTGCCTCTTGTGCCTTTTCCTCTTCCGGCCTCGACTATGCCCTCTCTGTCTTCTGCCAAATTCAAAACCCAGAGACCCGTTTTTGTAACAGAGTCCTGCGTGAATTTTCTCGTGGTTCCAAGCCTGAGAAGACCCTTTTGGTGTATGAGAAGATGAGGAGAGATGGGTCGAGTTTAGACAGGTTCAGCTTCCCGCCATTGTTGAAAGGGGTTTCCAAAGCTTCTGCCTTGAATGAGGGATTAGAGATTCATGGGCTTGCTTCAAAGTTGGGTTTTGATTCTGATCCCTTTATCCAGACAGGTTTGATTGGAATGTATGCGGCATGTGGGCGGATCACAGATGCACGCTTGCTGTTTGATAAAATGTCTCATCGGGACGTTGTTACATGGGATATCATGATAGACGGGTACGGTTTAGTATGTTGCGTTTTCATTTGCAAGGACTTTTCCCCCTTTTGGCATTTTATTAATTATTCGCATAGAAGATCGTTTCAGGTTATTTACTTTTCATTTCATGCTTTTTTTCCCTTTACTTTCAATTTCTCCTTTCACTGCGCATTAAGCTTCACAACATGCCACTTCTTTCTCTCTACGGTTCCAGCCATGCAATGAATTAACCTAAAGATCTTTGGTTGTAATAGGTATTGCCAGAGTGGTCTTTTTGATCATGTATTAGAGCTCTTTGAAGACATGAAGAGCTCTGGTATGGAGCCAGATGAGATAATTCTTTGCAGTATACTTTCTGCTTGTGGTCATACTGGAAATTTGAGCTATGGCAAAACCATCCATGAGTTCATTATGGATAATCATCTTGTTGTTGACTCTCATTTACAGAGTGCACTTATCAACATGTATGCAAATTGTGGTGCCATGGATTTGGCTCGGCAACTCTATGATAAACTCTCCTCAAAACACCTGGTTGTTTCAACTGCAGTGGTTTCAGGGTATGCAAAACATGGAATGGTTAAAGAAGCTCGCGTGATATTTGACCAAATGATTGAAAAGGACTTGGTGTGTTGGAGTGCAATGATATCTGGTTATGCTGACAGTGATCAGCCTCAAGAGGCTCTTAACTTGTTCAATGAAATGCGACAACGAGGAATCATACCTGATCAGATCACAATGCTGAGTGTCATTTCTGCATGTGCTTATCTTGGCGCGCTGGATCAAGCTAAATGGATTCATTTGTATACAGATAAGAATGGGTTTAGAAAAGCTCTATCAGTCAACAACGCATTGATTGATATGTATGCCAAATGTGGGAGCTTGCTTGGAGCGAGAGAGATATTCGAGAATATGCCGAGAAAAAATGTTATATCTTTTTCCAGTATGATCAATGCTTTTGCCATGCATGGGGATGCTAGTAACGCCTTGAACCTTTTCCACAGAATGAGGGAAGAAAATATTGAGCCCAACTGGATTACATTTGTGGGCGTTCTATATGCTTGCAGTCATGCGGGATTGGTTGAGGAGGGCCGGCAAATCTTTTCATCAATGACTAATGATTACGGCATCTCTCCCAAACATGAACACTACGGTTGCATGGTTGATCTCTATTGTAGAGCCAATCTCCTGAGAGACGCTCTTGAGCTGGTTGAGACAATGCCTTTGGCACCCAATGTTATAATTTGGGGATCCCTTATGTCTGCTTGTCAAGTTCATGGCGAGCTTGAATTAGGAGAATATGCTGCCAAACGACTTCTTGAGTTAGAGCCGGATCATGATGGCGCCCTTGTAGTTTTGTCAAACATCTATGCCAAAGAAAGAAGGTGGGAAGATGTTGGACAGATCAGGAAGCTAATGAGACATAAAGGTATTTCTAAGGAGAAGGGATATAGTAGGATTGAACTGAATAATGAGGTGCATGAGTTCTTAATGGCAGATAGATGTCATAAACAAGCAGATGAAATATATGAGAAGCTAGATGAGGTAGTCAGGCAGCTAAAACTGGCTGGCTACACACCAAGTGCATCAGGCATTTTGATGGATATAGAAGAGGAAGAAAAGAAAGAAGTTGTGCTATGGCATAGTGAAAAGTTAGCACTTTGCTATGGGCTAATTAGTGGGAGAAAAGAGTCATGCATTCGTGTAGTTAAGAATCTTAGAATATGTGAGGATTGCCATACCTTTATGAAGTTGGTTTCAAAGGTATATCAGATAGAGATTGTTGTGAGAGATAGGACTAGATTTCACCATTGTAAAGGGGGTGTTTGTTCCTGTAAGGATTATTGGTGACTTATTTTAGTAGTAAACTGAATGAATTAATCCAGTTAGTTCTTGAATTTAATAGAAAACGGCAACCACCTATAATTTTACTTTGTGCTTTTAAATCCACTGTATATATGATGTTGCGGCCCCCAAAAGCAAGCAGGCGTTTTTTCTTCAGTGCTTGGAGTAAACTTTCTCATTGCAATTCATATTTCAAATGAACTTTAGTTTTAAGCGCATATTCTTGTCATGAAGAAAGAAACGAAATTCATCACCAAAATATACACTTGAACATCCGGAAGTGAAAGGCAAATTTGGGAAAAAGGGAAAAAGACAAGAAGAAAGAAATGAAATGAACCACTACAAAGACTCCTCACAAGCAATGAGAAGATGATATATGCCACTATCCGTTGGCGGCTTCAGGTAGGCATTTTGGTGCCATAGTTTGCTGTTAAATCAGTAAATTGATGGTCTCCAAAAGCAGCAAATAGCCAAAATTCCTTCTTCACTTTTCCAACCACTCCTGAAATCCTGTACTTGAAAAATTCGAACGCTGCTGAATACAACCTTGTACTATCAAAAACAAACCTCCTTTTATACTCAAGAACCCACGTACTGGAGTCTAATTGCACTACTGAGGCACCCCATTTTGGTTGCACCCAAGAAGTATTTGCTTTTCGAATCAAATAGACCACTTGTCCAGCATTCCACTGTTGAACGAAGCAAAAATAGGGACTCAGGCAACGATAGCATACGTTATGTTTGACCAATTTCATTTATAAACTAAGAAGCACATATTGTGACATTGAATCTAGAAAAGGCAGTATCGAGATTACCTCAGTAACTCTTCCAGATAAGATAGTGAATGATCGAGAAGAAAATTCAGTTGTGAGCAATCCAGCTGTTTGCAGAGGCCAGCCCCAGATTGCTACCTCCTCTGCTGCTGATTTGTACAATGTACAACGCGAGTTCAATAGAACTCCATTCTACAGGCAATTTTTAGTGGTTGGTCAACTGTGAATTATGATTTCTTAATGGTAAAAAACGGAAATACTCAGAATTCCATATTTCTTAAATTTGAAGGAAGCTCACAGTTCCTTGAGGCATTTGAGATTAGAGTAAAACACTATTCTGATGAACAATACCTGACTGATGTCCCATACAGAGTTACCATGGCTGCAATTCTGAACCTTCCCATTAACAATATCTTGCAGATCTTTCTGCAAAAATCTAAACTTTCCATTCAAATCCTGTACTACCGACGATTTCTCGCCAACTCTTCTCATTACATCCGGTGACAAAACTGGACGAAAAATCCCAGAAACAACCCATGTAAAAGCAACCTCCGTAGATAAAAACAAGCATAAACCCAAGACTAATCTAAAGAGCTTAACCCTAGAAAAATCCCATCCTCTTTTCTTCTCATTTTTCATTTTTTTGTCTAAATTCGCTCTAGCATCAGATTTGATGGCAGGGGAAGGCGAAATGTGGGAAACATTTGATCTGGGTGTGGACAAAATGGAAACATCGAAAGAGATAGGAGTATGCTCAACATTAGGTCGAGAAGCAGAGAGCTTGGTGAGCGAACTATTCTGGATGCTCATAGGCACACGATCGAGTGTAGCATAGCTTTCCAAGCAAAATTTACATCCGCAATTGGCGTCTTTGAGGCAATCCGGGTAGTAGTAGCTGTCTCGGTTTTCCATGACCGACGGTGTAGTGCTACCACTGTTTGATTTGGATTGGGAAGGGACGGTTTTCATGGCTTCTTTGTTTCGTGCTTTCTCTTCTGGGAATTTTCTCTCGTGTTTCTTTTGGAAGTTGTTTGGCCCTTTACCGTTGAGAGAAATATGGCATTCAAATTTTGAAGACCAACGGTCGTATTTGGTTATGACCTTTTCCCCCGGTAGGAAAAAATGTTCGAAATTGTGCAATGACAATAATGCCCCCACTGTTCATATTACTGTTGCACATGAATTACTGTGATCGTTTTGTGGGTTATGCTGATGCTAAGAATAATATGTTGCGGTGAATTTGAGTTTATAGATGCAGAGGTTTTGGCTTTAATTTAGTTCTACTAAGTGCGCAATAATTTCAACAGATCCAAATAGTGGGAGGTCAAATCCTCTACAAAAATAGTATTAATTAATTAATTTTTTTTGACCTTGTATAGTATTAATTAATTGAAACCTTAATTAATGGGGTGGGATCCAATGCTGTTATGACGTGAAAGCTGAAGTTTATTCCTGAAATTAAAGTGCTTAACGAAAATAGCAACAAAATATTATCGGTTATCACTACGATAATGTACTGAAATGGTTTTTGTTAATCTTCAACTTGAAAATTTTTCTGAATCTAATAGGGTGCTGAATTATCATTAAGTTAACTTCAAGTCATGAGACTTGCTACAAGTTCCCCTTTTGAAAGAATTTTTAAGACTAATATTTTGTTTATTGGTGCAAGCATGTATTAGTATTTGCTCTAGACAGCAAAAATATACAAATAAAAGTGGGACATAATTAAACCAATGAAAAAGAATCCTCCTAAAACAATTCACTTAAACTTTACAAAGAAAAAGGGTTGAGACATAAATCTACTTGTTATAAACGGGAGAAGAAATTATATTTACATACTTAACTTGAGAGGGTTTATAACGTATTTCTAGAGTACAAACAGAGATAGAGAATGTGTGTGACAAAGAGGCAGAACGAAGCAATGTCAACAATTGCATGCTCCACCAAAATTCTGTCCGACTATTTCCTAACATTCCCCCTCAAGTTGGAGCGTAGATGTTAATCAAGCTCAATTTGTTACAAAGATAGTCAACACAAGTTCTGTTTAAGGCCTCAGTTAGAAGATCTCCCAATTGGTCACTAGACGGCATGTACCCTGTAGAAGTAAAACTCTCCTTGATCTTATCGCATACAAAGTGACAGTTGATCTCAATGTGTGTTGTACGTTCATGAAACATATAATTAGAAGCTATGTGTAGAGCAGCTTTATCATCACACCATAGTTTCGCAGGAAAAGGCATGGCAAGGCCAACCTCCTTCATTAACTAGTGAATCCATACAATCTCATGTACTAACTGAGCCATGGCTTTATACTCAACCTCTGCACTTGTCTTAGATATATTTCTTGCTTCTTGCTCTTCTAAGACACCAAGTTTCCACCCACAAACACACAGTATCCTGTGGTAGATCTCCTGGTAGACTTTGACCTAGCAAAATCCGCATCACAAAAACAGTCAATCTTGATATGACCATGATTTGTATAAAGTATACCATGACCAGGCAAGCCCTTCAAATAATGTAAGACATGCTCTAAAGCTTCCTACTATGCAATAGTCGACTTGGTCATAAATTGGCTAAGAACACTAATTGGAAAAGTCACATCAGGACGAGTCACCGTGAGATAGTTCAATTTTTCAATTAGTCTACAGTATCTCTCAGGAAACGCAAATGGTTTGATTTTCTTAGGATCAACCCTTTTCCTCACATTCTTAGGTGGCTCATCATACAGTATGCTATCATTAATGTCCAAAATAGGATTAGGAATCATGTGAAAGCTACTTGATGCTGCTCCATATTTTCTAGTTTCTTTTGATAGATCAAGAACATATTTCCTCTGTGTCAAGAGGATGCCTTTCTTGCTCCTCATGACCTTTATCCCAAGAAAGTACCTTAACAAACCCAAATCCTTTGTTTGGAAATGAGATATAAGAAAGGCTTTAAGTGATAAGATTTCTGAAGTATTGCTACCAGTAATAACAATGTCATCGACATATACCACTAAAAGAATCATGCCAGCATCTGTCTACTGATGAAACACAGAATGATCACATTTACTTTGATTTAAATCAAACTTCTTAACCACAGAACTAAATATGTCAAATCAAGCATGAGGGCTTTGTTTTAAACCGTATAAAGACTTCTGAAAATGACATACTTTCCCACACTCCCCCCTGAGCAACAAAATCAGGTGGTTGCTCCATATAAACTTCTTCAATATCGAGTTGATGAAGATCCCAACCATAGGTTACTACAATGGAGATAAAAAGACGAATAGAAGATAACTTGGCAATAAGGGAGAACGTGTTGGAATAGTCAACACCATAGGTCTGAGCATAACCTTTGGCAACCAATCGAGCTTTCAAACGTCCTAGAGTGCCATTAGCTTTTGTTTTGACCGTAAACACCCACTTGCACCCAATAGCCTTCTTTCTATGAGGTAAATCAACGAGAGTCCGGTACCAGCCTTATCAAGGGCCATCATTTCTTCGTCCATTACAGCACTCCAACCAGGATAGGCTAAGGCTTGGTGGAGAGTAGTGGAAACAATTATAGAATCTAAGGAAGCTATAAAGGAACATAATGGAGGAGACAGGTGGTGATAGGAAACAAAAGAAGAAATTGAATTGGTACAAGTACGTTTACTTTTGCGTAAGGCAATGAGCAGGTCATTAGAAGTATCATGAGTAACAGAACTATCAGGAGTATAAGGCACTAAGGGGCAGGAGCAGGGTGAACTAATGTCATATCAGACGCCGAAACGGGCATTGATGGGCCATAAACATGATTAACTACACTACTTTCCCTGTGACTTTTTTGATAAACATGTTGGATAGGAGGTTTATCAGGTGCCGGAACAAACCCTTGCACTGGTAGTAACTAAACCTCATAGACCAATATCTCAAGACCCTCTGCTGTGTCAGGAGATGTAGATGGAGTAAAGACAGGGAAGAAGGGAGTCGACTCATGGAAGGTGACATCTGTAGACACAAGATAATGACGAAGAGTAAGAGAATAACACTGATAACCCTTCTAAACTCTAGAATACCCAAGAAAGACACACTTGAGAGACTTGGGATCAAGTTTTGTAACAGTGAGATGAACATCTCGACGAAACATACACAACCAAAGATTTTTGGATCAATAGGGAACAAAAGATTGGGAGGAAACAAAGTTTTGTATGGAGTGTCACTATTAAGGACAGGAGAAGGCATACGATTAATAAGAAAACACGCAGTAGACACAACATCAGCCCAAAAGGGCTTCGGAACATTCATTTGAGACATTAGAGCCCGAGCAACTTCTTATAAGTGCCAGTTCTTACGTTCTACAACACCATTTTGAGCTGGTGTATCTGCACAGGAGGACTGATGAAACATGCCAAGTTGTAGCATATAGTTTTGAAATTGAGAAGAGAAATATTCTTGAGCATTGTCACTTCTTAAGGCTTTCACAGATACACCAAACTAAGTTTGAATTGTAGCACAAAAGTTGAAAAAATGAGAAAACAATTCAGAACGATTTTTCATTAAATAGAGCCAAGTGGTATGAGAAAAATCATCAATAAAAGTAACAAAGTACTTAAATCCAGGTTTTGACTCTATAGGACATGGACCCAAACATCAAAGTAGACTAAATCAAAGGGAGACGCAGCCCATTCATTTACCCTAGGTGCAAGTGAACACGATGATGTTTAGCAAACTGACATGACTCACAGTCTAATGACAATAAATAATGGAACTGAAGATACATCCTCTTCAAAAAGGACAAAGACACGTGACCCAAATGACAATGAACTTCAAAAAGAGACGAACCACCAGAGCAAGCAACTGAACACAGTACCTAATCATCAAGGAAGTAATGGCCACTAGATTCGTAGCCCTTACCAATAACTTGCTTCGTGAGATCCTGAATCAAACAATAGTCAAGAAAGAGTGTAATAAAATAGTTTAATTGTCGAGTAGGCTTACTAGTAGACAAAAGATTAAAGGCAAGGTCAGGTACATGAAGGACAAAGGATAAAGGAACAGACGAGGTAGGTTTGATAGTGTCAGATCCAAAAACACGAGAATAAGAACCATTTGCAATGGTTATACTAGAAGGATTAGCATAAGGGGCATACGAGGAGAACAAATGATTGTTACTTGTCATATGATCAATAGCACCGGAATCGATAATCCACTTTGATGAAAAAGTGGCAAGACTAGAAGTAATGTTACCTGTAGCAAGAGCACCTGAAGGTCTAGACTTAGATGTAGCCATCAATGCTCACTAGAAGCAAGTTGAGTTCCATAACAAACAGTATAAAAAGTTGGTTAAAAAATCAAACAAGAATATGTACCAAACTGCAAATAAGTAAGGATGCAACCAAAACAAACCCTTAGAGCAAGAAGATAAGAACCACACAAGATCACCAGCCATTAAAAAGACCTCTAATTTCCAATAGTGAGCAAAAAACCTCACCAAGAAGAGCCTAATAGTCAAATCACGAGAACATAAAACTCGTTGAAGATAGCAAAGCTGAAGCATAAATGTTCAAACGGAGCCCAAATAACCAGTAGAGTTGCCCCCAAAAAAAAATGGTCACAGCAAATCACAAGTGCAAAATGACAGGTTAGTCCTCCGAATTTGCAAAATGATAGGTTGGTCCTCTAAATTTGAAAATGATAGATTGGTTCTTCAAATTTCAGAAATACCAGTTCAGACTGTCGGAATTTAGAAAAAATGACAATTTGGGCTTTGAATTTCAGAAATGCCAATTCAATCCTTCAAATTTTCAAAATGGCAGACTAGTCTTTAGCTCAATTAAAAAAAGCATATACACTTCTTTAGATCGATTCTTTATATCAATGTAGAAGTGTACTCGAATCAAACAGCCCCTAAAAGAACTAGCAAAGCCAATCACGGTTGAAGCAGTAACCAAATAGTCTCCCAAAGAAGCTAAGAGAGCCAAACAAGACAGAAATCAACCAGAAACTGAAGCATGAACACACTAGAAACACTAACAAATGAGAAAATCAACAATCGGGGTACATAAGATGTAGACCCACGTTACTAAACTACAAGGGATGGGACGACTGCAAGGAGACGATCCTAACGTAGCAAACAATGGCAGCAAACTCGCCGGAAGCAGCCCTCATGCGCCGGCGCATGGAACTCCAGCAAAACTAGTGGCGGTGCGTTACCTTCACGCTCTAGTCAGATGGCGGTGATTCTCTCGGGATATATCGATCATATGACGATGACGATGATGGTATGGCTTGCATTCACTAAAAACGCTACCCACAGAAGCACTGTCACGAGAAACAGAACCTAACAGAGAAGGAGAAACAATACCAGCACCGGATGTAGCACCCCAAATTTTATTCACCAAAAATATATTGTAAATTATTTTGAATAATTCAATAAAATGGTAAATATTCATGAATTTGGATCTTGTGAATTTTGAAATATTCATATTCATAAGGAAATGGGCAAATTAATTCAAAAATTGAATTAAATTACAAAAGGGATAGAAAAATCATAATTTTGCCAATTTAGCCCAAAATTAATTATTTTCCAATTAATTAAGGAAAATAAAGGAAAAGGCATAATGGGATTATCCTTTGTGGAATAAATCAAGAATTGGGAAATTAAGGGGAATTATACATAATTCAATTTTGTGAATTATGATACTAATGAAATGCAAATTTTCCTCCTCTTTTTCTCTTTTAATTTCGTCCATGCATGAAAGAAAAAGGGAAAAATATTTAATACATGATCACATGCCACAAGAAGAAGGAAATGATGACTATGGTTGAGTGAGTTGGTAGATTAGATGTTGAGTGTAAGAACGGAAGGATTGTGTAATGCATGATGAGATCAAGCTTGAGTGGAGGAATGGAAAAGCATGATTACATAAAAGAGTGTAAGGTTGGACTTAGATAAAGAAGTATGGACTAATTGGAGAAAAAAAGGGGAAGTAGGGATGGAAATTTTGGAGCAAGAAAAGGAAAGACAATGATTCAATTAATGGCCAAGTCAATGAAGAAATTATAAGAAAGAGAAGAGTGTGACAAGTGTCACAATAGAAGCCCTTGATCAAATCAATGGCTATGAAGATGGAAGACTAAGTTAATAAAACATTTTTCCTTCCTCTTTCCAAGTCACATTCGGCCAGCCACAAGAGAAAAGAGAGAGAGAGTGAACTTGAGAGTTCTTGAAGGTTAGAGAGAAGGAGGAAGAGGATTAAGGTAAGAACTTGTGTTTCAAAGTTATTAAACTTACTATTTTGTGTAGTTCATCCTCTAATCTCTTATTCTTCATGGAAATTATGGTTTAGCAAGCTAATCTTCAAGATTGAGGAGAGAGAGAGGATTCCCTAGAGAGAGAAACACCAAGGATCAAGAGGTAATATCTAAAACCTCAACTTTTTAGTGTATTGAAGTTGTTGTTGGTGATTGTTGTTTGGTTTTGTGATTTTTGGGATGGGTTGTAAAATTAGAAAAGCCATAACCCTAAGGGGTTATGCTGCCTAAAATCCTTTAAATCATGATTATGAAGTGTTTAAATGAGTTAACCAAGGATTAGAAGTGGAAAAGTATAAGTTTTGGAAGCTAAAACACAAAGCTTCATTTTTTTATTTTTCTTCATAGTTTTGGCCAGGACCAGAACTGGTACAAGGAGTTGGATTTTCATGAAATAATAGTTTCATTGGACTCAGTGGGCAAAAATAGGTGGGGTTACAGTTGGGTACTTTTTCGATAGAGGTCGAAAAAGCATAATTACGAAAACGCCACTGAAATCCCTAAATAGGGGCTGTCAAGGGTATTTTCGTAATTTGACAATGAATTTGGTGATTTCGAGCCCGGAAATGGATTCCTTGGATGAAAATAAGTCAGAATAATCTTAGTCAAAATTTTAGGAAAACATGCCATCTGGCCGCCGGGTAGGCGGGGCCCGGCCGGGGTCCTAGGGGCATTTTGGTAAATTTACACCATAAACTAATATAACCACAAGAAACACTATGGAAGAGTCTAAAATGATACTTGGATGGGTTATGACCTATTTCTGGTACATTTAATATTTTAGGACCGATTCAAAAGCTGGAACGACACGCATTACGAGACACACCCGAAAAAGGGATTATAAAGCGTTTAGGTAGGGGCATTATCCTTGATACATTATACCATAGTTATATAATTGTGTGGATGTCATTGTTTGTAAATGCACTTTATTAATCAACATGATTTGCTTAGGGATGGGCAATTAGTGCCAAAGGTGCACTTACACTGGGAGTTGGCAGAAGTCCAACCGGTGTAGATTGTGGGGTTGTGCCCTACTTATGTATACATGACGAGGATATATTTATATTGTTCATTAATTTGTGCATACCTTGGCGCATGTCATATTTACTTTTCGAATTCTTTATGAACGATATTATGTTTCTAAGGGGATTCCTCAAAATCTCACCCTATTTTTAAATAAACACCCCAGCGGGTACCGGTAGGGCAAAGAGAAAAGACGTAGACGCTAGAAAGTGAACGGAACGTGTCTCGAAGCGAGGACAAGATTGTGGTCATAATTAATCTATTTTGTGATATTTTGGTGAAATTTGTAAATATTAAAACTTCCGCTGTATTTTTGTATTTCACCGATAAACGATATCAGGATTGTGAACGAATATTTTTATCAATATAATTGTACTTTTTTGTATGCCCATGGAATTCTGTCTTATTACTCTTTGAATATCGAAATAGAAACGGGTGTTGACACCGGACAACATTGCATATAGCCAAGAGCCCTGATACCATGTTATAAACGGGAGAAGAAATTATATTTACATACTTAACTTGAGAGGATTTACAACATATTTATAGAATACAAACAGAGTTAGAGAATGCGTGTGACAGAGAAACAAAACAAAGCAATGTCAACAATTTCATGCTCCACCAAAAATGTCTCTGACTATTTCTTAATCTCACTATTTCCTAACACTACTTTAAAGAGAATCCTCCATATATAAATCTACTTTTTACTCTAATTCTTTTTGGGCCATCATAATAATACTTGTTATTGTTGTTTTTGTTTAATTGAAACAAGGTTCAAGAAAAATGCATTCACATTTACAATTACAAGAGTCATAATTTAAACCTAATAAATTAAATGGGGAGACATGGGCTTGACGTCATGTCGGCAGCACAGTGTGACGAAATATGAGAGGGTATTTTTGGGCCCGTTTAATTGTCACTTTGACAAAAGCTAAGGAAGGAAGAAGGCCAAGTCGCGCTTTTTAGGTTGGCATCAGCACCGCTCATGTCAATCCTTCTCCTTATAGACCAAGAAACACGGAGGTCTTTAATAATTTTTGTTTTTTGGTATCATGTCATAGATAATTTTAATTCTTGAAAACAAAGATCATTACTCTTATAGTTTATATGTACACATGTTCTTCTAATCCTTAATATAAAACTTAGTTAACTAATTTGATTAGATTAATGATATTAGTTAATTTAGTTAAAATGACATATTTTTTTAAAAATGTTTTAATTATCGTCCTTAATTCCCCTCATCTCTCTCCTACTTAATTATTATTAAGGGAATACCAATAGAACTAATTTAGAAAAAAATTTGATAAATATGTTAAATAACTCAAGCCAATATCAATTATTCAATTAGGTCCTATATTAAAAAAAATATGACTTTTATTCCTCTGATCCTTAATATAAGACAACTTTACTTAATTTGGTTAGATTAAGAAAGATGGTATAATATATATTTTCTAAAATACCCTAGTTACCTTTCTTAATTCTCTCATTTTCGATCCCTTTCTTAATTATTGTTAAAGGAGCATTGACAAGGGTAGGTTAGAAAAATATAGTTAAATATGAAAATTTTATCTTATATTTATGATCGATATCAATTTTTCAATTATATCTCATAATAAGTAATAAGTAAAGCAGGGAGTGTACCTTAGCTCATTGCCTAATGCTAATCCTACAAATTTATCAACTTTCAAGAGCTCATATAGAGTGTGTTTGGAAGAGCGATGGGAGATATAGAGTTTCTCAATTTAGCGTTTGGTAATTTTGTTTTTGATAAAAGCTTGATTGTGTAATGTGATTTATGTTTGGAACAGCGATTGTATAAATGACTTTTGTAAAAATAAAACTTGTTTGGATTGACTTAAGCACAAGTGACTTTTGTGATAATAGTAAGAGAGAGTGGGTGGAAAAATATTTTAAAGGGTTAAAAACACCAAAAAATAGTTTAAAATAATTTTTGGAATTGAAAAAGTACATTAAAGATAAAATTACAATCAGTCTGATAACACATTGGGTACAGTTGAAAAAATATTTTAAGGGTTAAAAACACCAAATAATAGTTGAAATTAATTTTTGTAGCAAAAAAAATACATTAAGGGTAAAATTGCAATAAGTCTGATAGTACACTGGACACAACTGAAAAAATATTTTAACCATTCTTACTCTCCCCAAAAGCTAAATCAGTAAAAGCTAAGAAATGGAACTTATGGCAAAAGCTATTAAGATATAATTAAGCTCGATTGCTCATCGGTGAAACCAAACACTGCATTTTTTTTTTCAAATAGACTATTAAGCTTATTAGCTCAAACGCTCAATTGGGGGGTCCAACCCCCCCCCCCCCAACACACACATAATTTATCCATGAAAATTTTGAAAATCATTAGTGGTGTTTTTTTTTTGGGTACAACATTAGTGGGGTTTTTCATTTAAAGAGTGAAGGGAAGGCAGAGATTCGAGAAGCCTAAGAAAAAGTTTCAGAATAATCAATACCATAAGTTTAGGCATACTCTTTGGCAACAAGCCGAGCTTTTAACCGTTCCAAAGACCCATCTGCCTTAGTTTTAACAACAAACACCCATTTACATCCAATGGCTTTCTTCCCAGGAGGTAGATTAACAAGAGTCCAAGTGTCACTAAACTCGATCCCAAGTTCTTACGATGTGTCTTCCTTGGTTATTCTTGAATTTAGAAAGGTTATCGATGTTACTCTCCTGACCTTTGTCGTTATCTTGTGTCCACTAATGTAATCTTTCATGAGTTTTCTCCTTTCTTCACATCTTCAACCTTCTCTGAGTCTCCATCTGTCATTATTAAGTCTGATAATGTCCTAGTTTATCGTGTCCCACTCTCACCAGTACAGGCTATTGTTCCAGAAATGGAAGAAGAACTTATGTCTTTTGAAAAAGCTGGTACCTGGACTCTTATTGATTTACCTCCTGGGAAGAAAGCCATTGGATATAAATAGGTGTTTGTTGTTAAAATTAAGGCTGACATATGTTTGGGCTGACACCTGACACACTGAAAATTTTGTAAGGGAGTCACACATCACACACTTCAATAAAAGCCCTTTTAGTCGATATGAATATTAAATAACAAATGAAGTTATTCGTTGCAGTTACCCTTGGCAAGTGGCAGCTACATATAAGGGAGTACTGTAGTCTTTATATAAATACCATATGTCCTCAGTAAATGGGACATGATAATTTCTAGTACCATCTCTCTTGTTCTTGTTCACACACTTACCCTCTACATCTCTTTTATTCCGTTCATTCATGCACGATTCAAAATTCAGATCTCTTTAATGAAAACAAATGCTAGTACATTGTCATTTCTAAATTGGTTCTCTGTAAATTCCTACTTTTTTCTTCCTTTAATTTCTTTGGGTTGACGCTAACTTGATTGCATGTGTTGATGTTGCATTTGATATAATCCAAAATGGTGCAGGGAATGTTCATCACAAATTTGACCACTTTTTTCATTTAATATAGATCATATTTATCTTGCTTTTTCATAAATATAAATATTATTTTCTCTTATCCTTAATATAAGACTCAATTACCTAATTTAACTAGATTAAAGAAGTTAATTAATATGACATATATTTTTTAAAACATCTTGATTATCTTCTTTAATCCCCCATTTCTTATTCTTCTTGATTGTTGTTAAAGGATTATTAATAGGTGTAAAACAAAAAAAAAACATAACAAATATGAAAAATGTCTTATATTTAGAATCAAAATCAACTTCTTACATAAGTCATATATTAAAAATCGGATAGAGTAATCATTATTCATGTTTTCTCTTCGTGCCTGAAGGTTTTTTTTTTTTTGGGTAAAACAATGAGTATCATCTACTGGCGGCAAAAATCAATTTTTTCTCATGGAATGAGATTTGCTCCATTAATCATTCACTCAAGAGACCACTGCTCCAACTATTTACGTCAATCTAACTTGCTACGAACTTCTTACAGTTATTCTATCCAAGTAGAATATTAGTGACCTAGGTCTGTGTTTGGATTCAAGTTCAACATGATAGCACCACCAAAAGCAAGCTAATAATAATGAGTTGTGGGATACTAAGTAAACCTTAATTAAATAATGATGACGATAGAGAGCCTCAATGATCACACCGGCGCCTTATTTATTTAGTCACAACCACATATCAGTGTCCTAACCACTCCATTTTTCTTCCTTTGGGACAACGAATTATGTGTACCTTAATAATCCAATTATGGTCATTACATTATATTATATGTTGCACTTAGAGCAAATTATCATCCCTATATACCAAGGTATTAAAACCCGGACCGGGTATTGAACCGGTCGGGGTACTGGGTTAAGGGTCAGTGGGTCAAACCGGGACCAAACCGGAGCTAAACAGGGACCAAACCGGTGAGTAATTGAAAATTTTAGACTTATAGTATGAAATTCTAAAGGAAAAGGTTAAAAATTTTTTTTTTTTTTTTTTTAATTTGGGACCCGGACCGGACCGGTCTAGTGACCGGTCCGGCGGGTTCCGGGCCGGACCGGCCGGTCCGGTCCGGGTCCCTGAACACTGCTATATACCGAATAAGATCCATCTACGTTGCCGTTAATACCAAAATTCAGAACCATGTATAACATCATTATTTAAAGATACTAATTAAATTTTAAAAAATAGCTGTGAAAGATCTAGTTTGAACAATAGTTCTATCAATGATCGAATAATGGAAACAGACTCCAAAGTTGAAGTTTGTAACGGAAGTCATGGCGCTAGAATTCTCATGTTAGCTTTAGACAATGAGGTTTTGGGGTTAAAGCAAGGTGACTATCGTTGCTACCTTATTAGTAATTAATTAGTTTAATCAGATTCTCAGATATATAGTATAGTATGTTGCTGCATTATATTTTACTTCAATACGTCTGGAAAAATAATAATAAATAATAAAAACAAGGTCATCAATGAGATACTCAAAAGTCTCAACTCAACCAACTACACCTTCAAGATTCAACCTAATAATGTCATATCATTTCCAGATTCCACGGCCTTTGTGAAACCAAACAGATTCACAACTTCAATTCAATTCTCACTTCTCTGACTCTATCAATCATCAACATATCTCAGGTCATTTCAAATCCTTCAAGCATACACAAAACTCATCTTAACTATTCACTAAACATACGAAAATGAAAAGGTCTAATTAAGATTCTGCTTTTTGGAGTTTACATATCTTATTGTTGCGTTTCATACACTTCTTCTACTACTATCAAGTTATATAGATGATTAGAAGATCGAAAAGTGAAAGCAGAAGAGAAAGTAGACATGCCTCATCTGAATCAGCACACCCCTGTACATAGAACAAGATGAAAACGCAACTTAGCTAGACAAAGGGGTTTCACTAATTAATTAATTATACCTATATCCGTTTTTATTTAATTCCAAGTAGCAACCCCAAAAACAGAGTTAATTAGAAAGTGAAAGACGATGAATCTCCAACTTGGGAAGTGCTGGCAGCTCTAGAATAATACTTCCCTGAAGATGGTGGAGCTGGTGACGTCGACGACGACGACGACGATAGAGACAGGTCGCTTGATCTTCGCCGTAGAATCTGTCTCATACCGTCGGCGACACGGACTGCAGGGTTGGATTTGAACTTGCGGCAGAAAGACATGTGAGCTTTGACAGCTTCTTCCATGGCGGAAATGGGCTTCTTCCCTCTGCTCGCTTCGTCTCTGACAGCTTCAGAGCACAAACCACAGAGCCATTTGCCTTCGAATTTGGACTTGATTTGGCTGATGTAGTCCTGCGTGCAATCTTCTTTCAGCCCACAACACTCACACTTCACTGATTCAATCTCCATTTCTCTCTGTTTCTGTGTGTTTTGAGATGAAGATGGAGCTTGGAAGTGTGAAATGAAACGACTCAGTGCAACGAAAGGATTTATGGTTTCGTTTGGTGGTCGCTCTCTGATTCTTGTTTACTACTATTGTGTTGTTATTCTGTGTTTTACTTTTTTCTCACTTGGGAGGGATTTAAGAGGTAGCAAGTGATTGTTGTTCTGTACGAGGGCTTTTTATGGAGGTTGGAATGAGGGAAAAACAGGGCTTTTATTTATTATTTTTTCCCCTCCTTTTTTTCTTTTGACCTTTTTTGCGGGGTCAATAATGAGAAAATTGAGGAATTCGTATCCCACAATCTTATGGAATGAAATAGTTTGTATTACCATATTACTTTTAAGATATTGTTATTAAGTGAATTAGCCTCAACTCATATGAATACTTCTGCTCTTTCCATCCATAATATAAGACATGCTTAATTGATTTGGATAAAATAAAAAAGGCAAATAATTTTTTTAATTATAATAAAAGTGACTTGATTTTCCTTAAAAACCCATGTATAACATTAAAATTATATAACAGTTTATAAGTTAAACAAATTAATTTAGAAAAAAATGATAAATATTAGAGTTATAATAAATTGAGACTTATATTTAACACTAAAACTAACCATATAACTAACTCTTATACCTAAGACTAAACAATTATATTATATGCATAGTGGTTGTTGTAAAATTTTAAGAAAAGTTACTTATTTAATTCAAAATATAATATTAATTCTCAAAATTTTTAACATCGCAAGTGTAATGAATGTTTTAAATATGAACAATGTTTTATGAAGTTTTTCTGCACTTGTTTATTTTGTTTATGATATAAAATTAATATCAATATAATTTGATATTGATAATATAAAAGAGAAATATATTTACAGCGAAAGAGGGGATGGAAATGTGAACAGAAAGAGAGCGTCATAATTGGTTGCATGTCAACAGAGGGAAGGGGAAATGAATGAAAGAGGGGCCTTGACTGCTGCTTTTTCCAGAACTGAAGACCTGGACTGAATCAATGCTGGCTTAATTTCCCATTTAGGTGGGGTCCACACAGCTATTCATATTACTAATCTCTTTTTTTATTTTCTTTATTTAAATTTGTTTCATTGTCCATATGTGTTTCATGAGGGACACCACCCACCGAAATTTCATCATTTTGTATAATTATTACCATCTTAACAGTCTAATAATTTGTCATTAACCTAATCACTCCCATTCAATTTTTTAATTATGCAATATTGTTTCATACTACCTCCTGTTCTTAATATACTCATAGAATCTGATCTATAATGAAATTTGTACTACAAACTAGGTCTTATATTAAAGACTGAATGTAGTTTTTTTTTTGTTTGGAATGACTTTGATTTTTGTATTCAACTTTCTCTTGACTTGGCAACAACTCATCTCTTGCTCCTTAAAAAATTTGAATAAAAAAGGTATATAGAAAAATAAGATTAAGAAATAACTATACTCATAGCACATGGCAAGGAAAATTAGCTAGGCTGGTTTTTTGAATTAAATTATGTTAATTGGAAGTATAAGTTTATTAGTTTAGTGTTTGACTGATCACTTTTCTACATCCACACGCATCACTTTCAAAATTTGCTTAGGTATCGCTTTCATTCTCACTACTAATAAGTAAAAGGGACAATTACAATGAAGTCCCATACAAGAGAAAAAATGAAAAAATGGTCCTTGAAGTTGTTAATGACAAGTCGAGGAGCGTTCATTAACAAGTCAAGGAGCTTACACTGACAACTTCAGGGACCATTTTTTCATTTTTTCTCTTGTATGGGATTTCATTGTAATTGTCCCTAAATAAAAAGGTTCCTTATTTACTTTATTAGCGTGGGGCTCACTCACTGGTCAAAAACAAAAAAAGCATGGGGCTCACTCCTCTGTCCACTTTCATTTCATAAATTTATGATTTTGAGTTGTTATAAATTTTAGGAGAAATTATACTAAGGTAGTACTTAAAGCAAATAACATAAAAAAAAGTTACTCCCTCCGATCTTAATTATAAGATAAATTTGATTTTTTTGGAGAAATTAAAGAAGTTAATTAAATTGCTTTAGAATATTTTTATTTTTATTTTTTTCTCCAAAATAATTAATTTGACTAATAAACTAATATATAATATAAGGATACTAGAAATATAAATACTCTAAAGTAATTTAATTGGCTTCCTTAATTTCTCCAAAAAAATCAACTCTTCTTATAATTAGGACCGGAGAGAGTATATTGCTTATCAGTAACAAATAAAGAAGAAATCATTTGGTATAAAGAAAAAAGAAAAAAAGAAAGAGCAATCATTTGCATATGAAGGAACTGTTATTAATAAGTTATTACTTATTAGACTTTTCTGATATTATTTTTCTTATTTAAGACTTTGTTGTCATTTGCCCTAACTTTTAACATGTTCTATTGTACAAAAAAAAAAAATGCAGTTAAATATTGGAAAAAATAGTTATTTGTTCTATGAAATTTCAACTTAATTACAACTCAATTCTTAAACATGTCATAACTCAATTCTTAAAAGATGAAGCTCGCAAACAAGTTACCAAAAGTATATCCATAGATTTAATTATTGTTTCCATGGCAAGGATGTCAGAGCCACGTTAAAATATGATAGATGTCATCTTTATTTATGTACAATTCTTTTGGTATATATTTAATAAAATATAGAGACAAATGTAACAATGATCTATATACTTAATTAGGATATGTTAAATCACATACATAATCATTTTTTGTTGTGGACACTTTCTCTTTAAATGCACATTCTATATTTATTAAGCTCCTCCTTGACATAATGGTATAATGTATGAAAAATGCCTATACTATTCATGACTTGCAACTAAAAATGTTAACTTGATTTTGATTCTGTATTTTATATCAATTTCACACCTAAATGATACCTGCCAAAATATCAAATGTTATTTTTGACAAGGAAAATAATGGAGTCTAGTAATAGCCATAGAAAGGCCCATCAACACGTGATTGTACCAAATTCATATCTAATTATTGCTAGAAGGTTATATATATCCATTGATTGACAAGCTCGATAGGAGTAATGTACAAGATGTATTAATTTGTTTTGATAAAATAATACTATAAAGAAGACAAGCACAGAATTTTTCCTGAATCCCCATAGACATGAATGTGACGCAAGATCATATCATAATATGAACCCAAGACATGACCACACAAAGCCAGACTTTTCTATTGTGTGTCTTGCAATTATACAAAAACTTTGTCGCTTGATCTTTTTTCTTTTTTGCCTTTTCCCTTTTGCTGAGGAAACCAGATATCTTCTAGTCTTTTAAAAAAAAAAAAAAAAATCTAATCTCCAATATTGTTACTTCTCTCCCAAGAAAGCACACAGTGTTACCTAGCCATTTGTCTCGACCTATATATGTATATGCACTTCCTATATATAAATGGCTGAAAATGCAATGTTATGAAAGTGTTAAACTTGAACTCACTTCAATTGTGGATTTCTTTTTTTGGGTTATTTATTCTTCTTCTTAGAATATCTGAATAGAAATTGAATGAGGTTAAAAAAAGGAGAGAAAGTAAGTTCTGTATATTTTTACTCATTATGTCATGTTTTTTCAAGCATATGATGTGTTATTGTAGAAGATGTCTTTTTGAGTTACTATGATTTTTTCTTTTTGCTTGACGCCATATATAGTACAGAGCAAATTATAGCATCACTGAAGGGGAAAGTATCAATAATTGAGGAAGAGAGTTAAATTTTTTTGGTAAATAATATAATCTTTATAGTGTGTGGTCTAGAACAGCCTCGTCTCGATCCTCATCTCCATCTATCAACGTTGCTTTCACACACCTACAATGTTGCATCTCGTCTTGTTGACTCAGCTTCACATGCATGTATGGGGTTTCCTTCATTTTTAGACACGTGGAAAATCAGTGTTATGTGCTCTAAATCTTCAACTCTTCAAAGAAACAGTATTTAATTACTACATTCTATCGATAATAAATTAGTCAAATTAATCATAAATAACCATGTCGGGGATAAGTTTAAAGCATATATAACGGAAGTGAAAGTCAGAGTTACTAATAATGAATGTCGCATGTTCCGTGGAAGGATGAGCAATTTCATGAAACTTGACATAATTATTGAACCATAATTTGAGGACCCTTTTCCTTGTTAACCAAGATTGAAGTTTGAATATTTTTAAACCCAAATCATCTCAACTTGGTTATTGTCACGAGTCCCACATTAGGTAGGTTTCCTAGAAAGAGAAGCCTTATAGAATTTTGAGTTCTCAAATATTAGTAGCTAGCTTTTGTAGTTCTCCTAGAGATTTATGCCGGTTATAGTTACCTATCTATAAATAGTCTAAATTTATAGTTTTTTCCTGCCAATTGTCTATGTTTATACACGCCAAGAAAACCCAAAAACAAAAATGTCAAATTCTGCTAAATTTGAACATGGATCCAACGTAAGCTACAGGGACTAAGGCAATTAAGACTAAGCTTAGGCCTTTCCAGACTTAAGCAATCAAACTATAGTATTTCAGTTCAATTTGTTTCAAACTGATAAGAGGCACATAATAAAAGGACCCTATCATTTATTAAAAAGCTTATCCCTTAAAGGGACAACTCGATTCTTGAAACAAGAAGAAGAGCACAAAGGGTATGATTAGATTGAAGAAAAGAAAGGAGAAGCTATGGACACACCCGAGAAAGAAAGCTCATGAAAACAACCAAACATGAAACAAGGAGCCAACATAGGAGAGTTGGGTTTTTTCTATGTTAAGGAACACACAATTTGCAAAAACCAGACATTGTCTTTTCTACTGCTAGGAACAGCTTTTGTACACGTTCCTTGTGTAGGTCCACAGACAAAAGCATGGCCATGCATGTGAGGTTTCCTCAAGTTGAAGGGGCATTATTATCTGCCAGTTTTGGCTCCCAGCCACGTAAATCCACTGTATTATTCTCATATTTATTCATTCGAAAAACATAGCATAGCCTGTCTGGTCAGCCTCCAGCAATTCTATTGGCCACAAAATGAGTGTTTCCAAGATAATGTCTTGGCGTTATAGGCTAGTTCAGATTGTTGTTATTACCACCATATCAGAAAATTTTTTTCATGAGATCATTCTGGGAAAAACTGGATATGGTTCTAGGAAATTAGTCTATCTCTCTGAGTTACTTGTTTGACCAAGCTGTATTTAAAGCCTACAGATTTATTTGTTAAGTTCTGTTCTGGCTTGTTAGGATGTGAATCTAAAAATTCCTCGTGCAAAAACTTTACAACCACAGAATAGCTCAAACTTGATATAAGTGCTCACATGGCAATGTCCTGTTCTGTTCCATCTAAAATGACATTTAGATTACTGTTCCTAATGCATATAAGTAGATTTATCTGACTTTTACCACAATTTTTTCTGTATTTGCTTTAGCTTTATATATATATATATATATATTATTCTTGATTTCAGTTGTCAATGAATTCTCACATGGGTTTGGTTTGGAAGTGTGCTGAAGAATATGTGTGTGTTACAGAAATTAATGCCCTTCACATGGCAATTCACATGCATTTTTTTTTTATCACTTGTGGTTTCTTAGTTTCTTCTATTCCCACACAACAGCTCCTTTATTTTCCATTTTTGATATCAATCATTTAGTACCTGATGCTATACCATGCTTTTCTGTCTTAAAAAACTTAATATTACCCTTAACATTTTATATCAGATTGCCCATGAGTGGATAAGCTTCTATACAGATAAGTTATAGCCACAAACCTCCAAAGCAATCATCGTTTCTGTTTAAATCTCTTTCTCTATCATCACTTGCACTCTCATTGTCTTTAGAAAATGATGAAGGAAGCAGCAACCACCACCATTATCAAATGAAAACTGGGCATGTAGTTTGAAAAAGGCATTTATATCACTTTTAAAGACAGTAAGACACTTTGGAAGTGATGTTTTAAAGCTTAGATCTTATAAGTGTATCAGGGAAAATAATAATTTCCCGAACTTTTATCTGATTGTTTGATCCCTGGGGGAAATTAGTTCCATGACAGTTTAAGAAACGTTTTGTAAAATTCTGTTTAAGGCTGACTTTAATAAATAATTGAATATATAGATTTATGTATATTAGATGACTGTCGCTTTTACTGAGCCATATCTTCTGGGAATTCAGAATACAATGAAAAGATCTTTCAGACTTCATTCATTGTATATCTGTGAATCTCTGCTATATTTTATCAACTTGGGCATCTCGTTGCCAAAATAAACCCTCTGACATATGTCAAATAACCAGAAGCTTTTATTGGTGATGGGATTTTGAAAACTTGTATATTTTAAGGAAATTCTTAGATTTAGTCTGTTGAAGATTCATTAACAAGCTAAATTATATATATATATATATATGAATAGGCGTCAAACACACTGTTCAGAATGATTCAATCATTTGGACTATTTGAACAGGGAATGGTTGAGCTCTCATCATTATACGATCTTCAATCATTTGGACTCATACAGCTACCTCAATTTCATCTCCACCCATATGAAAGCTTTATGTACACAAGAATCTCAACTGGCATGACCTAATAACTTTGTTTTCAAAGTCCCATAGAACCGAAAAAAGAAGGTAATGATTACAAAAACAAACAACTGTAATTCCGAATGCAAGCAAATGATTAAACTTTCGGCTGAGCTCTTTTAAAATGCAGCAATATTGGCTGTGATGTTCAAGATGAACGAACGCCAATAAACTTGTGGTTGGCATGAACTTTAACTTCAATCTATAAAGCTTAAGTTAAGTTTTTTAAAAAAAAAATGGAAAACAAGTGAGAAAACAAAGTAAAACAATCATGCTTGGGATGGCCCAGCTGGGAATGATCTGTCTGCCAAGGAGTCTTTTTTCTACAATTTGCATTTATGGGTATCCATAAAGATTCTGACTTTGAATGAAGCAGTTGAAGTTGTTCAATTATGAAGCCAATTGGGTGTACTTTTAAAATGACTAAATAACTAGCAGGGCATTCCGTTTGTATCACAGAGAATAAAGCTTTCTGCAGAATGGAATTAGCTACACCTACTATTATGTACTGAGAAAGATGACTGTGCGACAGAAAATCACTGAGTTTGAAGCAAGCTAAGGGCTTTTTAAGTCAAGAGGGTTTGGATGAGAGTTAAGGAATAGTAGTACAATATGTAGTTGCGCAATCATAGCATTAGCAAATGAAGTGTGAGTGAAGACAACGTGGTTAATGGTTGCAAAGATTACAGAGAGTTGTGGGAATTGGACAAGTTGACTTATGTTTGCAAAGATTAAGAACCCACTCGGCACAATGCTGCGATCAAGTGTGAGACAATAACAAAGCATTCAGTGTATCGTAGGACCCACCCCGTGCACCATTGGGTGTATTGTCCACCTGTCGCTGCCGGAGCCGCCTTAACCTGAGTTCCTATTCCATGCACTTGTGGTGGGTGGACATTGTCCTATCTTTCCATATGTGTATGTGTGTGCATGGTTTTTGTTATATACCACAACAACTTGGTGCTCTCCTGTATGTTGGTAATGTAGGTGGTGTAACAAACGGTATTGAATTTAAAGATATTAAGTTCATCTCGAGGATTAAATTGCTACGGGATTATAATTATCTGATGTCTAATATTATTATGTCGAATTTGAATAAACATCGTTCAAATCCTTCCATTCAACACAACTGTCATATTAAAAATACTTCAAGTATAATGATTCAATTTGATTTGTATAAAGGCTAGCATCTCCTCCTCAGGCCGAAAAGAAAGAAAGATATAACCCATTTCACTTCCCCTCGCTCGTTTGCTCATTGTGCAGTCCAGGGAATTTGGGTATAAGCCATAGCAAATTAGAAACTCACTATGTATATTATTTGTACGCTTTTTTTTTGTTCTAATTAATCATTAAAAGAGATCAAATAGAGCTTATAGAGAGAGAGAGAGAGCAGAGATGTTGTCTCACGGTGAACTCTGTTCTCGTGTCCTTAAAGGCTTCCATTACAAGTATGGCCAGAAGCAGAAGCTTCTTTAATAAGTGACTATATATACAGATTACAGAATATATATATCCCTTCCTCTCCGGTGCTTAAAGCACATCAGTTAAGTTTGCAAATACATAAAAAACCAAAAAAGGGAAAGAGCTTTAACAAAATTAAGCAAGCAAAAGGAGGGCCGAAGGCAAAAAATTAGAATCAATTAGACTTCATCTCAATATCATCATCATTGTCCTTTAAATTAGCATCAGGGTCATCCCCAGGAAGGAGGCCAAGAAGAGGCAGAGGCAATAATGAGCTAAGATTGCAAAGGATTATCAAAGTGGCCAAATTATCAAATCTATCCTTGGTGATGCCAAATATTTGAGTCAAACCAGCACCTATCAAGCCCCCAAGAACGCTCCCTCCATTAGATATGGACATAAGAGTTGCAAAAAGTGTTGCCTCCATTCCCTCGGGACATAGTCTTGCCGCTAGCACAAGAATGGGCATGAAGGATGCCTGGGACAGACAAATATATTAGAGACGCAAGGCAGATTTTGCACAAAAAGGAAATATAGCGGTTGATTAACGATCAACGTGGAATAAAGTAAATTTAATGTCCTGATTCATGACATGCTATAGCAGTATGTCCAAAATTATATAAAGGGCGCATATATCTTTTTGATATAGAGCGCAAAAATATTGGCCTTTTTCTCTGCAGTGGCAGAGACATATCTCATCTCTGAGAGATTAATCATGTGCAAAAATGACGTCTAATTTATGAACACAACCGTGGCAAGGAAGGTTAGAATGCTAGATATCCTTCCAGAGTAGGTAGCATCCTACAATGAGTAAAAAAGCACATGATAATTACCTGACTCAAAACAGTGAGAATTAAAGAATCCCCGATTGCAAACCACTCATCGTTGATGCCAAGTTTCCGGTTTAGTCCAGTGACCAGGAGAATCTGGCAATAGACGAAAAAGACAGCACAAATATATTCAGAACAATCAGTAATTTAAGGATATATGGACTTACTTGAAACATACTACAAACCTGAGTCATCCCAAGAGCTGAACCTGCAATGGTAGTTGCCAGAAATATTTTCCGTAAGGATACATTCTTCAAAAATCCATTGTAGAGTCCAACACCAAGCAGGGATGCAATTGAGGTAACCAGCTTCACACGGCCTAAAAATTCTGGGGTAAAACCAAGGGCATTTGTGCTGAAACGAATCAGGAAAAAAGATTCTGTAAGATCAAAGGAAATGCTATGTCTAAATAAATCACAAGAAAAAAAGGAACTCAGTTCAAACATGAAAGATTATGATCATGATTACAGTCAGGACATACGTAAAATAGAACATGGCAGAGTCAGATTGTGGAGTTGCTTGCCACAGGAAAATAAACAAGGTGGGAAGAAAAACATTGGGCTGTCGCACAGCATGCCACAACTGAATAATATTCTGTTTTGAGCTTTTCATAAAATCAGGATTGCCAAAAGGAAGACTTCGCCCTCTTGCAGAGTCATGCACAGGTTGTTCTTTTACAAGAACTGCAACTCCAGATGTTATCAATGGAAGCAATGCTGTGACACCAAAAACAAACCTGGGACATTCAATTCTTAGTAGTTAAACAGGGTACTCAAATAAGTAAGCAAAAGCATCTTGAGTCACAAACTTCAACTGGTACCTTACGCCATATGTTTCCACCAGAGATCCACTGAAGTAAGCACTCACAATTCCACCAAAAGAAGAAGAACCCCAACATAAAGACTGCAGTGATCCTGAGGTACTTTGTGATTCTCCACGTGCTCGCTCCACAACCATTGAATCTACAACCTAAAACCACTTCAGTTTCTAACATCATTTTCTGAACCAAAACAAATTCAATCTGTTAAAGACAATAAAACACTAATTCCATAATTATGGAGACAGATTAAGGTGTTTCTAAAAGTGCAAACGAAGAGTCTGAAAATGATTAAGACAAATCCAGAGTAATATGGGAAGGCAAAGGCTCAAAATTCACTATAATCTAAGAATGGCGAAGTCAATCATAAATTAAGAATCCTGCTTTGATACTCTCCCTATAAAAATTCATGAATGGGCAGACGGACTATTTTCAAAAATGCCAACAAACAAATGACAAACCGTACAATGTGTTGATCTATTTGTCAACTCAAGCAGTCCCAATAGAACGCATATTTACACAGTATTGCAAGATCAACCCTGCCCTGAGGGCAAGGGAAAATTGATGGAAGGTTAGTTGAGAGTTATAAATCCCCAAACTTCCTCTTCTCATAAAAACTTGCAAACAACGGGAAGTTTAAATTTCAGGCCAGAAAAAGGGAAAGTTTGAATCAAATGTTTCCTTACGCCCTATTCGGTATGAAGCACCGGGGGGGTAGGGATTGGGATTGGATCAGAGATTAGGCCAGAATATATCGTTTGGTTTGAGAGATTACGGATAACTAGAGATTGGAAATACCACGAAAGTGGGATTGCTGTAAAGCCACCTCCCCCTTGGTATTGTATTTTCAATCCTACGATTGCAAATTTTAGAGACAAAAATATCCCTGTTTATAATGTTTTCTTCACAAAAATAACCTCTATCAATTTTGCCCTAAATTATAACTTATCACTTTATTTCATCGCTCATCATCGATCTCACAGGTGTTCATGCTCTCATGGTTTTTTTTTTGCCGTCAGAATCACCACCATCACTGGTACGGAGGTCGGCAATTCTAGCAGGAGCAGTGTATCATTATGTGATGCACCTATCGTTACTGACCCCAGATGCAAGTTGTAATTGTAAACCTCTTCCGTCCACGTGGTGATCCAATCAAAAGGGTTGCCAATATGAATAAATTTAATCATTGCTGATGATATTGTTTATCAGAAGCACAGGGGATCATGCAACCGCTGGTTTTTGCATATGAAGACACCTAAAAAATCTGTCTTCTTGCGACATCAACCAGTGACAGCAAAAAGTTCAATGACTCTCTAGAGCATCAAGATAAAATGATATGTGAACTTTATATAATTATATTTTTGTGTCATTTTTTATCTAATGCGCACGGTAATGATAATAAATAAAAAGGTTTGGCACCAAGTATTAGTAAGCCTAATTTTGCAGGGTAGGGATCTTTGTTTTACATGGTTGAATTAGCATAGAGTTGCATGTATGTATTATTTCCAGATTAAACATATTTTTAATCCAAGCATTTCAATACAAGGATTATTTATGCCAGAAACCATCTGTGACGGACATTGAATTCCAGAAACCATCTACGACAGACGGCGAAGGCGGAGTTTGCATCTAAGCTATAGACTGAGTTTGGGATTTAGGGCATGGGTATTTGGGTCTTTTCATAATTAGTGGCTTTTTATTAAATAAGATTAATGAAATTATTCCCTCCAACTATTACTTTGTACCAAACATATTTTGAAAGCATCAATCTCAATCTCAATCCCAGTCCATCAAAATTCAGTGCCACGTACCAAACAAGGCCTTATTGCCTATTTGGAAAACACTAAACCGTGGTTTTGGAAGCTCTTTCCGTAAGCCGAGACAAAACTTCTCTCACATACTTACCTCGAACGACATAAAAGCACTTCTAAAAAGCTAAACAAACAGGCACTTACTCTACTGATGGGCACACAAGAGGAGTGGAAAACCATCCCTAAAAGCTAGATATTGAGATAGGATAACCAACCCCTCCAGGTGCTCATGACCTTTATGTGACCAACATGAGAGTTAATTACATAACATATCAACTATAGCACATGTAGCAGAACAGGAAGTAAGGCTTCAGCATAATTGAGCAATTTAAAAAATAAAGCACACCAGAATCAAGTCATTAACTTAGAGAAACTCACAACATCTGAGAAGGCAACAGATAGAGAGCCAAGAAGTATGCAAAAAGCAGCACCATATTTGCTGTCAACAAAAGAAGCCATCAAACTCCATGAAAGAGCACCAAGCAGCCCTGATAGAACTAAGTATGACCTTCTCCGATACCCAAAAAGTGGGACAGAATCACTGCAAGTGTATTATAAATAACTTAGATCCTGGAACCCTGGTTCAGTTAAGCGCAAAGGAAAAGAGACTCAGGAAAGCTTCGCACCTAATAAACCCATAAAGAGGTTTGACAAGCCATGGTAATGCAGAAAACCCAGCAATCACAGCTGTCTAGTCAGCCACATGTAACTTGTCAGACGTGCAAGTATAATAAGTTGAACACAATGAGATAGAGCACGATTTCATGGAAGTACTATCATTTTTTGGCGTCGACTAGTAGCCCAAGCCAAGGCTCATATATTGTATAATTAATTATAACTTAGAATAAAAGATTAGCACAATTCATACATTCAAACATAAAAGTATCTGAAGAATACACCATGAGCATTAAGAAGATGTACCTCAGCAGGATCCAGATGTAAATCATCTTTTAAGTAAAAGTTGACGGCCAGCCTTGCAAGTCCCAAAACACCTTGAACAAAATAGACCATTGCAACAGCAATATTATCCGGAGTTAAATCCACCCCAAACAATTTGATAGTGCTCATACGGTATCTATTTTTGCGAGGAGCAGTTTTACTTGTGGGAGGCACCTCAAGTTCTAGTTCTGCGTCAGTTGTTAGCATATCTCCTTTACTTGCATCTGGTTTGATTCAATCATGCATACATTCCATCAACGCTAAAAGGATTTTTTTTTTTTTAAACAAAATGCAGTATGATAGTTTGAGGGTGAATGGAAGAAAATAGCATCTGGAAAGGGTAACAAAAATTGGTCACTGTAAACTGGGAAAAATTGATGATACAATTCAATTTTGCAGAGAAAATTGTAACACTTAGAATAGAATTACATAATTCAAATCGTTAAAGTTGCATTTTAAGCATCCGCTAAAAGATCGATATATATCCCTTGATCCCCTGAAGTTGTGGATCATATTCAACAACAATATGTAGAGATAGTTTTAAAATGCAAATCTACAAAAGAAAAACCAAACGCACACCAGCCAAACATTTCCCGAGTTATCGTCACTTGTCAGGCCCTAAACTATGTACCGCCACCTTCATGCACTGTTTAGTAAACACTAAAAGAACAGCAAAGTGACCTCTTACCATACAATACTACCTCTCTATGTTGTTAGCAATCACAGAGACTCATAAGGTATTACATCGCGAATTCAGGCATCATTCAAACACTTCAAAGTTCAAATGCAAAACTTGCAATAATCTTAAATTAATCATTCGCAAACACAAAACTGTCAGATAAAAATACCAAAAGAAATTACCAGGTACCCTAAATTCTGGGAAGGAAATGGAAAAGGAAAGAAAGCTTACAAGTCCTCGAAGCCAAAAAAGGCTCGCCATCATCGTTAAGCAGGAGAGACGATCCAGAACTCGAAATGGAGGCAGACATAGTAGAATCCAGCGGCTTCCGACGTGCCTTCCGATGGAAACCTCTAAGACAAAGTTTCCGTCGAATCACGGAGAGCGAGGGAGAAGAGCTAGTGGAGTAGAAAGCTGGATTTGTGGAGGGTAAAAATGACATTACAGCGAAAACATGCTCACCCATGATTCAATTATTTTGAGCTGAATTCCTCTACCCTGCGATCTTCGGGGCTCGGGCTCACTTTTCAACCTCCACCGTACGGAGCTATTAGTATTTTATTTTGTTTTGCATTTATCCTGTAAAATTGTTTTTTTTCCAAGTTCGTTAGTTTAACATATTAATTTGAAAGGCATTGAAATTTTATTTAAATAGTGATTATGTGTATAATAAGAAATTCAGTCAACAATAAACGTACGGTGGAATGTTTTAGATAAATGGTTAGTTAAAGTTCACTTGATTAATGTGTTATTTAAGAGAATGAAATCTATTTTTATTACCAAATTTGATTTTGATAGTTATTGTAGTCGAGTGCAATTAAATTATTGATATATGTAATAGAATTTTAATAAATTAAGCGGCGCTGGCTTGAAACACGTCATCGCCGGCAAAAAATGGAACATTTCAACTTCAAGCCCATTAGAGAAATTAGTTTCTTACCAAAATGTCATCATGCTTCAAGCGCAATTGTGGCCTTGTTTTTTTGAAAGATCAAGATTTTTTTGGCCCAAGATCGTTAACGATACGGATAAGGGTAATACCGTAATATACTGCGTTTCCCAGAGCAATATTGGAGTTCACTAATTAACTTGACTTCAGGAATACACCGCCTTCGATCCTAATTATAAGATAAAGTTGATTTTTTTGGAGAAATTAAGGAAGCCAATTAAATTACTTTAGAGTGTTTATATTTTTAGTATCCTTAGATTATATATTAATTTATTAGTCAAATTAATTAGTTTGGAGAAAAAAATAAAAATAAAAATACTCTAAAATAATTTAATTGGCTTCCTTAATTTCTCTAAAAAAAGTTAACTTTGCCTTATAATTAGGACCGAAAGGAGTATCAAATATTGGGAGCTATAATGTAACTCTGCAATTTTCTGATCAGTTTTTCAGTACTTTTTCTTCAACAAATTCAACTGATTTCATAACCAAATCCGAACTACTCGTAGTACTTGTTAAGGATAGTGTATCTTTTGAAAGCTACAGAAACGTAACAACCATCTTATTGAAAAAAATTGGGTAAGTATATAACAACGGTGTAAAATTTCTCATCACCTCGCTCGTCCGAGATCCATTGAATGAATTGAAGGGGTTGAAATCCTTTATAATCATCCCGATGAACACGGGATAAATTTAACAAGGAAAAAAAACAAAGACGACACACTTCGTGGGCCTAATGCATATCTATTTTTTCTTCCTCCTTTACTAAATAATTTTATCCCACGCCATTAGTTGTTGAATACAGAAGTCTACTCACATCAACAGATAAATACGTGAATCACCGAACAATACCCTAAATATGAGTCTGCGCTGAAACTCTCCTTCTTAGTCACCAATATATATTCATTCTGCAAACCTCGTCTGCAACCCTGTGTCAATTATATAAAGATATAACATGAATGATCGTTACAGATTTATGACAAGAGGTACAGACTAGTTATTTAGTTTGATCTGCAGAGCTACGTACATGTTCGCTTCTCTGAGGTTCCGTTTCGCTTTAAGAGTTGGAAATTTCTGAGATTAATTAATAAGGTAATTATTGGCTATGCAAGTATTCTTCATGGATGATCACCAACTGTTCTGCTACCTGCATGCGAAAGAAGGGTTATATATATATGTCAAATATATACGTTGTTCTGGCTCAATATACAATATGATGGGAAGGATACAATAGGTGACATTCTTATGAACAAAAAATGTATAGGTGCAATACTCATGGATATGTCTCTCGATAAAATTCACGTCATGTTAGGTACATATACATGTCCATATATAACCCAATTTCTGAAGGAAATCGAAGAAGAGATAAGGCTAACTAAAGGGAAAAGGCATGTGTACGTACGTACGAACGTAATGAATGTTAATTAATTTAATAGACATATATACCTACCTGTTCAATGCTGCCATCTTCTATATCGGTGTTAAAGGTGAGCAACATGAATTCGTGGAGCAGATTTTCTAAATCCTCAAGACGAACAGCTTCTGCAATATATATATATATATATATAAATGATTCAGATATATGTATACATAGAAAAAGAAGGAAATTAAGAGGATCGGAGAGAGGAGACCGGTGGATTTGGAGAGGGAGGAGATTAGATCAGAAGCGAGGCGGTGGAATTTGTGGTGGGAATCGGATCCACCCCACTGGTTCTGCACCGCCTGCTGCAGCCCATTCCATCGACGCAGCACCAGCGTTATGCCTTCCTCCAACTTAGTCTTTCTCCCTTCACCTCCTCTCTTCCCTAATCCCATTTTCACCACAAACACACAATATTCCCGAATGCCGAGAAGAAAGACCTGCTATATATGTATATATATAGTTATTGCATGGCATGGGAACGGAAAAGGAGCCATCAGATTACGATATAGAGAGAAGCTAGCTCCACTCATGCAGATACGTACCAACCTATAATATGTTCGATTCGCAATGAATTAGAATGGGGAATTATGAACCTTGAATATAGGCATGCTAGGTCGATGCCACGTGTAACATTGGCATTGCAAGTGTCATAACAGGAATGCGCCATGTCTCCTTGTTGGCACTGCTCTTCTCTTGCATGTTTCTTATGGCGACACGTGTTTTGTTACATCCTTTATTTAAATCTCCTTAGCGCAGGCCCAACTCTCACGGCATCCAAAACGTTCACATAACTCGCAAATTCAGCCGATGAGAGTTGGCATAAGCAACGGGTTTGGATCCTATGCAAGTTCGATTTAGAAAGCCGTTGTGAGGACTCCTTTAATAAGTGATTTTGTAAGTTTCTTGTAAGTGTTTTCTAGCCTCAAGGCTTTGCCTTAGTCTTAGTGGAATGACCGAAACCACCTAAACTTTTTTTTATCCAAAAAACAGTCGCAAATTCATTCTCCTCTTCAAGCTTAAGTCCAAGAAAATGATCCAGAAACAGCCGAGGCGCGCCCGAGGAGGGGAACACGCCATCAAATACGGCGACGGTTTTCACGTCTCCAGTGAACTCGCCCAGAAGCCCGTCGCACCGGAGGATGCTGCCACGATGCAGAGCGCTGAAACCAGGGTGTTCGGACAGACCCAGCCCGGAGGACCCGCCCCGGTTATGCAGTCAGCTGCCGCGCAAAACGAACGCTCTGGCCTCGTCGGCCACAGGGACGTCAATGACGTCACCGGTGACCTCGGTGTCACCGTTACTGAGGCTCGAACTCCCGGCAGAACTGAATCAGATGCCGGACAGGTTAACTTGTCATTCAACTGTTTTTCCGTCCTTAAATTATTATATTTTTCCTATGAATCTAATATTTTCTAAGTTTATATATTTTCCAATATAAACTTGCAGTTTGAAATGAGAGTTAATCCCTATGTTTCTCTTATTTCCTAAGGTTGTGGGGAAGTATGTCGAACCGCGACGCCGTTTCAAGCGGGTGTGGCGGGGACAATTCAAGAGAGTGCAGTGACGATAGGGAAGGCACTGGAAGCAGCGGCTGGGACGGTGGGCGAAAAGCCGTTGTAGCAGAGCGACGCGGAGGCAATACAGGCGGCGGAAGTGAGAGCAACGGGAAGCCACGTGACATCACCGGGTGGACTGGCAGCGATGGCGCAATTGGCGGCAGCATATAATGCAGGATGTGGTCGTGACGAGGACAAGGTGATGCAGAGCGACGTCCTGAGGGGTGCAACGGGGAAACTGGCGGTGGATAAAGCGGCGACTCAGGAGGACGCTGAAGGTGTGGCGAATGCAGAAATGAGGAACAATCCAAACTCCTGTATAAGAACTCCCGGAGGTGTAGCGGCTTCTGTCGCCGCAGCGGCCAGGCTCAACGAGAGCGTTAACATGTAAACAAAGGCAAAAGGGGATTAAGTTAAGTGGTTAATGAAGGTTACGGAGTTAATAAGAGATGGGGTGTGTGTGTGTGTGTAATGCAGTGAGATGAAATGGGTGCGAAGCAGGAAGGTGAGGAGAGAGAGAGATTCCATGAGAGTGGGAGGGGAGTGAGAGAGCACATGGGGGGAAACAGAGTACAGAGAAGAGAGGTGACAAAGGAGGGTCACTTGGACAAAACTGGGCTTCCAAACAGACAAGTTTTGTCTCCCTCTCTTGTATATTACTCTTTTCTTCTCTTTTAGTCTTATTCCGCTACAATGTCGTCCATCATCCTCCTCCCTCGATCTACCCCCTTCATTATTGATTTTGCCTCCTTGTGTCTATTCTCTTCAGTTCCACTTTAAAAGATGTGTGTCCCATTTGTGCATCGTTAGCTAGCCATTTTATTATTAAACCTATTTTTCATTTTTATGGACGTTATTTTTTCCCCTTGTGAGACACTCCAAATAATTAATTATATATATTTTTTAAATTAATATACTCTTTGATCTCTCAAGTTTGCCCTCATTTTAGTTTTAGTGTGTGTTTGGATTAGCTTTTTTTAATAGCTTTTACGACTTATAAGATAAATGTATGAGAAGAGTTTTGTCTCAGGTTGCGCAAACCATGATTTGAAACCATGATTTAGGATGTTGTCAGACACACACTTAGTCTCTCAAGTTTAAAACAAGAGATTTTGGTCCTTCAAATTTCACTTCATTTTAAAATATTGGTGCCTATAACTTAATAAAAACTCGGACCATTTTAATTATTGTAAAAGGGTCAAAACCAATAATTTAAAATTTAAAAAACCAAAACCAAAGTAAAAATAAACTTTGGAGATTAAACATAACATTAACCTATATTTTTTCTACAAAAAAATATCTGGGAGCGGTGTTTCCATTGACCTCCCCTCTCTTTGTCTCAACTATTGGTTGAGATTTAATGATTGATTTTTATTATATTTAAAATTTTAATCATATTTTTTACATCCATCATCTTTTAATAGTTACAGCTGCACCTGATTGGAAAAAGAAACAGAGCACCGCACCCCGTTTTGTCTCTCTCTCTCAACCTCACACTTGCAGAGATATGGTACATAATTGGATTGGAACCATTTTTATTCAATAAATAAAAAGACGGGCGAAAGTGCAAATTTTTATAACCAAATAATTCTGTGAAGGCATAAAGATAAAAGAACTGTTCAGTTAAAAAGAAAGAAATAAATAGTGTGGTTTATAGTCATATGCCAGCTTAATTCTTCATATCTTACTGTTTACTTAATTAGTTAGTGGTTTATAGTCATATGCCAGCTTAATTCTTCATCTCACGGTTTACTTAAATTTTTTTTAGCCACCACCGTTTCTTTACTCCTGTAGCCTGAGTGATATGAAAAATCTCACTCGCTTAGTTACAAGAAAACGTACGTAACTCTCATATTGTTTTAAAAGAATTGTGTATATAACTATGTGTAAAATTAAAATGCATGATCCAAAGTGAAGTAAACTAAACTCGATCAATAAAAAAAAAAGTGAAGTAAACTAAATCCCATCCAGTTAATATCCTGATGCAGGTAGACAAATGCAAGAGAAGTAGAGAACAAGCACTCTATATATATATATATAATATAATTGCACCCCACACTTTCACTTGCTCTTTCTAACCAAATTTGTCCAACATGTTCTCCAAGCACTTTCATCTCTGTTTCTTCAAGCTCAAGTGCCCCACCGCCACCCCACCCCATTCAAAACACTCATCCTCATCTTCCCCATCTCCGTCTCCCACCTCCACCTTCCTTTTCTCCGACGACTTCTCCTCCGACTCCGACTCCGACTCTTGCGACCCTCCCCCACCTGACTTCTCTTCCCTTTTCGCTTCTCATCGCTTCTTCTTCTCCTCCCCCGGCCTTTCCAACTCCATCATCGAGTCCCCGGACACTCGTCCCACCACCACCACCAACAACAACCACAACCCTAGTAACTCGACGCCGTCAGCTTTATTTCCCAGAGGAGTCGGAGTGCCCAAGTACTCCGCCGATCCCTACATCGATTTCCGCCATTCCATGCAAGAGATGATCGAATCCAGGGAATTGGTGGACGTCACAAGAGACTGGGATTATCTTCACGACCTCCTTTTATGCTATCTCGCTCTCAACCATCCTCACAATCACAGGTACATCGTTCGAGCTTTCACCGACCTCGTCGTTCATCTCTTGTCCTCGCCGCCGCCACCCTCTTCCTCACTCCCGGAAACCACCACCACTACCACCCAAGAACCACCACCACAGTAATTTTTTCTTTTTGCCTTTTTCGGGTGTTTGTACAATTATTGTAAAATTATTTTTTCCCTTTTTTTGTCACTGCAATGGATGCTCTCGAGTTTTAGATATGCTAGAGTTAAATTCCTTTCTCATCAAGACCAAGAGAAAAAAAAAATCCTTTTTTCTCTTAGAAAAGTGTCAATTCTCTTACTCCTGTTAATGGTACGTATATTTAGGATCCTATTCTAAATGTTTTTCGAGGACTAAATTAGATTCTATCCACTGGAAAACATAAATTTGCTTTGATGATTAATATTATATATGTTAACATATTTCCCAAGAAAGAAATGGAGTGGCGGTTGTGATGCTTTATATCGGACTCTGTTTTCCCTCCTTTTAATATGTAGTTTGCTTAGTGTTTTGTGAAGTGGGATTGAGATCCAGCGATGAAGACAAAAGCAGAATTGTATCTTGAAGATCACAGTTTCACATAACCAAAGGACGCGTGTAGGAGAGAATTAAAGACTTTGGTAATAATGTCTCGATGATATTTTTCTCTATTATCACTTTGTTGTGTATGCTGACAAAAACACAACACTCTTTCTGGGTTTTCTCAGCGTCATGAGAAAAAAGGCAGGGAAAAAAAAGAGTTAGAATATAATTATGATTTTTAGAGAGGGGACAAAGAAGAAGTGGTTTATCGTCCTTGCATTTTGTTGTGTGGTCCTAGAATGGTAGTAATTAATAATAACTTGATTATCAGCTTTTTTTTATGTCCCAGACCTCCACGACGAGCAATTAATTAGTATGCTTGTTTGAAGCACCAAAGTACAACGATTGGCTGTGTTTCTCCGGCAACTCGTCCTTATAATACCAGGATATGTTCATTTGGTCACTCGACCGTTGCTAAGAAATACTAAAACAAAGCAAACTAGAATTATACGTGATTTTCTTTAAAACAAGACATGCATAGATTTTGTAAGATGAATAATATACACGGCCTAGATTATATCAATTGGATTTGTTGCTTTATTCCCAATAAATTTGTGTCACACAATTTATTTTGAGAATAATCGCAGCCTTCAAAATGAATTTGATGAGTACGTATATATGTATGTATAAGAGGAATCCGGAAATCAAGCATTGATTGGGTGGGTCCAGTGGTGGGTGGGGTGTCGGGTCCAAAATCCGAAGATGGTCTACAAAATGCCTAACACAGGATATAGTCGAAGAACTCAATTCATGTGCATTGGGGGGATTAATTTGAAGCGATATGCACGGGATTTTAATTAGCAATTAATTAATTAATTAAAGTTTATGCTGGGAGACAGAGCAGAAAGGATCCAAAGTAGAGTGTTTCAGTAGCCATACCATAAGAGGCCGGATTTAATTAGTGATTTATTATTAGAGTTTATTTTGTTGGTTTAGGTGAGGTTAACACCCAACTGTTTTGTCGCTATACAATAGAGAAATTATTATTTGTCGATGTTCATTTGGACAAAGACGTTCATTAGCGTTGGTTTTAAGGAGGCGTGGCTTTATAATTACTATTAACCAGCCATCCATTTGTGGAACTACTACCATAGTTCTCGTTTGGACTATTAAAATGCATCTACGACACACACACACACACACACACACCAATGACACCATTAAGTGTCTATTTGTAAATTACTTGTACTCAAAAAAATCTTTATTCAAATTATAAGTCATTTGTAGGGTATTAAATGAGGTTTTGTAAATTTTGCCTTGATTGACTGTATTAATAAATTAATAAAAGAAAGAGAGGGTGTAAATGCATAAAGATAGATTGAGAGAAAATGTGCACCTTTCACAAATAAGAACAAATCTGAAAAAATTTATCTATTTAATATTCGTATTGGTTTGTGAAAATGGGATATAAATGACTTATAAATAGGCACTAAATAATGGTATAGGGTATAGGCATGATTGAGACAACAGTGGCTTAAATATTATTATTCTTTATTAATCACAGCTAAATTAAATGATACTCTGATGATAGGGAGGTGTTTCATTAAAAATTAGAATAAATTAAAAAAAAATAGCTAGAGTTATAAGAAAAGCACCAGTCTAACTACTACGTACCATTTGGCCAAAAGAAAGCCTAACTTCTGCTATACGTCTCATTTGGACTATATGTCAACATTGAGGCTACGTACCGGTGACTTGAAAAATAATAATAATACTGATTCCATCTGTTTTCCACAGAAGTTGATTATTAATCATATCGTCTTTTGCATTTCTAGTTACATGTACATTTCAAAGAATATAATTCTACTCCAGGCTTTATAATTGATTCATGATATTAAAATCGTCAGATTTGTCTCACAACCTTTTTCACTTTCAACGCTTTTTCCTTTTCATATTCTGGTCTTATCCGGCTAATAATGCATTATAGCTTAATTAGTGGATAGAAAACTTAATTACATGAAGCTAATCAAATGATGCATGTCCTATTGAAAAAGATTTGGAAGTCATAATCATGGATACATTTCAGAAAATAAAACACACAAACTCAAAATAAAAGGGTTGAGCAGGATTTGACACCTTGTCCCCCCCAAATAATTGAAAAATATTGCAAAATTGGAGAACCTAGCTAGAAAAAGACAAAACAAATCCAATTATGAAGGTGATCATCACTTTCTATCCAAATATACATATGTATGGTCTATTTTTTCCCCTTTAAACACGTTTTTGTTAAAATTGTATACCAAGCATGTTTAATATATCTTCCCTAATTAAATTTATATATTCATTCATACAACAATTTAATTCTTCTGTAGGTCGACGATGAAGAGTAAGACAGAAGATTCATTATGGCCTGGCATATTGAGAGCGCCAATGAGATTTTCTTATTTCTTGTCGCAGTAATAATACATCTAACACATGTTACAGTAGTTTTTATTTTCTTTATATGGTATATAATAAAAAATTTAAGCAAACTTCAATCAGATTTTACACTTGATTTAAATAATTATGATTAAATAATCTATCAAAGAGACAATCAATATGAATTCATTGAAGTATATACATTCCATGTTAAATGTGAAAAGTTGTGATTAACAACTCTGATAAATTCCTTTCACCTATATGCACGACAGGACCAAAATTAAAGCACATATATAAAATCGTCAACTTGTTAGTAATATTTTATATATAGAAGATAATGGGTTGTGAAATGAGATAGAGATAGAACTCGGGAATGGGTGATTTACCTGTCAATTTGAACAGAAATTATTTCTTTTACGCATAGACTTACAGCTTTAGGCACTGTTCTTGGCAGCACCCAAAACGACAACAAGCAGCATTACATTTGCATGCTTGCTTCGTTTTCTCAACAGTACTATATGCTTTTCCTATTCCATTTGTCACCATGCGGTGATATTTATATATTTGTCATAATGCTATTATAATATATAGGAAATTAACACACACACACACACATATATCCTTTCATAGCACATGGCGGAGGTAAATTATCCTGGTATGTGGATTGAGATTGTTCTACATCAGTGGAGAGAAGATGGTGGGGTTGGTAATAGTTAATGCATGTTCACAATATTTAGTAGTGTACGTTTTCAAGTTGGCTTGTGAATATAATCTAAAAGAATCGAAGGTAAGTTAAATGTCGGGAGTTGGTTTTTTTGGCCTCGAACAATTAAACCAGTACGTACATATAGGAGAGTTTATTGTCAATGCATGTTAGGTTCAAACCGTTCACCAGATTCATTGGTTGAAACTTGACAGGGTTTTAACAGTTACTCATTTTGACTGCTGTCTTCATTATATATTATCCTTTTTTTTTTTTCCACGTTGTGGCCTGCAAGTTTCTCATTGAAGTTGCCAGCATATGGTCACTTCAAACCTAGTCACCAGCTCAATTACTTTTGCTAACTATTATATATATTTTTATTCTACTACCCATTTAATTTCTTCAACTGATCTCTTGTTTAAATAATTGTTTGGTAAAATGGCTGCGCGTACTAGCTACCTGGTTTGAGGGTATATTTAGGTGGAGGAAGGTGTGGTGTGATAGATTGTCACATCGAGAAGATGAAGAGGCAACGTTAAATTTGTGTGAATGCCATGCATGTCTAATCTAGGTAAGCAATTGCCAATAGAATGGAAACGGTAGGTTCTGATTCATTCACTAAATTAAAAATAACTGTGTGTCGTGTCTAGCTACAACCTACAAGACTGTTGTCCGTTGGTTAGTTATAGAGATAAGAGTGACTGTGAGGAGAATTGCCTGCTCTCTCATTACTGTTCCAATAGTTGATGTGATGGAAGCTTTCATTCTTTTTTCTTTAAAATAAAAAATGAAAGGTGGTGGTGATTGGTTGAGCAATTGATTTCCAGAACGTAGGTTTCCACTGCACATTCCGTTTGTTTCGATCAATCCAATCTATACAAATCATATCTGTTATTATTCTGTAGTCTTTCAATAATATATAGAATATTAATGTTTATTATCTCTTCTGGTTATATTTATAAACAACTTTCCTCTTAATTGTGTAAAATAAACTGATAGTTAAAAATAATAAGTGTGTTAAAAATGTTATATTTTTTCCCGTATATGCCTCTATTTACTAAAAGAGTAGAGGAGAGAGAATGAATAAAAAATATGAGAGATAACTATTGGTGTGTGTGATAATTAATTATAAATAGATATATTCAATAAAGGTAAAATAGAAAAAAGAAGCTTACATTTTCAAACACAAAATAAAAGTTACTTATAAAAAAGATCAAACCCATAAAAAAAATTGTTTATAAATAGGACTGGAAGGGATATACATGGAAGGTTTACCCTCAATTAAAAGTTTATGGTGTTACTTACATATAACTAAAAATCTATCGAAGGGGTAATTTAACAGTTTATCCAATGAAATAAGATGAAGTAGACTCCCTTATTTATAGTTTTTTTTTTTTGGTACAAAAGAAGGCCTAAGGCCTGAAGATCAAAACACACACAATCAGTGGGGACTAAATCCCAAGCTCACGTTAGTCATCAGGGTCCTCATAGAAGAAGGACACGTATCATAAAAGGAGGATGTAGAAATACACTCTTTTGCTAAAGCATCTGCCAACATATTTTGTTCCCTTGGTATATGCTTAAGGTGCAGATCCCAGGAAAAACTGAGGAAGCTTTTAACTTGCATAAGCAATAGACTGCAACTGGTCTGCGTCTGCTCGAGAAGCAAATCCACAAGATGTTGTGAATCGGTTTCTGCTAATACCCTGCGAAATCCCATGTCCCAGGCAAGCGTTAATCCTTTAAATAAACCCCATGCCTCAGCTTCGAATGCACTGCAAGAACCAACAAAGTGGGAGAAACCAACAATCCACTTTCCTTGATGGTCTCTCAAAACCCCCCCATAACCTGCTCGGCCTTGTTTTAAGGTAACAGCTCCATCTATATTCAATTTGACATACTAAACTGGTGGCGGTTCCCAGCTGATAGATCTTTGCAAAGGGGGATTCTTAATCACATAGTCAGTCTGTAATTGAACATAATTTGTCCAACAATTTAGAATGGCAGCAGAAGGGTCTCTGGGTTTTGTATAGTCATCATCAAAAACCAGTTCATTCCTCCACAGCCACAACTTCCATATTGAGACCCCCCAAATCTGTTGCCACTTACCCGACGGCTGTTTCCCCAATTCTCTCGTCAAGTTCAATGCAAACCAATCACGCAGAGGAGCAGAGTAAAACTATGAGTAATATTGAGGGATAACCAAATGCCTCCAAAGCTCCTTTGCATAAACACAATCACGCAGAATGTGCAAAACGTCTTCATCATCAGTATTACAATAGGAACACAGAGGGGAAGCTTGAGACCACTGACTCCTCCACATATTCGTTGGGAGCCTATTCTGAACAGCTATCCACATAAATATCTTGATCCGCTCAGCACCTTGCCACTTCCATATTGAATTGAAAATTCTCTGCCCCGTACTTTCTAAATAATTCTCAATCAGTGAGTAAGCACTTTTAATTGAGAACACACCATTATTTGAAGCATTCCAAGCCAGCACATCACCACCTGTCCCATGAACCGGAGGCATAACGGACAGTAATTTCTGCACAATCTGGCCTGGCAATAAAGAAGCTAATCGAGCATAATCCCAGGATCCATGCAAAACCCAGTCGGCCACTTTGCTATTTTCCTCTGCACTAGATAATTGTCTAGTACATAAATTCCTCAGAGATCGATTCGGAATTAGCCAATTATCTAAAAAGAAAAGAGTGTCCATTCCCTCTCTAATATTCCACTTGGAACCTTTGTCAATTAGGTCCTTCTGTTGGCAAATAAATTTCCAAAGGGGCGAGTCTCCTTGTCTAGCAGTCAATAGATGCTCATCTTCCCTCAGCATATATTTATTGAACAGAATGTCCACCCAAAGCCCCTTTGACCCAGATATTAACTGCCACGCAATCTTCGCACCACAAGCATTATTGACCGACGTCAACTTTTTCACACCTAGTCCTCCAAGCTGCTTGGCCATAGTAATTTGCGTCCAGCTCACAGGGTGAAAACCATGCGCCTTATTACTGTGACCCCAAATAAAATTACGTTGTATTCTTTCAACTTCCTTGCACACAGAGACGGGTATTTTTGCTACAAGCATAGGATATATTGGAATGGCACTAATGACAGATTTAGCCAGAGTAATTCTCCCCGCGGTAGACAAACATTTCTCTTTCCAAGCAGATAGTTTAGTACGGACCCGATCAACAATATAATAGAACGTCTCCGATGGCTTTCGCTTTCTTGATAGAGGGAAGCCCAAATACTTGCCAATCTCAGTCGATATGGGCAAACCAGATAGCACTCCTATCTTATTCTTCCTTTCACTAGGGATTCTTGGTGAGAAGAAGATAGAAGATTTACTCTTGCTAATTTTTCCCCCTGATGCTGAACAGAATTTTTCCAGACAAGACATCATGTTTCTGGCTTGCAGTTCAGTGGCCTCTCCAAATAGTAGTAAATCATCTGCAAACATTAGATGTGAAATCTCAGGACCATTGTTAGAGATTTTGATAGGCTTCCAAGCACCTATTTTAACCTCATCATTAATAGCATGCGACAATTTGTCCATGCATAGCACAAATAACAGAGGGGAAATAGGATCCCCTTGCCGAAGTCCTCTATGAGCAGAAAAACTCTCCAACTGAGACCCATTCCACAGGACACTATAGGATACAGAAGTGACACAGGACATAATAAGCCAAATTAAATTGTATTCCAGACCAACCTCTTCTAGTACTTGGAATAGAAAGTCCCACCTTATACGATCATAGGCTTTCTCCAAATCTATTTTCATAGCCATAAATCCCTTTTTACCTTTTGACCTCTTCATTATGTGCATAAGCTCTTGCCCAATAATTATATTATCCTGGATGTTTCTTCCTTTGATAAAACTTGCTTGAAAGGGTGAAATTAAATCATTCAATACCTCTCTCAGTCTACTTGTAATAATCTTAGTAACACACTTATAATGAACTGTACATAGAGAGATAGGTCTAAAGTGCCCCAAGACCTCAGGGTTATCCCTTTTTGGAATTAAAGTAATGAGAGTTTTATTGGATTCACTCTGCATTACATTACTTCCAAAACTATCCTTCACAAATTTACACAGTGTAGGTCCCACTATACTCCAATTAGATTGATAGAAGACAGGTGAAAAACCATCAACTCCTGGAGCTTTATAAGGTCCCATTGCAAAAAGAGCACCCTTAATTTCTTCTTCAGGCGGAATTCTACCGAGATGCAGTAGCCTTCCACTTTCCATAACTGGGAAGGATGTCTCTGTAACCAAGCGAGGACCACTTCTCTCGTCATTTTGATAGAGATTCTAGAAGTAATCCACAATCAAAGCACCCAGCCTCTCTTCTTCCTCTACCCACTGTCCAGTGTCATCTTTGAGCGTTAACACCCTATTTCTTCTCTTTCTCATTGTAGCTTTCAAATGATAATAACGTGTATTTCTGTCTCCCTTTGTAACCCATGTACTACGCGACTTTTGAAACCATTTGATCTCTTCCTCTTTTAACACTTGGGCAAGTTCACCCTGTAGTTCCTTCTCCAACTGCACTAAAAAATGAGATCTTGGGTAATTTGCCGATTTTTGTATACCACTCAGCCTTGCCAATATGATCCTCTTTTTCTTCTCCACATACCCAAAAACCTCTCTATTCCATTCCTGTAAATCCATCTGGCAGCTACTTAATGATAAATTAATATCTGTAGCCTGATTTGACCAGGAGGACTTCAAGAAATCCTTAAAACTGTCATGAGTAAGCCACATCGCTTCGAATTTAAATGGTTTATTACTACCCCTAACACTACTATTTTTCAGAAATTGCAGAACTAAGGGGTTATGATCTGAAAATTGGGTTCTCGGTAATACCTTGACAAAGCAGTTCGGAATGTGTGCCAACATCTCCGCATTGGCCATAGCACGGTCCAGTCTTTCATACAAGCGATGGAAGCCAGATAATTGGGGACTTCTCCAAGTGAATTTTGGTCCATGAAAACCCATGTCCGAAAGCCCGCACTCACTGATCTTTTCATTGAACCACTGAATTCTTGAGAGATTACAGCGCACGCCTCCAGTTCGCTCAGCAGCCGATGCAATGTTATTAAAATCACCTACCACTATCCATGGCTGAGAAACTGTCATAGAAATATCTCTAAGATTGGCCCATAAAATCTGCCTATAATTTGAGTGGGGGACCGCATAAACTGCTGTTAACAAGAGAGGGGGTATACCAGGAATCTCACAACCAAGGTGAATAAATTGCCTATTCTCAGCTTTAATAGTAACACGGATGTGATTGCTTCTCCATGCAGCAATTAACCCACCCGATCTACCCTCACTGGGGATTATTTTCATTTCATCAAATTCCCATGATTGTAAAGGCCGAAAAGGAGTCTCTTTCTCTGTTCTAGTTTCCGTCAAAAGAATTAGTACTGGTTTTGGCCCTGTACAAACAGCTTTAATATTCTGTAGGAGTTTTTTCCCTCCAGCTCCTCTTATATTCCAATGTACTATTAAATCCATAAGCAATAATTAAATAGATAAGGCAACGGCCCACTTACAGTCACAGATCAGCTGGTGTTTCAGGCACCATTGACAAATCATTTTGGGTTAAGCCCGCTCTCTTTGCCTCATCCAAACCCAAGTTCGATACTGTGTTAATGTCTCCTGGGTCATCATACATCGCGTCCATTTCTCCTGGGTCGATTTCCCCATTTAAACTATAGGCCTTCTTATCATTTGGCCCATATGCCTCTGATTCGTGCTCATTATCTATTAATTCCATGTGGGCCCCACTCTGATAAGTCTCCCCCTCATACGGTGCCTCATTACTTATAGGCGCGGTTATCATTAACACATCATCTTTCTTCTTCTCCTTTTCCATCTCCCTCGTGCGCTTCTCGGCTCTTTTCCTCCAGGTTCTTTCTTTTAAATTATCATTCACCCCCAAATCTCCTCCATTATCCACTATCACAGCATTCCACCCTTTCTTCCTTGCAGCCACTACTTTGTCAGGACGTTCTGCTATACCTTTTTGCCTCCCACTTAATTGTCGTACACTCGTAATGCGTATGTATTGTTGCTGATTTTCTGCAAAAATCTGTACCTTTAAACCTTGTACCTCCGCAACGGTTTCCTTTTCCTGGTGAACCTCCATGTCAGCTAGGATATCGAAACGGGACCCGTTTTTGCCTTGCCGAGATGATTCTCCTTTACCGTCCTTAGGTTTCCTTGGCCGGCGACTCCTCTGGACAACACGCCATTGATCCCGGTGGACATAATCAGCTCCTACCACATCAGTTGGTAGTCGCTCAAACTGTCCAGTTTCTTTATTCAGGCCCTCTTCTTCAACCGTCTCTGCCCTCTTTGGTTTTGAAGGACAAGATTCCGATCTATGCCCATAATTACCACACTCTGTACATAGCATGTGTAGTCCTTCATATTCCAATATATACTCCTCTCCGTCAAGATTAAACCCAGACATAAGCTGTTTACTCAGATCTACCAGTACACAAATTCTGGCGTAGTGACCTCGTAGTTGCCCTGAGGTATTGAAATCTACCTTGATCGTCTCACCAATCCTATCCCCTATGAACGTTAGAGCTTCACGATCATAGTACTCAAGCGGTATCCTCGGCAATCTAACCCACACTGCAACCTTGTTAATATTAGTTTTAGCAGGAACAAACTTCGGCTCCCATGGCCTGACTGTGAGATAGTGATCATAAAGCATCCACGGTCCCCCAGTTAGAGCGTTGAAATAATCTTCCCTATTAGATAGTTTAACAACGTAAAACCCATATCCAATATTGACAAGGTTGATCACACCCTTATTTGCCCACAGCGTTTGCAGCCGGGAAAGCAAAGCTTTATATCCAATATGTCTATCTAACAACTTGACTATCACAGCTTTGCGCCAGGCTCTGTATAGTTTCTTCCTCATTTTCCCAGAAAAGGAGAAAGTAGGAAAGTTCCTGTTTGGGTCTTCTATAGTTTTGCATAGAGAATATTTTTGACTCTGTTCCGTAGAGTGATCTGAAATATCATCATCCGAAAACAGAGCATCCTCCTCATCCATTTCGTCGTCAGAGCTATCCATATTATTGTTAGTGCCTTTCAACTTCTCAACGAACGATGGACCGCTCTTGGAATACTCGCCTCCTTGGCCACCCAGCAACGGCCATTCCTCCATTGTGAAACCATTCTTAATCTTCTTGGAGCTTCGCACTAGCAGGTCATCCTCTTCCGAGGACGCCGGAACAGGGACTGTTTTCTTAGTTAACGAGAGCATATTTCTCCTTATTTATAGTTTTTGACGAAAAATAAAAATGAACGAAGTACAAATATTACAAAACTCCACGGGCCACTTATGGCCTAAACGCGAATGACATCCCTGGCACACTTATATGGGCCTAAACGAAGCCATATAGCCGGGCTTCAAATTTTAAATGAGCCCAAATTTCTTACTCCACAGTTCACAAAAAAAAAAAAACTCTATCCCACAAATTTACTTCCTACACGGTATACTATTTTTTTTCTCGAAAAAGACAAAATCACATGCTTAAACTTCAAATTTTCTTCGACCCAAAAAATTTTTTTTTAAATTTTAAATCAATCTTTTGTTGGTTATAAGAGTATAACAATTGATAATTCATTTTAATAAGAAATCACTTATTTAGAATTTTAAAGTTCAGGTGGTATTTTCTTATCTTTTTCCGTATTTTTTTTTGCCATAAAGTATAATATTAAATTATTTTTTAGTTTTACTTTGCATCTCTTAAATTATATAAAACATATTTACTTAACTTGATTAGATTAAGAAAGTTAGTTAAGATAGTTAATATGACATGTATTTTCTAAAACACCCCATTCATCTTACTTAATTACCTCATTTATTTTCTCATTAATTATTATTGGAGGAGTATCAATATATTAAAAAATAAATATAAAAATTATATCTTATATTTATGGGAGAATTACACTTTAGTCCTATGAAAAGAAATATACAAAGAAACGGTCCTAGAGAATTCTGAAATTACTCTCAAGTCCCATGGAATCATTTTGTAATAAATTGGAAATGACAAAAGTTCAAGATACCCCTATTAGATAAATGGAGAGAGGGAAGGGAAAATGGTGTAAAATGCATAAACGAACAGCTCCAGAAATGGCGTGAAGAATGGAATGAAGATCATATGCAAAAGTTGAAGAGAAAGGTATGAAATTGAAGTTAACAACTCTCTTGTTTTCATTATTCCATTCGATTCATGTTTTCTGTTGAGTGGTTAAACAAATTTTAGCATGTTCCATATTCGTTTTGGTCTTTAAAAATGGAAAAAGCTAACAGCTTTTTCCATTTATTATCCTCCAGTTGTTTTGAAACTAAAAAGATAGATCTAGTAAATGCAATGGATTTGTTTTGACTGTGGTTTAAATGTGTTTTGGTATGATTTAGTATGCTCATTTTTAGCTGTCATTATGCTCTGTTTTCTAGTTCACTGTGATATGTTTTTGTAATAGAAGAGCTAAGGAATGAAGATGAGGGTGAAAGGTTTGTAGCTATATAACATGATTTGCGTAGGATAAAAAGTGTTATTAATAGGGGCAGCGATAGTTGTCAATGGAGGCAACTAAACTTGTTAATGACAACTATATGTCATGTGTAAATGTTTTTTTTACAACTATGGGTTTTGTTCATTAATCTTCATTTTGGTCCTGAAAAAATGGAAAAAGTTGTCTGTCTTTTGTGGGTATTGTCCTCCATATGCTTGTAAACTATAACGGCAGACCTACTAAATGCAATGGGTATGCTTTGACTAAGGTTTAAATGTATTTGGGTATGGTTTAGTATGTTCTGTTTTTTAATATCTCTGCAATAGAAGAGCTAAGGAATGAAGATGATGGTGAAAAGTTTGTGGCTACATAACTTGATATGCATATGAAAAAAGATGTTGTTAATAGGAGCAGCAATAGTTGTCAATTGAGACTGATAAACTTATTAATGACAACTATATGTCATATGATAATGTTTTGCCTGTGTTGTTAATATGGCCAGCAACAGTTGTTAATAAGGCTACTGCAATTGTTAATGATAACTGTTTTGTGCAGGTGGATAATGGTGGTGGCTACCATGTCTAATAAGAATCTACTATATTTCCTTCATATAGGGGGAAGGTTTGAAGTCAGTGGAGATGGAGATATAACATATGTTGGTGGAACGGTCAGAACTAGAACCATTAAGGAAGGGACAAGTTTAGAAGAGTTTAAAACAATGATATCCTCCATTTTGGGAAAGAGAGAGTTACGGACTCGTTATGATGTTCATCAAACTTAAAGATTTGCAAGAATCATAATTCAAGCTGATCAATGCATGGTGGCTTGGGATCTTTTGATTTTAGAAAGTGCATATCATATTTTTTTTTTGTAAATCTGATTAGATAGAAATCCAAACCACTTGATTTTTTGCCACGGTCTATAAATTTGTTGGTTCTTTCTTATACATGTATTTTCAAATGTGAATGAAGGTTGGATATAATATGGTTTTATATCTCACTTTCATTTATGAAAATTTATAATCTTATGTAATTTAAGTTGTCAATGTATGGACTTGAAGTTGTCATTAGACGCCCATTAACTTGTCAGTAGGCGCCCATGCATATGTTAATATATATTTGTAGTTATATTCACGTGTAGCCTACTTTCATTTATAAAAAGTTATAGTTTGATGTAAATTTTATTGTCAATGTATAGATTTGGAGTTGTCGGTGGAAGCCCCTACAGTTGTCAAAGTAAACTGATGAAGTTGTTAATATATATTCTATTATGATCACATTGGACAATTATAGTTTACGTCTATTGACTGGCGAATGGAACCTCCTTGGGTTGACAATGGAGGCCCCTGGAGTTGTCAATAGAGGCTCCTTGACTTGTCAAGGGTAGGCCATTGAGTTATAACTTATCAATGAAGCCTCCCTGACTTGTCAATGAAGGCACATGAAGTTGTTAGTGGAAGCTCCTTAACTTGTCAAGGGTAGGCCATTGAGTTGTCAATGGAAACCCTATGACTTGTCAATGGAGCCTTCCTGACTTGTCAATGAAGGCACATAGAGTGGTCAGTGGAGGCTCCTTGACTTATCAAGGGCGGGCCATTGATTTGTCAATGGAGCCTCCCTGACTTGTCAATGCAAGCACATGAAGTTGTCAGTGGAAACTGTGGCATTGTGTAAGCAAGAACATCAAATGCGCATAACTGTAGCATAAACTTTAACGCATGAAAATAGGTTTATAATTTATTAATATTCAGAATATCTCAAGTACAAGTTTGAAGTTGCTCAAACCCAAAAACATATCATCCATATAAAGTGACCATACTTGATCATTACAAAAAAGCTACCACATTCATTTAGTGTGTACATGATCATTACAATCCCCTAATGGATGTACACTTTAGGTCAGCATATGTTATATCCCCGTCTCAAGTACAAGTCCGCCGCTTCCTTTCCCAAAATGGAAGATATCATTGTTTTAAACTCTTTTAAATTTGTCCCTTTTTTAATGGTTTTAAATCTGACTGTTCCACCAATATATGTTATATCCCCATTGATAAGTCCTAATTTTACCACATATTTTCATAAATTTTGGGAGGTTTTAGTGATAAATGGTGTGCTTGAAATGCATTTGTAATGAGGGATTGTGACTAATATTGAATTTATGAAATAAGTGATTAAGAGTAGCTTGATTGATATATCTCATGATTTCTCTTAAAGTGTTGATTTGGGGAAGAATGATAGTGCATTGATGTGAATTGCCTTGTAGGAAGCTTGAAGGAAAATAAGATAAAAAGGAGCTGAAAGAAGAAGGAAGGACTAATTGGTAAAGTTTCAGAATTATGCAACCAATTAGAGAAGGGACTTAAGTGTAGAACATAGAAAACCTTTGGAGCTAAACTGCAATTTTCCCCAAATGCAAATTTTTCCACTCGGTGATTCAGAATTCGCGGGTGGAGATCGAAGCGAAATTGGGAAAAACAGAGACCTGGGCAGCGTTCGGACACACGGAGGGACAAAAAAAAAATAGAACATAAGAAGAAGGGAGGAGACTCTCGTAGATCCGGATCTGGTTTTCTCTCGACAACCGTTAACCACTCACTGATTTTTGGAATTCAACCGATCAACTACCATGACAAGGGTTCAACTGAAGATTAATGGAGTTTATCCTCTCATTATGAATAGCTGATCCTGAAATTCTTCCTAGGAGTAATGCAAAGCTTGAATCCACGCAATTAAAGAGGGAGTTCACTAAGATTCGTTGTGCTTATCCGATTCTGTTTTCTTAAAATTACATGAGTTGTGTAATTGTGAGACAAATTAGATTTTAGTTATGAATTTGCAATGTGCTGAAGAATCGATGGATTTGATTTAACATTTATAGGAGTAGCGATTTGTTTGCATGAACTTAGTTGAGGAATTGCATTCTCTATTCTTGAGTAGATGTAATCATGTTGCTGATCCAAGTTGCGTCAGTTCCATTGATTATCTTGAATGATATTATAATGATGAGCAGTAGCTATTATTAAGGGAATTCAGATATGCTACACTATAATTTTCTATGAATGAATAGCCACTGTATCAATTTATTCCCTATATGTGTTCTAGTTGAATAACTATAGGGAGCAAATGTGTGATAGGCTAATTCTGTTGAACTCTACAGTCATTATTGGATGAGGAAGGCAGAGTGTAACTTCTAGGGAGAATTATCTCATCATTGTGTTAAATCATCATTCATTTCACTTGCATCACAGTGTCATTTTAGAGCAGAAAATTAGGAAATAGAATTAGGTACATGGTGAATATAAATCAGTTAGCTCTCTACATTCTTGTTCTACTTATTGTGGCCCATAATTTGCTAAGAATTATTATAATAGTTAGGTTCCTTAGAGAAGAATGACCTAGGCTAGGTATCACTTTACTATAGTTAGCTTAGTATTTTTGGTAGGGTTAACGACAAGCTTTATCAATCTCCATTAACTTCAAACCTTCCTTATATATGAAGGAAACATAGTAGATTCTTGCCAAACGTGATAGCAATCACTGCTATCTACCTGCACAAAATAGTTGTCATTAACAATTGCAATAACCTTATTAATAACTGTTGCTAGCCACATTAACAACACAAGCAAAACATTATCATATGATAAATAGTTGTCATTAATAAGTTTATCAGCCTCCATTGACAACTATCGCTACTCCTATGAACAACATCTTTTTTCCTATGCACATTAAGCTATGTAGGCATAAACCTTTCACCTTCATCTTCATTCCTTAACTCCTCTATTGCAGAGACATAGTATAATGAACTAGAAAATAGAGTATAATGACAGCAAAAATAGAGCATACTAAACCATATACAAACACATTGAAGCCTTAGCCAAAACATATCCATTACATTTAGTAGGTCTATCTTTATAGTTTACAAGCATATGAAGAACAATACCCATAAAAGGAAGACAACTTTTTCATTTTTTCAGGAGCAAAATAAAGATGAACCAACAAAATCTATAGTTGAGGAAAAAAAAACATTTACACATGACATATAATTATCATTAATAAGTTTAGCAGCCTCCTTTAACAACTATCGCTGCCCCTACTAACAACACATTTTTTTCTACGCAAATCATGTTATGTAACCACAAACCTTTCAACCTCATGTTTATTCCTTAGCTCTTCTATTGCAAAAACATAGCACAACGAACCAGAAAACAGAGCATAATGACAACCAAAAAAGAGCATACTAAATCATACCAAAACACATTTAAACCACAGTCAAAGCAAATCCATTGCTTTTACTAAATCTACCTTTTTAGTTTCTAAGCAACTAGAGTACAGTAAATGAAAAAAAAACTGTCATCTTTTTCCATTTTTTAGGACCAAAACGAAGATGGATCAAGCTAAAATATATTTAATCACTCAACGAAAAACATGAATCAAATTGAATAATAAAGACAAGAGAGTTGTTAGCATCAATTTCATATCTTACTTTTCAACCTTTGCTTATCATCTTCATTTCATTCTTCACGCCATTTCCGGAGCTATTCGTTTATGCATTTTACATCATTTTTCCTTCCCTCTCTCTATTTATCTGACAGGGGTATCTTGAACTTTTAACATTTCCAATTTATTACATAATAGTCTCACAGGACTTAAGAGTAATTTCAAAATTTTTTGAGACTATTTCTTCATATAGTTTTTTCTATGAGGCTACAGTGTAATTCTCCCTATATTTATAACCAAAATCAATACAATTTTCCAAAATCTTATCCGACGCTTTATTATTGCCTGAAATGTATTGGGCAATTTACTTTCGAGTAAAATTCCTGGAAATATCTGAAATTGCTCACCGGCCCGAAAGGCGCCTCCATATCTACTCCTGTTATCCGAAATCGGAGCGGAGGTTGACAGCTATGACGCTCCATGCATTCCGACAATTGCCCGTCGCATCCCTTTTCCAAACACCCACCAGACCCATATTCGTTAACACCGATCCTCTTGTTCCGAACCCTTCTTTCATTCTTAATCGATCTCGCCCCGTCGGAATCACTGTCTTCCCGGAGCGGCGCTTGCGGCGGATGCCAGTGCTCCGTGTCGTTGAGGAGAGCCAAGAGAGTTCCGAGCCTGAACCCTCGGGTGCCAATCAAACCCTAGCGGAATCAGAGGAGCAAAAACCACCAACATCTCAGCCCGGCCCCGCTGATAGCAACGTCGAGCTATCGGAGCTGGCGTTGGAACTGAAGAAGGCAATGCAAGATAGGAAGGAGAAGGAAGAGGAAAACCTGTGGAGTGGAGTGGCGGAAGAGATTAGGGAAATAGAGTGGCCTGCGTTTGGCAAGGTCTTGGGCACCACCGGTGTTGTTCTTAGTGTCATCCTGGGGTCGAGTGTCGTTTTACTCACAGTGAATGCCATCTTGGCCGAGCTTTCTGATCGTGTGTTTGCAGGCAGAGGATTTCAGGATTTCTTCAGCTGAACAAGAGATGGATGGTTGGTTGGTCATCCAATAATGAACAGGTTCAGTTCATTCAAAAATCACAAAGAGAGAGAGAGTGAAGGAGTAGAAGAAGAAAGATGATTTGTCGGCTGGATATCTCGGTAACTACCCCACTAAGCTGTAAGTTTATATTGTTAACTGTATTTGTGAACCTTCAGTAGTTTAGTGATCCGAGAGGTGATAAGTCGCATGATTCATTTGTGGAGAGATTTGGAGCACGAGCTGTCCAATCAAACAAGAGTAGAGTAGTTTATATTGAAATATTTTGATTGAATGTAACTATACTCCTTTAAATGTTGAAGTTTAAGCAGAAAGTAGAGATCCTGATTCCTGCACACCGTGAAAGAAGTAATTGCCTCTTTTTTCCTTCTTTTATCTTGTGGTTCCTCATGTATTGCTAGCTCTCACTTGTATCAACCATTAAAGCTGTTTAAAGTAACATATAGTTCAAATCTGTGTCCAAACTTAAGTAGCATAGATTGAATAGAGCATTGGTGTTCATAGAATCGGAAGTTCATAATCCTGGATTAAATAAGACCTCCGAGCGAGTGTTATCCTTGGTTCTGTGGATATCTTCAGCTGGACATTTGTGCTTTTCAATGCCACAGTCACTGGATTGCCCCATCGATGTCTCTCTAGAGGCCTACTGATTTTCTGGGTAAACGACCTTGGTCGATGGTCATACTCGTACTTTGGATTAGTGCGCCAAATATCGGTTGTTCAATTATGCTAATACTATTCAGTTCAGTTATCTCTTAAGTTTCGAATGAGGCAAAAGATGTTGGGAAAAAACAGGAATGAGGCAAAGGAGAGTATTGCTCTTACCTGGGTAAAAGATGTATTTACATGACGTGCTTAATTAATTGTTTGGTTCGACTCTCTCCCTTACTCCAGTGTTCTTTTATAAGAACATATGGTCAAAATATTTGCAATGGAATTCGTATTCTGCTTCCAGGAACAAGAGGTGGAAAAACAGGGGATGGTAGTGCTTTGGGGTTATCAATCAAGTAACATTAGAGGGAAGACTATTTTAGCCAGTTCAAGCACATTTTTTCTTAAATGTAATTTAAATTGACACACACACACACACATAATTTGTATTTTCTTTTGGTCTTAATTTAATTGTAAATTTTATGTTGTCTTTTATTGTCTTAACCTCTAATTCAATCCATTAACTTTTAACTTAAATTTATTTTCATCCTTTTCACTATAATCTAATTAATAATTTTATTTTATTTTATCAATGAGTCATAAGATTTTTTTTTTTTCACTCTGCATTTTAATGCGAGAATTAATCGGAAAAAATTTGACTATCATCAAAATTAGTTTCTATATCAAAAGAAAATAAAATTAAAAGAAATAAATAATTTGTTTGGATAATTGTTTAAAAAATTACAATTGAAGACAAAAAAAACATTAATTTTTTTTTTGGATCAATAGTTTTTTAAAAACCAACTTGAGAATTGAAAGAAGGATGGAGGGTCAAGGACTGAGAGACTTGGTAGAGGAAGGTGCGACCGCGAATGAAAAGAGGAATTAGGAAACAAAACAAAACCAAAAAATTAACATCATGTAAAAATTATTATTTTTTTTTTATTTTTGTATCAAAGACAATAAAATTATTACGCTTAAAGTTTGGGGGCTTTTTTTTATCGAAAAAAAAGAAGCCCACATTAGGCTACATCTTTTCTCAGGATTTTTATTTCAGAATCACAACCACCACATCAGGAGAGCCACCGGATTTGGACCAATATCAGAACTTAGTAGCTTCAGAGCGTTGAAATCAAGATTTTATGGAGCAAAAGTCATGTTTTCACATTCCTCTCTGAGAGACTCGAGCAGCTCAGACGACAGGTATCTCTCCCCACAGCTCGGAAAAATAACCTGCATCCATATCAAACCGCACCATAAGGGCCAACTCTAAAATAAACGCTGTAATCTCAGTCACTCAAAATATGCATGAACTTGTTGAACCACCAATCTAAGAGCAGCATCATGCAAGTGAAATGAATCAATGAAATCAGTTTAGCAGAAGCTGTACTATTTGTTAGTTACGAATAATGCAGCTCCCAAGCCCCACATTTAATTATCATAATACTCCTCTAATTAAGACCTAATTAGGGAGTTGGCATTGATCCATGAATATAAACGAGCACCTATGTAATTTATAAATCTATTCACCAGAATTTTCAGTCAACTTACTACAATAAGCTTTCCAGCCATTTCTGGTTGTTTTGCTATCTTAATTGCAGCGGCTGCTGCAGCTCCAGAAGATATCCCCACCTACAACAATACCCAACGAGGTTCGATGAACACTACAAGTTGAATAAGAAAAAGACAATATAATATAGCCCTATAGGACTGCTTCAAGCTCACTGCTGGCAGATGTTAGGTTTAGAACTTACAAATAGGCCTTCTTTCACAGCAAGAAGCTTTGCAGTCTCAATAGCTTCATCGCTTGATACCTGTCAAATCGCATAACATATCTCAAGTTTAACAAATCACATATTGTTCCCACCTTTTACAAACCAAAAATTCTGCAATAGGGTGACCTTCCTTTCTTTTTTTCATTTTCCGTTTTGATCTTATAAGATTGAATTTAGAAGGGAGAATGACAATGAGATCGAATGAATTTAATTTCAATTCAGGAGCAAGGTCCTTAAATAATTTGAGACCAATGGGAAAAGCTTGATTAGTACAACAACCAGCTTTGCTTAAGTCAATATTGCCTCAATAGTTCCGAAAAGGGGGGGAAAAGGCCACCAGTGTCAAATCCACCTTTATAAATTGAAGGTATATTGAGTTTGATTACATGAACTCTTGAGCAACATAAGAATAGTTCACAAGTTGTAAAAACTTACTTGAACAACTCCGTCGAGAAGACTGACATCCAGAACCGCAGGTATAAAACCCGCACCAATCCCTTGAATCTTGTGTAAACCTAGGCATTCAACGGGGAAAATTTCACATTAGCAACAGTTGAAGTCTCAAGCTCGTCCACTCTTATGTTCTATTAGGAGAAAACAGCTAATAGAATAGAATTCACCTGAGGGGATAACAAACAAAAAAACCAAATAGAGACAACTTATTGTCTAAAAGGATAACTTTTAAGTTGAAAAAAAAAAAAGGATAGTCCAAGAGCCATTGTGGTCAAGCGACCAAGAATTGGTGTTAAGAATAAATATATTAATTGTTTATTAATCAGGAAAACGGATAGATAAACCAAATAGTATATAGCTAAGTAGGATAAAAGGAAACCCACTCCTTCGTAAAGGTTAGGACCAGAAATAGGGTTCAATTGAAAAGTATTTCCTAGGAAATCAATTTAAACAGAACAATATACTCTAATCCCATGGCATACAGATACCCATATGTTACACAATCAAATTCCAAAGCAACATGCAAGGAAAAACTATTATGGCTTGTCGTATGTGAAAGGATATTAAAAAGCCAAATATCAACAAAGGAACAAAGGAGCATAACAAATGTTATAACTCACCAGGCTGTCCACCAGAGAGCACGGCACTTTCAGTGGGTTCAACACCAAACACCTACATAAAGGAGGAAGGAAACAAATGAGAACACAAATGCATTACAAAGCCATAGCAGTGTCAAGTTATCCTCCATTTTCAAAGAAATGGATGCGCAGACATTCTGCTATGCACATCGGTCAAATAAACTAAACTTAATGTTGGGATTTTGTTCCTTAAGAAATTTCCCAGAACCTGTTATTGTGCCACCAGTACCTATCCCTGCTACAATTGCATTAACTTTCCCTTCAGTGGCTCTCCAAACCTCTGGGCCAGTAGTTTCATAATGCATCTGACATGATTAAAAATGTTTACAGTGTTTGTCAAGCATCCATCAGAACCATCACAGAACAAATGCCTAGATACCTTGGGATTGGAAGGATTTTCAAACTGTCGAAGCATATAGGCATTAGGCGTCTTGGCAATTATTTCTTCAGCTTTCTCAAATGCACCCTTAGTACCCTTTGCAGGGTCTGACAGTACCAATTCAGCCCCTAAAGCTTTCATTACGACTCTTCTTTCAAGAGTTTTTGAACCAGGCATTACAATAATAAGCTTGTAACCTTTTACTGCTGCCATGAAGGCTAATCCAATGCCAGTATTTCCACTTGTTACTTCAATGAGAACACTCTTCAGCAAAATAAAAAACATACACATCCACAGAAAGGTATAGATGTCAAAGCAAGAGATACATAAAGTGACAGCCTTTTGTTCCAACTGATAATATTCCAAGGCACACACTTCTACTATATTATAAATCTTGGCTTTTTGAAGCCCAACCCTTGGGTGGGTTCTTTATCAAGGTATACCAACCTTTCCGGGTGTGATGAGACCTTTTTCCTCTGCATCAACAATCATGCTAACCCCAATCCTGTAAGTGATGTAGATACAATAGAACCAAGTATTCTATCAATCACATGAACATAAGCGTATTTATAAAAATAAACAATCAAGCTAGAAGAAACATTAAACTACGATATTATATCCGGTTTTAAAAACTGAAGCCTCTACCTGTCTTTAACGCTAGAGAGTGGCTCCATGAATTCTAGTTTAGCAGCAATCCGCCCCACACAGCCATCCACAACTTTATTGAGATATACCAATGGGGTTTTTCCGATCAACTAAAAATGGGGGGAAAAAGACACAACGCTAAAAATAAGGGGGAAAGTCCAAAAAAGAGAAATCAGACACCATCATGGTACTCAAACTCACTTCTGTAACATCTTTGGCAATTCCAGACCATTCCGTCGCCATGATGATAGCTTACTGCAAAGTCTACAAATAGAAAAAATATCAGTACCAAAGCAAAACTTCAGTCCACAAAGTTGAAAGTTCTATAAACTACCAAATGGAATCTGAAAAAATTCCACCTAGTAAATATGGAAATTCTAAAGTTCCAGTTGTCTTCGCGAATGCAGAAATTAATAATTCAAACCACTTTAACAAAATTTCAACCTAGTTCAGCCAATAACAAGTGCTAAATAAATCTCCAGAGTTGGTGTACCGATGACGCCACCTATCTAGAGTACGAAACAGCTACAATCACAGATAGAAAAATCTCTTTCTGCAGCAAATATTCGCTTCCAGTTAGCATGTATTGGAACCCAAAATTAACAGAACAAATTTTTTTTTTAAAAAAAAAAAAATCTTCCGACGATATTGATGGTGGCACTGTGGCAGTCTAACTTCCATTTTGAAAGTTTACAATTCGTCTTGGTTTGAAGGTTACTGGTATATGAGTGAAACCGAGCATTTCAGTAACGTGTAGAAAACAGATAGGGAATTGCATTCAAAGGTTCGGTAAAAATGACGCTCATTGAGATGCCTAGAATGAAAAAAAAAAGTGAAGAGCATGATTAATCGAAGATGAGAAAGGAATACACGCCACCTCTCTAACCACACCTTCACGTCGCAGGCTATGACAATGGAGACGATCTACGGATCTAGGGACGGTCCTGTGAGGTCCCGCTTTGAGATCCTATTGTTCATCACTTCGTCTCTGTATATATGCTTTTTCGACAAGCCGCTGCGTATTTTTCTATTGGGAGTGAAGAACGGGACTCAATTTGGACTTGTATAATTTATTGTCAACGATGTACTCTCCACCGTATTACAAGCAACTTTTGTCTTTTTTGACCTTTTCCATGTTTTTTTGTGCAGATATGAAAATTTGATTCATGTGTATGTTCTAACGTTTATTTCACCGTTTCTTATCTTCTTCATTGTAGTTCCTTAAAAGAAAGCAGTGGCATGAAATTTCCTTATCTGTCGTCTAAGAAGCTCACAGATGCTGGATTTGAGTTCAAGTATGGACTTGAGGAAATGTTGGCGGATGAAATTGAATGCTGCAAGGAAAAGGGTTATTTGGAGTTATAATATACTTTTTTATCAGATTACCCAACCAAAATAAGGTATATATTGAGTGTTTTAATAATAAATCGAAAAGTATATGATTGTCTTTCCAGAAAACAAGTGTATGATTGTAAGTTATTGCTCATACTCCGAAAAAGTTACAAGTTGAGAGCATGTTTGTAACATTACAGAAGCTGAGTTGTAATTATTCAAATAATTGAGTTTTAACTTTGAAAAGTGATATATCCGATTTTATCATAATATTGAATATCATATTTAGGGATTTTATTATTAATTTTTGGGTTAAATAGTATTTATTATGATTAAATTGAATTAAAAATGATTGTGTGAAAATAAATCTTAAAAGTATATATTTGTTATAATCTTGTAATTACTTTTTAAAATTTGAATTTTGAATAAAGATATTATAAGATATTGATCTGAATTGTAGGTCACATTGGAAAAAGAGGAGCTGAGGGACTAAATTGTAAAGATTTTCAAGGACTGCAACAGAAAATAAAATTCTGCATGTGGATCCAAGGGTACTTTTCTGTAATATTAGCTCTCATTTTCAGGTGGGAAAATGTCAGAAACAATTACAGAAAAGGACCCTGAAATTAAACAATACCAGCTGGGTCCCAAAATACGCACATCACCGCTGGAACTGATTCATTTGCTCTCAGTGAATATTACAAAACAGGACCCCGAATTTATAAAATGTTATTTTGGTCTAAAAATCCGAAATTGACGCTGCAGCCTCTGGAACGGATTTCTTTCGAAGTCTCACACAGAATCTTGAGGAAAATCAGATCTAAATATTTCCTGGAAGATTATATCCCAAATTTAAAGGGATTTGACCGAGATTTTAAAGAAAAGAAGGGATTACTAAAAAGATGGGAAGGATAGAAGAGTGAGACGGAGCCACAGACGAAAACGGGAGCACAGCACAGACGGCAGCAGCAGGAAAGCACCAGAACCAGAACGCAGAGAAGAAGCACCAGAACGGAGGACGCCGCAGAAGAGAAGGAGAACAAAGACCAAGATTCACCAACAACGCCTCTCTCCTTCTCTAATCTATCCCTTTCATCTTAATTTCATGGGTTCTCAGTGTCTTAGAGGAGTTGTAGCTGTGATAAGTTTCATGAGAGGTTAAATTCCTTCTTACTTCTTGGAGATAAAAGATTGGTTTGAGCTCCAGAGATACATTCAGGGCAGTTAATTGTTTTAATCTTTTTATTTAATTATGTAACGAATTTCCTGAGTTAGGATTTTATGTTATATGGTTAATTTACTGAGATTGCAAGTTGTTTATCTTAGTATGATTGAACAATTGTGATTTAAATTGGTTTATGTGGTTTGATATTTAAATTTTTATATTTCTTTTTGGTTTAATGTGGTTGTCTATTCTTTCATAGTTTGAATGAATATTATGATTGCTTAGTTCTTATTTGAATATCTCAGTTGAGTGTTCATTGTATAGAGGAATAAGTTGCATGAATCCAATCCTAAATTGCACACTAAGTGGTATTTAATAGTGTATTAAGAGATAATTATCTAGCTAGAGTTCTAGGGGTAATCACCAATTAATATACTAGACTTAGCGAGTTGTTAAGGTTTAATTTTTAACTAAGTGAGTAGTTTAACTCCCAATTCAATTTGAGCAATGATAACCTATATTCCATTTTTCCAAGAAGCATTCATCAACAATTTGTTTAAATCACAATTTCATTAATTATTTCAACAATTTCTCAAAAAATCCAAAAAAAATAGTAGTTTAGGTTATTTTCCATTATTAAAAAGAAAAAAAAATCAATTTAAAACCCATCTAAATATTTTTGTCACTTAGTTTAGATTAGGAATTAAATAAAAAGCTCATCAAGAGAATACGACCCGAGTTGTGCCCTTTACTGCATAATTTGGTTTATTTTGATTTAACCTGAGGCGACTAAAGGCTTTAAATCAATGGCGCCGTTGCCGGGGACCAGAGCTTTCATAAGCTTCTAACCGCATCTACAAGGAGAAAACCAAGCAGCTACATGACCAAAAGATTATGAGAAAACACTTCAAAGTTGGTGACAAGGTTCTACGCTTCAAGGCTCGATTTGCACTCAAACCTGGAAAACTTAACACCAGGTGGGAAGGACCATACATAGTCACCAAGGTGCATGATTTTGGAACAATAGAGCTTCTGGATGAGGTTAGCGGATCAGAATTCAAAGTCAATGGTCATCTCCTCAAGCTCTATCATGATAGCACCGAGCCGCCTTAAGGCCAGGTTGTCCCTTTCCTCTCTTAATCTCTTATATCATGTATATAATTGCTTGTGAAATTTGTTGAACATGAATGCTTGAGATAAGTGTGGGGGAGGGACATTCCCAGTAGTGATAGTAGGATTAGTAGTTTAGTTTTTAAGTTCAATAAAACCCCCTATGTTTTCTTGGTTCTCTCATCATATGCCATCCTCATTCTCTCTTACATTCAAGATTAATTAGATTGTTGCATTGTATTCCTTGAATACATTGAGGACAATGTATTGAGTAAGTGTGGGGGAGAGTGTGTTTTGAAAAAACAAAAAAACCGTACGTGAATTTTTCGTACTTGAATGTCTTGAAAAATGAAAGTTTGTCAAAAGTCATTAATATATTTGAGAGTTGAGCTTGACTATGGTTAATTGCAATGTTTTGATTAGTTATTGTTCTTAACTCTAGCATTGGAAATAGCTGAGTAAATGCGTTGTGGTTAGTTTGTTATGCAATTGGGTGTTTTGGTAAGCATTTGAGAAAAACCCTTGTTGGAAGGTTATTTGAGCCTAAAATTTTTTCTTTATATGTGTGCATGCTTTCTTAGCTTTTCATCTTCTAGAACTTGTCTCAACTCTGTGTCAGAGTTGTATTTACATTAATGTAATGAAAAGGATAGAGGCATTCGATTCTAAACCCTTTTGACCTAAACACAAGCCTTTCAAATCATCCATTGTTTACCCCTTTGAGCCATTCATTAAGTTGTTGTGTACATGTATATCATTCACGTATCTTTGCACCCGATCTTGTTATAAGTAAATTGTCATCACTCCTAATTTCTATGAATGTTGAATTGCCATACATATAGATATTGAGGAAAAAGAAAAAAAAGAAAAGGAAAAAAAAAGGAAAAAAATTGTGAAAAAAAAATGAAACAAAAAAAAAGAGCAAAAAAAAAACAAAGAAAAAAAAAAGAAGAGAAAAGAAAAATCCTTCAAATAAGGCGATTATAGGGAATCTCTATAAATGACAATATGCACTTCAAGTGGTAAATTGGATGCTAAGTGATGAGTTATTAGCTTATATACGTGCATGACACTTGTTTCTTTCTCAATTATTTCATGTGGCCTTCTCCATCATTACAACCCATGAAAGTCCTCTTGATTCATTACATTATTGTTATTAACGGTGGAGATGTTAGAGTTGTTACAAGTCTATGGTAAGGTGATAGTTAAGTGAGCCAGAGTGATATGACCCTAATGAGGAGAGTTGAGCGTAAACACTAATATCCTAGAGAGTTCTCTTATGCTTATTTCAATTACATTTGATTGTGTGGTGGACTAATCCCTTTGCATTGCTTGGTACTATGACTTATGCTAGTTGTGGAGCTTAATTAATCGATTTATTGCTTTTCATTCCATGAGATAGCTCATCTTTAAATTGTATTGATGTTCATCTTGGATGGCTTTAAATTAATAATCTTTGTCTAGAGTACAAAGGTTCAAGTATGGGGGAAAAGGCATAATAAATAATATAGCTGATCTTGTAGGAGAGTTTATATTTTAATTTTCTGCATTCTTCAACCCTTGAATGTCAATATTTGTTTTGGAGCTTTTGGTATTCTTACATGACAACATGCAAATCTCAAGAAACTAAAGAAACCAATGAATACGGGGAAGAATTCTAGGGTGCAAAGTTCAACAGCAATGGCTCCTAAAGGAAATGAAAAATCCCAAATTTATCAATCTGTAGTTAAAGAAGCTCATAGATGCTGAATTTGAGTTCAAGTTGTGCTCGAGGAAATATTTGTGGATGGAATTGAAAGTTGTGAAAGAAAAGGCTTACTAGCAATATGGCAATATCTTTGTTCATACAACTTCTATGTCAAAACAATCATGTTAGATGCTCCTTCCGTTCCTATATGTAATATCCTTATTTTTTAATGAATTTGTCCTCTTTTATAAGATCTTTTTTGAGTTTATCTCAATAATAAATACATTTTTTTTTCTATTTTATCATCAATTACTCTCTCATCATTTATTCCTATACATTCTCTTTCATCTTTCTTTCATTATCACTCTCTCTCTGTGGCTCATTCACAGATAATAGCACTTTTGGAAAACAACTCATATTTTTTATATATTTATTATTTTTAATTAATTTTAACTATTTCTTATAATCTCATGATTCGGTTGAAAAGACTTTGTACATAAAGAGGGGGAGTACTACAAAAGTGTAGTATGGCCCTACTGTTGGCCAAAAAAAAAAAAAAAGATTAGTACGGCCCTACTTAAGAATGACACACAAATCGTGAATTTGAATCTTCAATGTCTATATACTCTCTCCATTTTATTTTACAAGAAAGTACAGATAAGAGATGCAATTTTTTTTTTAATTTTACCTTTATTTATAAAAATGATGAGTGAGTGAAAGAGGATAGGAAAAGAAATGAGAAAGAATGAGTGATAAAAATGGGAAAACTATGTGATTAATTAGTGAAAAAAAAAAAGGGTATTAAATTTTTAGAGTTTAGACCAACATAAATTATTATACTTAAAAAATGTATTAGTAATTTTTTGTAAAAAAATAATGCAAAACAGGAAAGACAAGAGAGGATGGTGGTTGATCTAGATTGAAGGGCGTTCAGGGAAAGGGCTATTTTTTGAAGAATAATTAATTTTAAAAATGGGGACACGAAGACAGAGGACAGCGTGATTGGGGTGTGGCAGAAGAAGAGACAAGGGATATTATAATTATTATTACAAGATGGACTGTTTCGGGAAAAATGGAAATGTTTTTTTTTTTGGGCCAACAAAAAAATGGAAATACTTAAAACTTTCATATCGATTTTTTTCGAAGCCAAGACTAGCGGAATCGCAGATTAGGGGTGTTCAAATTCCGGGACGGGACCGGGATCACTTATTCCCAATTTCTGTCTCGGGGGGTGGTCGGTCCTGGGATGTCATTTCTGGTCTTGGGAAATTCTTGGGACAACTGGGACCGGGATCGGGAATTCTCGGTTTTAATAATATAATTATATTAGTTAAATTTTTTTATAATATAGTGTTTAAAATGATTATTTAACACCTAATAAGGTCATAAAAATAACACAAATTGAGTTAGAATTGAAGAATAACATATTATTATCACATTCATCATTTTTGTTATTATTTTTATACATTATATAGTTAGGATTTGTATCACGATATATATGATTTAACTCTAACTAAATATATGATATACATTTTATCAAATGATAACTTAATTTATGGGGTAAAAAATATAAAAATAAAATAATAACTTATTTTTTAAGAAAAAAAAAAAACCGGGACCGGGAATTCCTGGGATCATAAGGTGTGATCCCGGTCTCGCCCGGGATGGAAAATTCCAGGGATAAAATGTCCAGGATCGAGCCGAAACAATCGGGACCAGGATACTTTGAACACCCCTATTACAGACCAGCTAGCTGATTGGTGGTCGGTGGATAACGTTTTGGTGGTGGCCGAACCGGCCTTTTTCCATAACGTTTGCCCAACTCACCTTTTTCATAAATCCCTGCGGGATCGGTGCTCAGATTATCTTCAATCAAGAGGAGGATTTTTTTTTGGTAATAAAATTTAAAAAATGGGTTAGTCTCACCCATGATCTAAGACTAGGGCTTCAAGTTGGGATGCATTCCCCAACGTCTCGACTGAACCATAATTAAGTGGACTTCTTTAGAATCGAATCCTCTCCCTTTGATGAGAATGTCCGACCCTTTCACCAGTTAAACCTAAGGATAGATAATAAGAGGATATTTATGGGAAACTTTTCTTTTTCATAACGCTTTGGTAGTGGGCCAACTTACCATTTTCATGATCTTTTTGTAGTGGCCAACTTTCTTTTTTAATGCATATACACACAATCACTTTGTTATACATCTTCCGGTCCTAATTATAAGATAAAGTTGATTTTTTTGGAGAAATTAAAGAAGTCAATTAAATTACTTTAGAGTGTTTATATTTTTAGTATCTTTAGATTATATATTATTTTATTAGTCAAATTAATTAATTTGGAGAAAAAAATATAAATATAAATACTCTAAAGTAATTTAATTGGCTTCCTTAATTTATAAAAAAAAATCAAATTTATCTTATAATTAGGACCGGAGGAAGTATAAATTATCAAATTTGCTGTGATTATCAATATATATATAATCTAATTTTTTGGAGGTGCATTATAGATTTTGAATATTTAACTAAGACTGAAGTAATAAAAAAGCCTGGTAAAATAACCTAGAAAATTTCTTTTTAAATCGAGTTGAAATATTCAAATTTTAAATTGCTCTACTAAATTTAACAACTTTCAAATCAAATCATGAGGACTAATTAGGAATTTGAACCACATTATCCCCATATTCTTAAGAAATAAGGAACCTCCGCCAAATCATAAAGTTTATAAGCTCAATTCTAGGGTATTGGATAACCTTTTATTTTAGAAAAAATTTGAATAAATACTATTTGAACTTTAAAATCTTAAATTAGTTTTATTGACTATAAGAGTACTGGAATTGACAAAAAGAATATTATAATTGACAACTTAATTTTTTGAGAAACCACTGATTTAGATTTTGAAATTTAAATAGTATTTATTTAAAATTTTCCTTTTATTTTATCAATGAGTCAAAGACCATTGTTTTTCCGTTTTTTCACTATGCAATTTATTGCAAGTATTAGTCGGGAAAAACAATTTGCTATTTTTAAAATAAATTTGAAATATGATTAAGGGCCTAAACTGAAATTAAATAAAAATTATAAAATCTCAAATTTTCCTTTATTGCCGCATTTCTTTTGTTGCTTTTAGAAGAAAACTAAGGACTTCTTTCCGTGCCTTGTACGAATCAGTGTATTACATAATGTGAAGTTTTAAATAATATCATTGAGAACCATCTCTACTATTGTCAAATTTGTGAATGGTTGTAATTGTGAATGGTTTATCTGCAAGTTCCTTTTTTTTTTCGAGCGTTGCAAGTTATCAAGCATAGATGTAGTTGTACGAGAAGAGCTTTGTTTTTCCAATCGTTCATATTGTCGATCGATGTATCAGTTTTGAAGTATATAAGTGACGTATTTATGTTTCCCTTTTATTTGGGAGATTTCATTTCTCCCCATCCAAAAAAATCATTTGTTGCTTCATTAAAATTTGTCATCCATGGCAAAGAGTATTATTAAAATTCATCAATTTTAGCCTTGCTCTCCCCCGAACCTCCATATTTTGTTGTAATCTCACCTTCTACTAAAATAAACATCAAGTAGTCATTATCTTAACGACAAGTGAAACTAAAATTACATGAACATCCATGCATCTTAATATAATGAGAATTTATTATTCATGATACCAGTATTTACGGTACCCCTCAAATATCTCCTCATGAGACTACACACACAATCTCATCATCCATTAATCCAACAAAATCTCAAAAACTTGACATTTATCAAATGAGGCTAGCTGCAATTCTACAACTTTAAAAAGATGATATTATTTCTTAGTTTTCAATTTATCACGTGAAACATTTAAGAGCTACTCTCATGCACTGCCCGGGTCAACGTGTATTGTAGGATATAAACCTTAGGATATGATCTTGTGGGACTATCTTTATAATTATTAAATATGTAAATTATTGTAATTGTATTTAGGTTTTTTGTAAGTTTAATTTATTTTAAGTGGTGTGAGTTATTAAGTGGGGACGAATTTTATGTTTTTTATTAACAAGGGGTGATATTTTTGTTCTCTTTTGATTTCTCACTTGATTATGTAGGTGGTTGACATACGCCTAAGTTTTAAGTGACAACATTCATACAGATGAAAGATCAAAAGTCAACACATTACGTTAAATTTAAATTCTAATTGTGAAAATAATTAAGAATTTAAGTTAATAATAAATTATTTTAAAACTTTAATTTAAAAATTGCTAATTACCAGTTAATACTTAATAAGAATCAAGAAATACATAAGAATTAAGAACCTATATAATACCAAAAAAAAAAAGATTACGGATTAATATGAATATGGTTACTAACTACTCTTCCTCCAAATTGTTGTCACTACACTACAATTTCACCGGTTAACTAATTAATTGTTAGATTATTAGACGTTAGATATTACCTAATCGTATGCAGTATGCAGTAGTGTACATGCTACACCATGCACATAAATGTGTGCAATAGAGAAAGTTATTGGGTGTTATAAACAATAAAATAACAGTAAGATATGACATGGAATTGTCATTACTCTTTATCTATAAGAGTGATATTCAGTCATTTAAAGGTTTTAGATTCTCTTTGTTGATCTTCCAAGTCTCCAAAAGCTTGAAAGAACAACGACATCTAGAAAACTATTTGGCTATAAATAACAAACATGAAAAATTCCATTTTAGTGACATAAATTACACATAATATATTACCGACAAGCTTTAACCAATTAAATCTTTATTATTTGTTGTGTAATCTAAAATGATTTTAATGGGGACAAAGTTGAATGTGTCCATAGGAATCAGCAAATCATATTCTTGAAAATATGTCATGTTGTGGAATCTAATTTCACATTACTACGTTTATATTTGTCATTGTTGTCAAACATTTTGAAGTTTTGAACGTGATAAACCTCACCCTCGTGGACCTCATTTAACGGTCCATCAAACGCTTCTGAGTAATAAAACCTTCAATTATGATTCTCTATATATTTCATACAAAGCTATGTAAGTGACATAATAGAAGTTCGTGCATAATTAACGGAACTTCATGATTCACAAATCTGTTCATCCATCATAATCATGCCTACTTTCTAAGCGTCATATGGTGGAGTACTTTTGCATACAATCAGCTTTCTAAGAACATGTGCCACGATAACCCAAGCATATGTGCCATCATAGATTTGATAGATAAGGTCTTATTGAATACTTGTTTTATTTGGAGAATGAAATAGTTGCGTAGCTTGGCTACAAAATGTGATCGGCCATGTTAGGAGAGCCACCATTTTATACTCAATCCTTATCTCTAAACTTTTTCCCAAATGAATAGATGGAATTTCACAATGTGAAATGGGTTGTTAGCTACTGTGGTTTTTTCTATTAAAAAAAGGAAAACCTCCTAATAAGTGGAATGCGAGCAGGTTTGGCAATTATATTGTCGTTCAGCAAGTGTTTGTTTGTAACGTTGCTTTTTACAAATTACAATTAAAAAATAACTTAACTCTTGGTATTAATGCCGGTTTCATACCTTATATGTCGTTCAGCAAGTGTTTGCAATAATGGGAAGGTCCGTTTTTATAGCAGTGCTATATTATTACTTTTTAATGGGAAAATACTTGAAAAAGAACTTAAAAATTGTAAAATAACAAATTAGGTTTTTTATCAAGAGTTGATTAGAAAATGTCGAAATTTGATAAGCAATTCTCAACTTATTTTTTGAGAAATACCTTATTTGTCATTTTACAATTTCCAAGTTTTTTTTTTTTTAAAGATTCTCCCTTTATAATATGCATAATATGTTATGGGAATCAGTTTTAATTTCCCTTGGTCATTAAAGTCCATGGCTGGTGGCTATGTTATGACAATTCAATCATGGGAAATCAATCTGTTTGGGAATCTATTATTAGGCCTTTTGAGAAATGTTATCTAACACCGTTTAATCTTAATTAGAGGAAATGCTAAATGTGTAGTTGGAGTCTAGTGATTCAAATAGACGGAGTTATCAACATTGCCTTGAGGCTCGGTTGGTAAAAAGTTTAGGGGAAAAGGCTACAGTTTTTCAACGAATTTCAGAATCACAACCACCGCATCAGGAGAGCCACCAGATTAGCACCAATATCAGAACTTTGCAGCTTCAAGACCTTCAAATCCAGATTTCATGGATCAAAAGTCATATTTTCAGCTTCCTCTCTTATTGACTCATACAACGCAGACGAAAGGTATCTCTCACCACAGCTTGGAAAAATCACCTGCATCCATATCAAAATATACATAAACTAATTGAGCCACCAATCTGGATATCAGCATCAAGCAAGTGAAATGAATCAACAAATAAAATTTACTAGAAAATGTACTATCCATAAGTTATGAATAATGTGATTGCCAGGCCACACATTTAGATATGATAATACTAAGGTTAGACGAGTTGTGGGTGACAATATATTACTCCCTCCGGTCCTAATTATAAGATAAAGTTGACTTTTTTGGAGAAATTAAGGAAGCCAATTAAATCACTTTCGAATATTTTTATTTTTATTTTTTTCTTCAAACTAATTAATTTGACTAATAAACTGATATATAATCTAAGGATACTAAAAATATAAGTACTCTAAAGTGATTTAATTGGCTTCCTTACTTTCTCCAAAAAAGTCAACTTTGTCTTATAATTAGGACCGGAGGGAGTAACTATGTTCCTTAATATAAGATCTAGTTGACTAATTTGGGGAGATTAAGTAAGCTAAATAAATTATTTAATTATATCAAATGTTACATGGTTTCTCTAAAATATTTATGTGTATCATTAGATTTCATTATACATAGTTTATAAACCAGATAAATTAATTTGGAGAAAAATAATAAATATAAGTACTTTCAAATAATTTATTTAGCTTCCTTAATCTCCACAAATTAGTCAATTGGATCTTATGTTAAAGACCGGAAGTAATACTTTATCCATGAATACATACGGGCACATCTGCAATTTATAAATCTATCCACCAGAATTTTCAGTCAACTTACTACAACAAGCTTTCCAGCCATTTCTGGTTTTTTGGCTAGCTTAATTGCAGCGGCTGCTGCAGCTCCAGATGATATTCCCACCTGCAACAATACCCAACGAGCTTCAATGAACACTGATATTTAAAAGGAAAACAACTTGAATAACAAAAAGGTACAATAAAATAGCCCTAAAGGACTGCTTCAAGTTCACTTCTGGCAGGTTTTAGAGGTTTAGAACTTACAAAAAGGCCTTCTTTCACTGCAAGAAGCTTTGCAGTCTCAATAGCTTCATCGCTTGTTACCTGCAAAATCACATGACATGTCTCAAGTTTAACAAATCACATGCCGTTCCCACCTTTTCTAAACCAAAAGTTCTGCAATAGGGTGACCTTTCTTTTTCTTTTTCCATTTTGATCTTATAAGACTGAATTTAGAAGGGAGAATGACAGTTTGAGACCGAATGAATTTAGTTTCAATTCAGGAGCAAGGTCCTTCAATAATTCGACACCAATGGGAAAGGCTTGATTAGTTCAACAATCGGCCTTGCTTAAGTCAATATTGCCTCAGTATCAAATCCATCTTTATAAATTGAAGGTGTATGGAGTTTGATTACAGCAACTCTTGAGCAACATAAGCATAGTTCACAAGTTGTAAAAACTTACTTGAACAACTCCGTCAAGAAGACTAACATCCAGCACCGGAGGTATGATTCCAGCACCAATCCCTTGAATCTTGTGAGCACCTAGGCATTCAACAAGGCAAAATCCACATAAGCCACAGTTAAAGAAGTTTGTCTACTCTAATGTTATAGTAGGAGAAAACAGCTAAAAGGGCAGCCCAATGCACAGAGAAAAAACAAAATAGGAACTACTTATCGTCTAAAAGGATAACTTTCAAGAATCATCCAAGAGTCATTGTGGTCAAGCGACCAAGAATTAGTGTTAAAAATTCAGCAAAATAAATATATTCATTGTTTATTTATCAGTAAGACGGACAGGTAAACCAAATAATATAGCTAAGTAGGACAAAATGAAACACACTCTTTCCTAAAGGTTAGGAGCAGGGATGGGGTTGAATTGAAAAGTAGTTCCAAGGAAATCACTTTGTTGCATGTGATAGAATATTAAAAGGCCAGATATCAACAAAGGAACAAAGGAGCATAACAAATGTTATGACTCACCAGGCTGTCCCCCAGAGAGCACGGCACTTTCAGCTGGTTCAACACCATATACCTACATAAAGGAGGAAGGAAAACAATGAGACCACAAATGCATTGTATGGTCGCAGCGGCACACCTTTCAGGGAGACCCTCCCAATGTGGGCCTTGAGACATATGCACATCAAACAAATAAACTAACCTTAATGTTGGGATTTTGTTCTTTAAGAAATTTCCCAGCACCTGTTACTGTGCCACCAGTACCTATCCCTGCTACAAATGCATCAATTTTCCCTTCAGTGGCTTTCCAAACCTCCGGGCCAGTGGTTTCATAATGTATCTGAAATGATATAAAAATGTGTTAAACAGTGTTTGTCAAGCATCCTTCAGAATCATTACAGTTTAAATGCCTAGTTACCTTGGGATTGGCAGGGTTTTCAAACTGTTTAAGCATGTAGGCATTAGGCGTCTTCGCAAATATTTCATTACCTTTTTCAAATACACCCTTTATTCCCTTTGCAGGGTCTGACAATATCAACTCAGCACCTAAAGCTTTCATTACCATTCTTCTTTCAAGAGTCATTGAAGCAGGCATTACAGCAATAAGCTTGTAGCCTTTTGCTGCTGCAATGAAGGCTAATCCAATGCCGGTATTACCACTTGTTGCTTCAATGAGGACACTCTTCAGCAAAATAAAAAATACACATCCACAGAAAGGAATAGATGTCAACTCAAGAGATACATAAAGTGACAGCATTTTGTTCCAATTGATACTATTCCAAGGCTCACACTTTTACTATTTTACTAGAAACTTGGCTTTTTGAAGACCAGCACTTGCAAGGGTTCTTTATGAATGTATACCAACCTTTGCGGGTGTGATAAGACCTTTTTCCTCTGCATCAACAATCATACTATAGCCAATCCTGTAAGTGATGTAGATACAATAGAATCAAGAATTCTATCAATCACAGGAACATACGCCTATTTATAAATATAAACAATAATGCTAGAAGAAACATGAAACTATGATATCATATCTAGCTTAACAAACTGAAGCCTCTACCTGTCTTTAACGCTAGAGAGTGGCTCCATGAATTCTAGTTTGGCAGCAATTCGTCCCACACAGCCATCCACAACTTTATTAAGGTATACTACTGGGGTTTTGCCAACCAACTAAAAGGGCAAAAAAAAAACCGAAATTCTATTAATAAGGGGAAAAGCCCATGCAAGGGAAATCAGAGACCATCAAAGCAGTCAAACTCACTTCTGTAACATCTTTGGCGATTCCAGAGCATTCCTGTGCCATGATGATAGCTTATTACGAAGTCTGTGAACAAAGAAAAAAGTATCAGCACCAATAGACTTCTTTGTTCCACAGAGGTACCAGTAATATAAACAAACAAATACAATCTGAAATTGTGCTACTTTGTAAATATGGATATTAAAAAATCTAAAGTTTCAGTGGCCTTTGCGAATGCAGAAATGAATAGGCCATGGAAATTCAAACGCTTTGACAAAATTTCAACCGAGTTCAGGAAAAAAACATAGGCTAAATCTCCAGAGTAGCTGTCCCAATGATGTCATCTATCTAGAGTGCCAAACAGCAAGGATTACAGTAAAAAAAAATCTTCTTTCCGCCGGAAATATTCGCTTCCAAATTAAATGCGTTGGAACACAAAATTAACAGAAGAATTTTTTCAAGAGGAAAAAAAAATCTTGCAACGATATTGATGGTGACAGTCTAATTTTCATTTTGAAACTTTACAATTCGTCTTGGTTCGAATGCCAGTGGTATATGAGTGAGAGCCAAGCATTTCAGTAATTAGGAGAAAACAAAAATGGACTTGCTTTCAAAGGTACGGTAAAAATGACGCTAATTGAGAAGCTTAGTATTAAACAGAAAATGAAGAGCATAATTAATCGAAGATTAAGAGAAGCTACAGACCTTACCCCACCTCCGCGTCGCAGCTGATGAGAATGGACAACGGTCTGGGTACGGCCCGGCGAAGACCAGCTGAAACAGTGAAACGTCTATTACCTGTGTATCTCTAATTCTCTATATAATATATATGATTTTCAACTATACGGTGTTTATTAATTTAATCGGAGAGACGAACGTTACTTTATTTGGCTTTATAGTTTATACTATAGTCGATAAAATCACAATGATACAGCTCATCTTGATGATGCATGAAAGAATTGGGTGCCGGCCATAGGGGGAGGGAAAGCATAATATATCGGATTCGAAAAAATATAGAGAAGATTTATGTAAAAAAAAAAAAATTATTAGTAAGCTCCTTAAAAGTTAAAACTGAGTTGTTATTATTAGATATTTAAATCTCTTAAAAGGCTTGTATAACAAACACAGAAGAAATATTGATAAAAAAAAAAAACACAGAAGAAATGTTGTGAATTTCTGACTTAAGAATAGGGAAAATTCGACATTCAAAATATAAAAAGGATAAATTAGTACATCGAAATTCAGAAAAGACAAATCAGGCGGGTGTCAGAAAAAGGAGGAATCTGGCATTTTGAAATTTTGGCCAAATTACGAAAATGCCCTTCAGTACTTCAGGCCCACTTCAGAATAACAACATGATCCTCGGAATTAACACCTCCGGATTCGTTATTAACAACTTTAATTCTTCTTTTATAATTTACAAGTTTCAGGGCTAATAACACCACCGATCTCGCCATTAACAACTCTGGATTCGATATTAACAACTCCATTTTCTTCTTTCGCACTTAACAAATTTTAGGGCCAATAACACCATCGATCTTGCCATTAACAACTTCGGATTCGCCATTAACAACTCCTATGTTGTTATTTCGACTGAGGGCTGAAGGGCATTTTCGTCATTTGGCCGAAATTTCAAAATGCCAGATTCCTCTGTCCATCTGACACAGCCTGATCTGTCCTTTTGTAATTTCAATGTACTGAATTGTCCTTTTGTTATTTCCAATGTAGTTTTTTGGAATTTTCCCTTAAGAATATTGAAAAAGAACTTATGCAATATACTTTTTTTCATTCGGTGTTTGTTTAAAAATCTACAATTTACCTAACTTGTTTTTTGTTAACATTCTTTAAGGGGCGTATTAATAGTAATAATACAATTCTAGAAAGTCTATTAATAATTTTTCCCAACATTATGCAGGGCCAAAATGCAACAGAGAATGGTTGGTTATCTAGATTGAAAGAATTAAAAAAATGAAGGTGGCGTTGAGGGCGGTTATTTTAAAGTGTAATTATTACTCCTTCCCTCCTATCTTAAATATAAAATAAAATTGACTTTATTTTTAAGATATTAAGAAAATCAATTAAATTACTTTAAAGTATTTATATTTATTATTTTTTCTTTAAATTATTTTATCTAACTTATAAATTAATATATAATCTGATAATATATTATATATGATATGATTAAGTAACTTATTTAGCTTACTTAATTTTTCTGAAAAAAATTAACTCTATTTATATTTATATTTTAGATGAGAAGGAGTAATTTAAAAATGGGGAAACCAAGACAGAAGACCAGAAGAGAAATTGGTTGAGTGTGGTATAAAAGATAAGGGACAGATAACGTTTGCATTGCTTGGCGGATAACGTATATATAAAATGGGCAGTTTTGGTCAATGGATTCGGGGAAATAAACAACCGGTATTGCATTGCTTGGCGGATAACGTTTTGGTTGTCACTTGTCACCCATTTTTCCCTTGGTTAAGTGGTAAAAATGCTCTGGAGGTTTTCGCCTAGGGGCTATAGGTGTCTGGAAGTCCTTAAAGAGGTATTTTTGCTCTAAAAGTTTAAAAATGGGGCAATTTTGCCTCTCTGTTAACTCACTCTAACAATCAACGTTTGTTGCCTAAAATTTGCACAGGTGACATGCCTACATGGCATCCACCTCACTCTTTTTCCACATCATATTTTTAAAGGGCAAAAATGCTCCGGAAGTTTCCACTGAAGGGCACTGGGTGTCTGGAAGTTTTCTATGAGGGCAATTTTGCCCTAGAAGTTTTAAAAATAGGGGCGATTTCACCCCTTCGTTAACATACCCAAATGATCAACGTTTGTTGACTAAATTCTGCAGAGGTGATATGCCTACGTGGCATCCACCTCACCTTTTTTCAACGTGATACTTTTCATAAGAATAAATTAAAGAAAACTCAAGGTCGCAGATTATGCAACTCTTTAATCCGTCTTTCTAATTCATCCAGGAATTTTCATTCAAAAAACTTAGAAGACATATCGATCTCCTTTACTCAAATCTCACAGCGACCTAGGGGTTGTATCTACCAACAATGATTTTGAGCTTCCAATGACGGGGAGTGAAGGCTTAGTTTGGTTGGTAAGCTGGGTCTTCTCCAGCGACACTTCTTCGAAGATTTGACTTCTGAGTTTAGAGAGAAAAGAGAGTCAACAAAGTGAAACCAAAATCAACCCTCAAACACATGGTTAATTGTAGCCAACTTTCACCGATTTGTAACGTTTAATTCTCCATCGCATATGGGGAGCACTAAGGAAAAGTCTGAAGAAGGTTAACTTTACTAAATTCTTATTCAATCACTCAACCAACAAAAGGGGGAAAAACAAATGAATGTGAGAAATTGCACCTAAGGGCGATCTAATTTTTCTAAGTTTTTTAGATGAAAATTTCTGGGTGAATCAGAGGGATAGATTGAAGAGTTGCACAATCCGCGACCTTGAGTTTTTTTTAATTTATTTTTTTAAAAAGTATGGTGTGGAAAAAAGGTGAGGTGGATGTCACGTAGGCATGCCACCTCTGCAGAAAGTTGATCAACAAACGTTGATCGTTTGGGTATGTTAACGAAAAGGCAAAATCGCCCCATTTTTAAAACTTACGGGGCAAAATTGCCCTTTAGAAAACTTTTAAACACCCAGTGCCCCTCAGTGGATACTCCCGGAGCATTTTTACCCTTTAAAAATATGACATGGATGGTGAGGTAGATGCCACGTAGGCATGCCACCTGTGCAAACTTTGTTGACCGTTAGAGTGAGTAAACAAAGGGGCAAAATTGCCCTATTTTTAAACTTTTAGGGTAAAAATGCCCTTTCGAAGACTTCTAGACACCCATAGCCCTTGGGCGAAAACTTCCAAAACATTTTTGCCCATTAACCCTTTTTCTCTTTGATGTATGGACACCCTGGGAAAGGATTGAAGTTACATTCATAAATTATGAATATGTGAATTAGACTCTAAGAGAAAAATCGGGTAAAATAAATAAAATGATTTTAAAAAAGTGTCAAACATTATAGCATTAATAAGTTTTTATTGAAAAAAAAAAAATTTGTTCAACTTCGAACACATTAGCTTTCTTACCACGTCAACGGTGATACTTCACAAATTGTACGCAAGAACTAGACCCCGAGATCTTAGGTCGGCCATGGCTGAGGGCGATAACCATAAATGTGTGCTTAAGAGAAGGAAGCAAGCAGATGAGGAATAAATTCAAAGGACCTGTAGAGAAAATTCAAATTACATTTAATGCTTATAATAAGGTACTTCCTCCGGTCTTAATTATAGGACAACATTTAGGAGTTGATCTTGGTCCTAATTATAGGACAAAGTTTTAATTTTGTCAATTTCTTCCCAAAATACCCCCATTGATACTTTCTCAATAATAATGAAACACAATAACAATTTTATAATACACCTATGTATTATATAAAGTGAGTAATACTTGTAACTCATTAATGTCACATACACCTCAATTCTACTGTTTTTTTTATTTTTTTTAATAAAATAATTTTGAAACCCTGAGAAACTTTAAGTTAATGCTTTTTGATAGTCTTTTAATTTATATATAGTGTATTATGCTTGGAGGCTTTGAATTAAAATAGAGAGTAATATACGTTGTTTTTTGTTTTTTCTTAGTCTCAGGTGCACTAGCTAGAGAAATTAATTCTCAATCTTTGTAATAAATGGATTAAATCTGACTTTATTGATCAAATAATGAGTTATGAGCAAGGTTGTCAAACTCACGAGTTTAAGCAAACTCGTGATAGTGATGTAAACTCGTATCGTGAACTCGAATCGTAAACTCGTAAGAGTTTAGTTTTACCATTAAATAGATATTATTAGTATATAATAAATAATTAAAATATAAAAAGTTGCCAACAATTTGATTTAAATATATTTTAAATCCAAATAATTGAAATTAAATCTATCAACATTCATAATTTATCGTATTTAACAAACAAATTTCTATAAAATTCATATATAAAGCCGTTGAGTATAATCAAATTGAAAAAGTTAACATGAGTTTAAGGATGTGTTGATACAGTTTTATAAGCTAGAAACGTAATAACGGTAAACTCAGTGTATAAACTCGTGAATTTAACCGAGTTTACAAAGGTCACGAGTTTACCAATGACTCGACTCGATTTTATAAGTTAGAAACGTAAAAACGGTAAACTCGGAGAGTCAACCGCGAGTTTGACAACAATGGTTATGAGGTCTTTAACTACAATTTCCTCATATACAAGAAGTGCTCCAATTAATACTCCAAAATTAGGATTGTGACTTATTTTCAAAAGTTGCTTTTGAGCTAAAAGCCCATCAAGACAATCGTTAAGGTATGTTTGGTTGAGCGATTTGATTGCTTATAAGTTGCTTTTTAATAGTGATTTACGGTATACGAAGTAAGTATGTGAGAGGAGTTGTGTCTCGATTTACGTAAAAAGCAACTTATAAGTTTTTTTAAGTCTAAACAAACATGCTTAATTTAAACATGGTTAAGTACCTCACTATGCTTTTTTTCCCTCTCAACTCACGTTTTCCCCGCCTAACGCCAACTCAAACATAGCAGTAGTACGTAAATCTGAATTTAGCCTCTATATTCAGTTCATCTTAATCATGCAAAGTGTATAAATGTTCCAACTTCTAAGAGGTATCATATCCTGACCCTCTTTCTGTAGGCTACTTTATATTCCGGAGATGGTAGTAATTTTGATTTATTAATCAAGGAATTTTAGAGTTAATTTTCCAATTTCATTTCGATCATTCCATGATGGTAGTAAAAAAGTCTCATAACGGTTTTATGATGCACAAACAACATTCAAGAATTACACAACATAATTTTCTTTTGTTGCTTTTACTTTCCTCTATGGCTTCATTTATTTTGTTGCTTTTAGAAGACAACATTACAACAAACATTATTCGAACAGACTCAAAGCTGCCAAAGACAATCAAAATATGACACTACAAGACTTATGAGGCCTTTGGCTACAGTTTGTCCCTGAATTTTTATTGCAGAATCACTGCCAAAACAGAAGAGTCCTTAGCCTTGCAGGCTTGCACCAAGATCAGAAACATAAGTAGTTCCACAAGCCTTGAAATCTGAAAGTTTTAGGGGGAATTATTATGAGATTATAAGGAAGAGATTTAATCAATCAAGAGTCCAATAACAACTTAAAAATATATAATAACAAGTTTCAATATAGGAAATGATAATCAGTTTTTGCTGTTACTTGTCATTAGGACTTTTTAGTAATTAAATCCCTTCGATAGGACTTTAGAACAATTATCCCAAAGTTTTATGTCTCAAAGGTCATGCTTTCAGCTTCCTGTCTGACTGACTCAAACAACACAGAGGACAATTATTTCTCACCACAACTTGGTAAAACCACCTGCATCCATTCATATCAAATTGCACCATAAGAGTCCCAAAGGTATAACTTTCTTTTAACTCTAAATAAACGCTTTGATTTCACAGTTACTCAATATATTTGAATTTATTGAACCACCAATAGAGATCAAAAGTTCTGGGTGTCAATATAAGAGCACCTCTGTGACTTGTAAATATCTTCACCAGAATTTTCAGTAAACTTACTACAATGAGCTTTCGAGCATTTTCTAGTCTTCTTGCTACCTTAACTGCAGCGGCTGCTGCAGCTCCAGACGATAATCCCACCTACAACAATACCCCACGAAGTTCAATGAACACAAAAATTAAAAGGGGAAAAAAATTGAATCAGAGAAAGGCACAGTTAAATAGTCTTAAAGGACTGCTTCAAGCTCACTACTGGCAGGTTCTAGAGGCTCAGTGTAACATCCCTCTTTTAATGACTTAATGTCATGTTTGGTATGATGGAATTAGGGGTGATGGAAATGAAATTGAGGATCAATTCTATCATGATGCTTGTTTGGTATGATGAAATTGGAAAATTTTCCAATTCCATGTGGAAGCCAAATAGGCTCAATTCCACCCAATCAATTCCATCAAAATATCTAAGATTTACAATTTCATGTTATCATTTCCATCTATTACCCTCCACTACCTTCAAAAAAAATAAAAAATAAAAAATTGAAGGACATTTTGGTATTTTTATACAAAAATTAGATCTCATTTCCATGACATACCAAACATACTTTTAGTCCTCATCTCCATTTCCATATCCATATCCATACCCATATCCATTTCCATCAAAATCAATTCCAACGTACCAAACAGGCCCTAGTTAGTTACATGAAAGATATATATTAGTATTTAAGAGATATTTAAAAATATATATAACTAAAAAGAGTTATTTTTTTGAAATTTTAGAGTTGTTGACATAATAATTAAATAATATTATAAAAGTTTGGGATTAGTTTATAAAACTATCTAGATATTATTTATAGTTAATCAATTTTCCTATAGAGAAACTTTTAAAAATAAAGTGTCAAAAATTCCTTTTCCTAACATGACTAAAATAAATGAAGATATAAATCTTTTTTTAGCAGCCCAATTTGTGAGAAACCTAAATTATAAAAGAAAGCCCTATATTATTCTCTTCAAATTCCTTTCTCCACCAGACCACCACCAAACACATTCCCCAATCTCTTTGCCGCCGCACAGCTCCTGCAATCCACACTCAAGCATGTACCTTTTTTTTCTCCTCTCTTGGATTGTAAATTATATGTATATGTATTGTGTTGGAATATACTAGTCCACCCTTGGTGGATTAGGGCTCTAGCCCAATTCAAAAGGGCTTCATGGAGAGACACAGTTTATAAAGAGTGATACCCTTTGTGGTTTAAAGGTTATATCTATTCCTATATAACCGTACGTTTAAGGGTTATATCTATTCCTATATGTAACCGTACATTTAAGGGTTGCATCTATTCCTATGTAACCGTACGTACACTATATATATAATGTGTGGGATTAAGGGAGGAGACTAATGAAGAAATAACATGCCAAATATTACTATTCTCCTTCCAAAAGATTCTCTCATAAGAATGTTCTCTTCTCTTCTCTTCTTTGGTGTATTTGTTGTGTAACGTGATCGGCGTTCACATCGGTGCTCCGGTTTCGTGTGGGTACTTCAGCGAGTCTATTGGATTCCAGATATGCCCAAAATTCTTACATGGTATCAGAATCAAGTCAAGGTTGTTTTCTTGAGGCCTTTATCATTTGAATGTGTTAATGGCTTCTTTCTTCCCAATGATATGTTTTTAATATTTGAGTTTCATATATGGTTTGTTCACTAGCCTTTGAATACAAGACGGGCACCAAAGCTATACACACACACACAAATTTTTTTTTGTTTTCGCATGCATGTTTCTATAAGTTGGAAACTGGTTCTATATATAATTTTGCCCTGCACAGCGATTGTTTGCGAAACTGAATTTTTCCCTTTTAAATGCATAAGTTGCGTTTTTACTTGAGTTTGGGGTGTGTACACACACACGCTTGGGTGTTCGAAACTGTTTCTTTATTTGTGTGTGAAGGTTATGATCACATATGTATATATATATAATTATATGTCTTCTTCCTCCTTCATTTTTGTGTTAGTTTGATCATATATACATATATCTTGAGGTATATATAGTATATGTGTTTTTTAATGCTTCCGCTGGATATTTGTATTGGCATATATAAATATGACTGTATATATTTGTTAAATGGATGCTTTTTCTGTTCATCAATGCATATATATATGTTGAATCAGTTTTTGCTTCCTCTCTTATATATTATAAATCTGGAGAGTTTATGTGCCTCTGTTTTCTGTTTCCATATGTTTTAAATAAAGTATGCTATTTGAACGATAGAAGGGATTTGTACTGTGAAACATTAGACCCATAAACCATTGAAAAACTGTAGGAAACTCTCAGTCTATGAGAATAGAAAACGAAACTGACGTAATTGAGTTTGGAAACGACGCCTCCTCCCCTTTTCTTAATGAAACGTTACGTTTCATTTTTTTGAAAAAAAGAAACATTGAGGCAACCTGGGCTGGGGACTTCGTCTGGGCTTTAATCTAGGTTGGACAGATAAAGGCTTTATTTAACATTTTTTTAAAAAAAAAATTCTGGACTTGGGCAGGAGTGGATCTGTGTCACATTAAAAAAAAAACAGTGGGCTTTTCCGTTTTATTTTTAATTTTTTTTTATTCCTCACTCTTCTAGGGACGTGTGAAGGGGCATTTGAACTCCGATTGAGACAAAGTTTGTTTCTAAAAATCTCTAAATTCATTATCTATACTTTGACAGACAATATGTAAATTTTGAAATATATTTGGATCTATTTTGAACATAAAAATGAAATTTATTTTATTCTTTTGAATAATGTTTTTATTGAAAAACATATATCTAAACTTGAACCAGATGGCTTTAGAAAATAAATAGGTTTTTCAGTTAAAAGCCATTGAATGTTGATCCAAAATAAATTACTTAGAGAAATGTGAGCCTCTGAGTGACAAATGAAATAGGGATTTTTCGATTGAAATATGAAATTGAGGGACAATCTAGAAGGAGAATATCTTGATAGAAGATCAAGATGAAAGAATTCAGAGTAAGGTTATAATTAATCCTGAAATGAAATAAGATGAGTAACTGGAAGAGAACTGAGAAGATCAGTCCTAAAATAAAAATGAAATTTATTTTATTCTTTTGAATAATGTTTTTATTGAAAACATATATCTAAACTTGAACCAGATGGCTTTAGAAAATAAATAGGTTTTTCAGTTAAAAGCCATTGAATGTTGATCCAAAATAAATTACTTAGAGAAATGTGAGCCTCTGAGTGACAAATGAAATAGGGATTTTTCGATTGAAATATGAAATTGAGTGACAATCTAGAAGGAGAATATCTTGATAGAAGATCAAGATGAAAGAATTCAGAGTAAGGTTATAATTAATCCTGAAATGAAATAAGATGAGTAACTGGAAGAGAACTGAGAAGATCAGTCCTAAAATAAAAATGAAATTTATTTTATTCTTTTGAATAATGTTTTTATTGAAAACATATATCTAAACTTGAACCAGATGGCTTTAGAAAATAAATAGGTTTTTCAGTTAAAAGCCATTGAATGTTGATCCAAAATAAATTACTTAGAGAAATGTGAGCCTCTGAGTGACAAATGAAATAGGGATTTTTCGATTGAAATATGAAATTGAGTGACAATCTAGAAGGAGAATATCTTGATAGAAGATCAAGATGAAAGAATTCAGAGTAAGGTTATAATTAATCCTGAAATGAAATAAGATGAGTAACTGGAAGAGAACTGAGAAGATCAGTCCTAAAATAAAAATGAAATTTATTTTATTCTTTTGAATAATGTTTTTATTGAAAAACATATATCTAAACTTGAACCAGATGGCTTTAGAAAATAAATAGGTTTTTCAGTTAAAAGCCATTGAATGTTGATCCAAAATAAATTACTTAGAGAAATGTGAGCCTCTGAGTGACAAATGAAATAGGGATTTTTCGATTGAAATATGAAATTGAGTGACAATCTAGAAGGAGAATATCTTGATAGAAGATCAAGATGAAAGAATTCAGAGTAAGGTTATAATTAATCCTGAAATGAAATAAGATGAGTAACTGGAAGAGAACTGAGAAGATCAGTCCTAAAATAAAAATGAAATTTATTTTATTCTTTTGAATAATGTTTTTATTGAAAACATATATCTAAACTTGAACCAGATGGCTTTAGAAAATAAATAGGTTTTTCAGTTAAAAGCCATTGAATGTTGATCCAAAATAAATTACTTAGAGAAATGTGAGCCTCTGAGTGACAAATGAAATAGGGATTTTTCGATTGAAATATGAAATTGAGTGACAATCTAGAAGGAGAATATCTTGATAGAAGATCAAGATGAAAGAATTCAGAGTAAGGTTATAATTAATCCTGAAATGAAATAAGATGAGTAACTGGAAGAGAACTGAGAAGATCAGTCCTAAAATAAAAATGAAATTTATTTTATTCTTTTGAATAATGTTTTTATTGAAAAACATATATCTAAACTTGAACCAGATGGCTTTAGAAAATAAATAGGTTTTTCAGTTAAAAGCCATTGAATGTTGATCCAAAATAAATTACTTAGAGAAATGTGAGCCTCTGAGTGACAAATGAAATAGGGATTTTTCGATTGAAATATGAAATTGAGTGACAATCTAGAAGGAGAATATCTTGATAGAAGATCAAGATGAAAGAATTCAGAGTAAGGTTATAATTAATCCTGAAATGAAATAAGATGAGTAACTGGAAGAGAACTGAGAAGATCAGTCCTAAAATAAAAATGAAATTTATTTTATTCTTTTGAATAATGTTTTTATTGAAAACATATATCTAAACTTGAACCAGATGGCTTTAGAAAATAAATAGGTTTTTCAGTTAAAAGCCATTGAATGTTGATCCAAAATAAATTACTTAGAGAAATGTGAGCCTCTGAGTGACAAATGAAATAGGGATTTTTCGATTGAAATATGAAATTGAGTGACAATCTAGAAGGAGAATATCTTGATAGAAGATCAAGATGAAAGAATTCAGAGTAAGGTTATAATTAATCCTGAAATGAAATAAGATGAGTAACTGGAAGAGAACTGAGAAGATCAGTCCTAAAATAAAAATGAAATTTATTTTATTCTTTTGAATAATGTTTTTATTGAAAAACATATATCTAAACTTGAACCAGATGGCTTTAGAAAATAAATAGGTTTTTCAGTTAAAAGCCATTGAATGTTGATCCAAAATAAATTACTTAGAGAAATGTGAGCCTCTGAGTGACAAATGAAATAGGGATTTTTCGATTGAAATATGAAATTGAGTGACAATCTAGAAGGAGAATATCTTGATAGAAGATCAAGATGAAAGAATTCAGAGTAAGGTTATAATTAATCCTGAAATGAAATAAGATGAGTAACTGGAAGAGAACTGAGAAGATCAATCCTAAGAGGAACTTGAATCTCCTGAATCTTAAGATGTCAAGATTCGAATCCAGAGCAACCTGAAAGGAGGTAAAAGTGAAGGATCAGATACTGCGGAAGCAGTGTCAAATCAAAGTGAAAGAAAATCTCAAATGGAGAGATTTCTTAATGTCCAATCTCTGGATCATGGTGGAGTTTAGGAAAATATTACTTCTTGGGTAAAGAGTAAAGGCCCATCTTAAGTGAATAATAAACTCTTAAGCCAAGTCCAAATTCCCAATACTTGAAACTATAAGAGTTTTAAGAAGAAATACTAAATGTTTCTATTAGGAAACAGATATAATTTGAATAAGAGATATGGGATATTTGTTTTAGAAAATTTGAAAGATTGTTGAAATAATAGGAGACACAAAATTCTCACAATTTAAAAAAATATATATATATTTGTTGAGAACCAGTCAAACTATGTTTGAGAAGCATAGAGACTTAACTCTTTAGAGGAAATATTTTCGGCTGGAAATTAAAATGTGCATAAATGAAATGCATAGAGAACTTAGAAAAACTATTAAGTTTTCCCAACTCCTAGATAAGAGGTTAATAAGATATTATGAATATAATGTGATGAAAGCATGAAGAAGTAAAAGTTAAAATACTCTTCATAAATGGGAGCTCTTGGAAAATGAGTCTTTCAATAGCGTCATATGCTCTATCTCAGTGGGAGCTCTTAAAAAATAAGTTTTTTAAGAGTAATAATTGAGCATCTTATTTAAGGTACTTGTATGAATTTCTTGATAGATGATAATGACATAATTGGAATCTGTGTGATGGGAGGTACAAACGTATTCTCCTGATTATAGACCCAGTGACATCATTATTTTTCTAGTCAAGAATAATACAAGTACATGATATTGTATACTTCAATGTGTTATATTATTGATAAGTTCTTGGATTAAATAAATTATGAATAATCCTATGTGTAGGATAATTTGAGTGGCTAAGCCAAGAGAGGCTACCAAGAACATAATTTGTAAACTAAATAGGGACAATCAAAATATCTAGTATTTATAAAAATAATTTGTTGTCAAGTCATTGACAAATAGTCATGGTAATACTGAAGTTGAGATGTCAGCTTAGTAAAGAAAAGGTTACGAGACCTATATGGCTTGACAAGGGAAACAAAATAGTGTGAATTGCCCTATAAAATTGTATAGTTGTGATTCAATCTTTCTTTCAATAAATTTCTTTGGTTGGTAAATTCTTTGTGCATAATTGCATTGCCTTTTCTTCTGATTTAAGTATTGACTTAAATATATGTCTTACTAGTCAAAGGTATAGATTTTGGTTCTAGAAATAACATAATGAAAAGTTTTCAGAAAGATACTAGAATTGAGTTTATATTGCAATTATTCTATTTCGTTGCATGTGGTCCTATAAGTTTGAGGGTGAGACACAGAGCTGGGTCAATTATTACCTTTGTTGATGATTTCTCATGTTATTACTTAATTTTATACAAGTCTGAAGTTTGTTGCTTTAGACAATAGGTGAATGAAGTTTGAGAATCAATTGGATAGAAATTTTAAAAAGTTCCACGAACTGATCAAATGAGTGAGCATCTATTTGACTAGTTTTAGTTAGCTCTGTGGAAATAAAGCGACAAATAAATAGATAACTATCCGAGGAACTCTATCCCTAAAGAAAAAGAGTTTAAAAAGGCATGATGGAATGCTATTAGATATGGTTAAACATATTATGGCTCATGCTAACCCCCCAAATGTGAGTGGGAGAGTATTAGCTAGTTCACTTTTGATGGATTAGTACACATGCACACATACTTGATTTCATCAAGTTATGTGGACTTGAGTTTAACCATGTACCCTTTAAAATACTTGGTTTCATCAAGTTATGTGGACTTGAGTTTAACCATGTATCCTTTAAAGGAGTCACTACCATACCCTATAAATAAAAGTTAAATATGAGTTTTCATAGACCATAAGGGTCGATTGCAAATTCCCATAATGATTGTATGTGGGAGCTCATAAGGGTTATTTCTTTAAGAGTGAAATGATGATAGAGTTATGATAAAAAAGAATTAAAAGGTACCACATTTGTTGTGAATTAGTTTTCAATTAAGGGTGAAACTAATCACTTTGCATTATTTTGCAAGACGCAAGGACAAGGCGGTATAGAACATGTCAATAATCCTCAATTGTTTTTTTTGAGTGGGAGCTTAGAATGGTCAATAAAGAGACCAAACAAAATAAATATGAAATAAAAAAAGCTCATGAGCAAAGGGATAATTGAGAAACATGTTCATGGTTATTCTAAAAGAGGATGATGAGTCACATTCTGTATAAGAGGTCATGTCAAGGGAGAATGGAAGAAAGCAATGAAAAGGGAAGTGGATTCTTTAAGAAAGAATCAAGTTGAGAATAAGATTGATCTAATGCCAAGTCAAAAGGGCTATTGAGAACTAGTGAGTTCTATAGGTTTAGGATAAAAGTGAATAAATCAATTGACATGCACAAGACTTGTTGTTACAGAGGGGTATGCATAACAGGAAGGCATTTTTGCTCACTTGTTGTGCATTTAAATTAGTTTTAATATGGCAATAGTTAACTATTTGAATTTAAATTACATCATATGGATGTAAAACATACACTTTGAGTGATGATTTGGATGAAGAAATCTATGTGCAGTGACTATTAGATTTCATTAAAAGTAGCATTTGAAGTTTCACATAGTAGTGATTTCATGTGATTTTGCAGAAGTCCCTTTATGGATTAATGCAATCATCTAGATAATGATGTTTAATGCTTTAAAAGAGCGGTAACCGAATGTGTTTTTCAAATGGTTGAAAAGAACCATTAGTAAATAATTTGTGATGTTATTCCTTTAAGTGGATAATATACTATTGGCCATACATAGTTTGAATTTGATAGTGCCTATTAAAGAATGGTGCTGGTTCATGGGTAAAGCAATTGGATTTAAGATCCAAAGAAATAGCTTAAGCAAACTTCTCTCTTTTACAAGAGAATTACATTAAGAAGATTCTTAAGCGATTCAAAATAAGTGAATGCAATCCCATGGATACCCCAATGACTTTAAGAGTAAGTCTGAGTCTTGGCAAATTTCCCTAACTGAGCCAACCAAAAAGATAATGGAAAAGAATATCTATATGATACTGTTAGCAGTATGATGTATGCAATGATAAATACAAGATCAGATATATACGCATAGTAGGACTTGTAATTAGGTACTAGTCCAACCACCGTGAGAGAAATTAGATGGCTTCATAGAAGGGTCATGAGATACTTGTATAGTACATTGATTATGTACATTCAAAGTATGTGTTGTGATATTACAAGAGGCTTTATAGCTAGTAATGTTCATAGAACATGTGAGATTTGAAAGTGAGAATTCAAATCGAATGTCAAAGTATTGTGACTACACGTAGCCACTGTTTAAACAAAAGACCCTAAGCATAATAGATAGATTAAATGCAAAGGTATAGCTATATGAGAGATACTATAGCATATAAATTTATTGTTGAACAATGTATTTATATGCAAAGTTCCCCAACTAAGCCTAATGACCAAGGACATGTATGAGAAACATATTAAGTCCTTTGGCATACATAGAGTATGGAGTAATGATACTTCATTTTGGCTTTTAATGTGTGTGTAAGTATATAATGTCTAGTATGTCGTACAGGTTGGTGAGGTCGTCTTTCTCACACAAGCGACCGCCTTTGACATTCAGGAGGAGTGTGCAAAGATGAGACAATTGTGTTCACCAGTAAAATAGCAAGAGTGCTAATATGGTAGAGAAGAAACACAAACTATGTCGCCTCGACTTAAGTGCAGTAAGTCGAGATGAGATCCTTAATTGTAAAAAAATATGGATCGAATCATGGAAACCCACGTCCATGATACCTGTTGCCAGACAACAAATTCTTCAAAATTGACGTCATATAATATGAGTAGAGTTGAGGAATTTGGGTTTAGATACTGGGAGTGTCTAGACTTAAGTTTGTATGGTGTTAATAATAAAATCAAACGACATATGCTCTTAAAGTATAAGAGTAACACCGTAACATGTGATTTATACCATATGTGCTAAAGAATCGCAAATAGGAAGCAAGTGAATAGATCCCTGCTTCATTGCTGTGTGAGTCATAGAAAGGTTAACCCTTCATCGATGTCCTTTGACTTTGACATTATCATGGAAATATGTTTTAATGTCTGCTACTTTAGCATTTTGTCCTATGATCATGATTGATGCGATTTAAAGGCATTATGTTAGGCAAGCAGTTGATACATATCAAAGTGATATATGGGCGAAAGAAAGATTATTACCTGAAATATACACACCTATGCTGGTGTCTAAGACCGGTCCCTTATGATATTATTTTGTAGTTTCATAAGTGTAGACACTATGCATATGAGACAGGCAATTTGAGTTTTATACTGACTCAAGAGGGATTAGATTGACCATGATTAAATTGTATATTGGTAAATCTAGGACATTCGGGCATTATATCAATATTGAGCTGCACTACAGGGTTGTCTTGTGCTGATCTTTACAAAAAGGGATTTCTAGTACAAAGCGCCCAAATGAAGACGTCATGCCCACGCGGTCACGGCAAAACACCTAGTATGAAAGAAGTAAGAGAAAGAGACTTAACCCATAACATCTAATCCACCAAGTGTGAGTGGGAGATGTTGGAATATACTAGTCCACCCATGGTGGATTAGGGCCCAAGCCTAATTCAAAAGGGCTTCATGGAGAGACACAGTTTATAAAGAGTGATACCCTTTGTGGTTTAAAGGTTACATCTATTCCTATATAACCGTACGTTTAAGGGTTATATCTATTCCTATATGTAACCGTACATTTAAGGATTGCATCTATTCCTATGTAACCGTACGTACACTATATATATAATGTGTGGGATTAAGGGAGGAGACTAATGAAGAAATAACATGCCAAATATTACTATTCTCCTTCCAAAAGATTCTCTCATAAGAATGTTCTCTTCTCTTCTTTTCTTTGGTGTATTTGTTGTGTAACGTGATCGGGGTCCACATCGGTGCTCCGGTTTCGTGTGGGTACTTCAGCGAGTCTATTGGATTCTAGGTACGCCCAAAATTCTTACATATTGTAAATTCTCAAGTAAATAATGTTACAAGCAAATTTCTTTATAACTCATTTTATTGATATAGTTAATAATTTAATTATAATTAATGTATTGTTGGATCATTGGTTCTTTTTTGGCATGTTTGAATATGTGATGATAATTGATATGAATGGAAACATGATTTATCATACGCTGTCTTTTAATGATATTATATTTATTGGTAATTGAATATAACTGTTATGGCGGTTGCATTTGTGATGGGTTGGAGTAAGGAGGAATTTGTATATCGAGATCTTTTACCACGTGGTATGCCATCACTCGGTGCACAGTGGATGACATTTGTCAGGGCCCCTTCTTCCATATTTTCCTTTGGCCGAGATTATATTGGAGCTGTGGGACATGTGACACCTCCTTAATTGTGTTCTTTTAAGGAGGGGAGTCGTAGTCCAGAGTCCAGACTTAAGCTCTACATCTTTAGCCGGGTGTGTCTTAAGAACTGGTGAGCTTGAGACAATCTAGTCAAATGGATGGATTTCTGTTGGACTATATATTAACTTATGACTCCAGTCAGCGGAATAAGGATGGACAGTGATATAAGGGAGGTTACATCTTACATATTACATATTGCATAATTGTATATTACATGTTGTGATGAAAATTGAGATTGACATAATGATGATTAAACTTGTTTTTGTCTTGTATGAGGATTATGGTGTATACAAATATATATGTAATCAGTTCCTTCTTTTTATCATATGTGATTTGCTTGTGTACGGTAGAAACTTTCAGTAGTTACTGCGACGTGGCATCTCATCCCCATTTATTAACATATACGTGAACGAGTTGAAGTGGCCTCTATTGAAGGAAAAATGGTAGAAATTCGTTTGATGTGGTTTGGACATGTTCAACGAAGGCCGTTGGATGTACCGGTGAGAAGGGTGGATCAAGCTGTATAGAGTCCTGTAAAACGAGGTCGCGGAAGGCCGAAGCGTATGCTTAATGAGGTCATAGAGAGAGACCTTTTGATTAATAATATACCAAAAGATATGGTTTTCGACAGAACACAATGGCGTCGTGTGATCCATGTAGCCGACCCCACCTAGTGGGATAAAGGCTTTGTTGTTGTTGTTGTTGTTGTTGTTTTAGTAGGGAGCAAGGGAAGGCACCTATGGAGAGAGCCTTGAAGGCTCTTTTGTACTCCTAGAGCTCATGTTATGTCATTTTTGTTGTTATGACCCTAAGACTTCCACATTTTATTTTGTTTTGTTGAAATATTTTGAGGATTTGATTTAACACTGTGACGTAAGCCTTATTTGAACCGGTTTGAATTTTGATAGTTTAGATGCTGAACATCCTTATTGGCGATATTTGAAATACTTTGGTTAAGTATTTGGTTGTTTTGATTTTAGGTGTTACACTCAGAACTTGCAAATATGCCTTCTTTTAAGTGCAAGAAGCTTTGCAGTCTCAATGGCTTCAGATGTTGATGCCTGCCAAATCACAATATCTCAAGTTTAACAAATTACATACTGTTCCCACTGTCCAAAAAAAAATTATTCTGCAATAGGATGATATTTCTAATGTTTCTGCAATTCTAATGTTTAGAATTGAATCAAGCATGAAATTCAATTATGACAGGTTATAGGTACATCAGTATTATCATATTATAACATAAGTTGTCCATAATTACATCTGTAACTCTGATGCCAGGTCTGACTTCAGAGCCATCCTACTATGGACTAAACCAGGGAAAGGAATGATCATGGTGGGTGGTCCATTGGGAAAAGCTTGATTAGTACAACAATCAGCTTTGCTAAAGTCAACATTGCCTCGATAATTCCAAAATGATAAACAAAAGCATCAAAACCATCTTTATAAATTGAAGGTGTATTAAGTTTGGTTTCCTGAACTCTCATATTTCAAAAGTTGCAAAGACTTGCATGAACAACTTCGTCTAGAAGACTGACATCCATCACCGCAGGTATAAAACCAGCACCAATCCCTTGAATCATGTGAGAACCTAGGCATTCAACAAGGAAAATCTCACATTAGCAACAGCTATAGACTCAAGCCCTTCCTCTCTGATGTTCTATTAGGAGAACACTGACAATGGAATAGAAATTACTGGAGGGAATAACAAACAAAGAAACCAAATAGGATATAATCAAAAGAATAAATTCAATAATTGTTTTGTTATCAGGAAAACGAACTGATAATCCCACTAAATAATATAGCTAAGTAGGACCAAAGGAAGCTGACTCCTTCCTGAAATTTAATGACAGGAATGGGGTTCAATTGAAAAGTACTCCCTCCGGTTCTAATTATAAGACAAAATTGATTTTTTTGGAGAAATTCAGGAAACTAATTAAATCACTTTAAAGTATTTATATTTTTAGTATTATTATATTATATATCAGTTTATTAGTCAAATTAATTAGTTTGAAGAAAAAAATAAAAATAAAAATATTCTAGAATGATTTAATTGGCTTCTTTAATTTCTCTAAAAAAGTCAACTTTATCTTATAATTAGGACCGGAGAGAGTAGTTCCTAGGAAATCGCTTTTGAAAGGCCAATACACTCTAATCCCATGGTATAGAGATGCCAACATGCTATTCAATCAAATTCAAAAGCAACATGCATGGCAAAATTATCATGGCTCGTATGGGATAGAATATTGTCAAATATGGACAAAGGAGCATAACAAAGGTTATAACTCACCAGGCTTTCCTCTCCTCCAGCAAGCACAGGACTTTCAGTAGGTTCAACACCATACAACCATGGTTATCAGAATCCCATGAATTTCGAGTCGTATCTCATGATTCAATTCAAAAATAGATAAGAAAAATACGAATCTGTTGGTGTATCTTACTTATACATGTATCTTATGATTCCAGGAGCGATATAAGTTGGTATCACAGGAATTGTGTAACGCCGGGTGATTCCTACAAATTGAGGTGAAAGTTTTGCGATCTAGAAAGCCCTTTTTTTAATTTTCTTTTTCTGATTTTGTCCAAGTTTATTTAAAAATTTCCCTTTTCTTTTGTGATTATCCCTTGTTCCCTCTCAATTAAAACCCTATTTTTTTATTTTTTTATTTTCCTGAAGTGTTGTTTGCCTTTAAAATACTAATATGTACAAACCTTTGATATTCTCTTATGTAAAAATTACATTGATATCATTATTAAATTTGATCATGAATCTTACGATTCACAATATGTTCAATTCATGATTACGAAAATAGGCTTCTAATTCACGATTTGTATCCTGATTTGATAACTTCACATACAACAACATAAAGGAGGAAGGGAAACAGAGAACACAAATGCATGAAATAGTTGCAGCCATGACAAGTTATCCTCCATTTTCTAAGAAATTGATGACTCAGATATTTATTCTGCTAAGCACATCAAACAAGCTAACCTTAATGTTGGGATTTTGTTCTTTAATAAATTTCCCAGCACCTGTGCTTGTGCCACCAGTACCTATCCCAGCTACAAATGCATCAATTTTCCCTCCAGTGCCTTTCCATATCTCTGGGCCTGTGGTTTCATAATGTATCTAAAATCATATAAAATATTTTAAATAATCTTCGTCAAGCATCCATCACAACCATTAGGGAACATATACCTAGATTGATACCTTGGGATTGGCAGGGTTTTCAGACTGTCTAAGCATGTAAGCATTAGGCGTGTTAGCCAATATGTCTTCACCTTTCTCAAATGCACCTTTGAGTCCAATTTCAGGGTCTGTCACTATCAATTCAGCCCCTAAAGCCTTTATAACGATTCTTCTTTCAAGAGTCATTGAAGCAGGCATTACAATAATAAGCCTGTAGCCTTTCGCCGCCGCCATGAAGGCTAATCCAATGGCAGTACTACCACTTGTTACTTCAATGAGGACACTCTTCAGCAAAACAAGAAAATAAACACACACATAAATAAACCACAGTTTAGAATCTGGCAGTACAAAGCGACAGCATGTTGTTCCCAACTGATACTATTTTCCAAGGCACACACTTTTACAATGTTATTACAAACTTGGTGTTTCAAAGCCCAGCCCTTGGGAGGGTTCTTTATCAAAGGGATACCAACCTTTCCGGGTGTGATAAGACCTTTTTCCACTGCATCAGCTATCATACTATAACCAATCCTGTAACTCTTATTGATACAGTAGAATCAAGCATTCCATCAATCTCAGGAACCTATGGCTATTCATAATAATTAAACTATAAAGCTAGAAGAAACATGAAACTACAAGATTATATCGGTTTAAAGAACTGAAAACTCTACCTGTCTTTAACACTAGAGCATGGCTCCATTGATTCTAGTTTGGCAGCAATCCGAGCCACACAACCATCCGCAACTTTATTAAGATATACTAATGGGGTGTTGCCAATCAACTATAATAAGAAAAAAGTCAGAACACTATTAGCAAAGGGGAAATCAGAGACAATCAAGGTACTCAAACTCACTTCTGTAACATCTTTGGCAATTCCAGACCTTTCTACCGCCATGATGATAGCTCACTGCTAAGTCTGCAAACAAAGAAAAAATATCAGAACCAACGCAGTACTTTAATCCACAAAGCTAAGCTGCCAGCTTTATAAACTTTCTAGTTAATAAACGTGATGGTTTTAAAGTCTCCTCTGTCTTCTAAAGTGTTGCTTTCAATAGGCCGTGAAAATTTAAACCTCTTCAGCGCCCTAGTTCAGTTAATAACAAATATTGAAAAATCTTCTTCCTTTCGCCTGAAATATTCTCTTACGTAAGGAATATATTGGGACCCAAAAAGGGACTTGCTTTCAATGGTTGGATAAAAACGGCGGTAACTGAGTTCACTAAGTGTTCATTTGAGATAGTTTATTTTTTACTTATAAATACTTATAAATAGTGATTTACAGTATACGAGATAAATATGTGAGAGGAGTTTTATATCGACTTACATAATAAACAATTATAACCCAGAAAAAAGCTATTCCAAACATACATTAAGAAAAGATGAAGAAGATGACAAATGAAAGGATTAGCGAGGAATAATAAAAGTCCCCACTCCAAATCCAATTATACCTCTGCGTCACAGCTGATGACAAGTGACAACGATCCACGACCGACCCAGTGTGAAGTGCAGCTGAAAATTTATAAGCTTTTCCAACGTCACGCTTTTTTTTAATATTATAAATATGAATGATACTAATATAACTCATTTGGACGATATAGAAATCTCAAATCTCCAATATATATATGTGCCGCGCATAATGCAAGTCTTGAGTTATGAATATTATTTTAACTAGCAAAAGACTAGACTTAGTTGAAGCGGCTTTCACAAGGATGCCTTGTTCCAGAATTTTATGGGAAGTATCGTTTCCCTATGGGAAGTGACTCACTTATATGCCTTGTTGAAGTTAGATTCATGTGAAGTTTAAAAATGGACCTTGAGGTGAGATATCAACAAGGAAGGGTGTATGACTGTATGTGGTGGCATCACTTTTCTATTTTAAAAGCTTGCTTTTAGGTTAAAGTTTCTACCTTGTTCATGTTGACGTTACAAAACGTTGATGTTAGCGTAAAATAAGTTTGCAATTCTATTTAGCTTGTTTTGGACCAATCTTATGGAAGACATTTTGGTAGGAACCATGCACTTCCTACAACATCGTTGAGATTGCTCTGCTTCAAGAGAAAATTCACATGAAGAAAAGCTTCCAAAGCAAATTGAACAATGCCTCCACAGTGGATATTACCACCTTACTCAAGCAAATTCCCCATTTAATTTGATGTTTTTGCATTATAAGATAATCCCCCAGGGGCAATTAATGACCAATACTACTGCGGTAATATTTTTATGTAGTTTTTCTTTAAGAAAAAGGTTTAACTGCCAAATCTTTAATCATATATAATTTAGTCAGAATGTTTCCACATACTTCTGTTACTTAAAAGTAAATATTAATAATTAATTTCTTTTTTTAAAAAGGAAAAACATAGTTTTGGCCCCTAAAATTATGATAACTTGCATGAGGTCTCTGCAATTTTTTACTACTATTAAAGAATTCTTTCTTAAAATCATGATAGTTTTGATTAAGATCCTTATAAATTTCACTAATATATAATAGTAGCATATCCTTGATATGACACTAATATATTTAGTAACAGTTGTCACTGATGGCAATAAGTAAATAGTGTCTGAGACTATTTATAAGAGCCTGATAATTGAATTAGGCAGTTCAAAAAAGGAGTTAAATTTAATTAAAAATAATAAGTGTATATTAAATAAATATTTTTTTAAGTATGCCTTTATTTATGAGAGGGCATGTAAGAGTGAGACATAGAGTAAACATATGTATCACTAACCTTTTAATTAATGAGATTTATATAATTAATGAGGTGCATAAATTTAAAAAAAAAATCATTAAATGTTCAAACAACTCTTATTAGACTCTTATAAAAATGATCAACACAATTCAGATTTTAGACTCTTATAAAAAAGACCAGAGATAATATTTATTAGAGTTGTTGCCACTCCAATCAAAGTTGGTGGCAACAACTCTGGTTCCTTCTTGATGGAGAAAAAACAGGTAAACTGGTAAAGCATATGTTTTTTTTTATACAAAAAGAAAGAAAAAACTCCAAGTTAAGATAGTGGCATAGTGCTAGCCAGCGTGTCAAGGCCCATAATGGTCAAACCAGGGTAGTCGTTCAAAGATGTCTTTGCAAGTAAATCGGCTCTAACATTCGAATTTCTCTCTATATACTCTATCATCACAACCTAGTTGCGTTGTAGCATTTCTTTCGCTTCCATGATGAGAGACCAATCTTCGTGAAGGTCTGAAATATCATTCAGAAGCAGATGTATCGCCTACTGAGAGTCACTTCTCAATCAAACTAGTATATGGCCTCTCTCCCATGCTCTTTTCAAGCCCAATAAGCAACCCCAGATTTCTAGTTTAAGAGATTCACCAATCTCAAGCTGTAGATGAAAACCTTTCAAAATACATTCATTATAGTCAATAATAATTCCTCCGCATACACATTTTCCTTGGTATCGAGAATAAGCTCCATTGACCTCTACAGTAATATAACGTTCCACATTGTGTAATGTAGAGCCTTCCTTTTGAATTTGACTGTTGGCAAGCTTAGTATCTTTAATCTTATTTGTAGCTTCCATAAAGCTCTGTAGGATTGCCTTAGCCTTAGCATTAATTTGATTGCGATCCGTACTTGGGCAAGAGTGTATCCTCTCATTACGATCCCTCCAAATGAGCCAATAGATTATAACAAAGAGATATTTCCATTGTTCCGTATCAAGCCCAAAAGAATGTCTCATGTTCTCTTGGAACCAAGTATGTATATTACCCGAAAAGAAATTGTCATGAACTGAGGGATGAATGATTTTCTCCTATATGCTCCTGATGACCTTGCAGTCTCTAATTGCATGAATTCCGTCTTCTATTAACTCTTGACAACAGTTGCAACGGCCGTTAGGATGAAGGGACATACGGTGCTTCAAACTGTTGGTGATAAGCCGTCCATGTAACATAAGCCAAGCAAAAAACTTACATCTTTGGGGGATCTTGAGTTTCCATATATCACCCCATCTACCTTCTAAAGAGACACCTTCATGGGAGAGAACATGATATGCCGATTGCACCGTGAAGGAACCATGTTTTTCATATTTCCAACGAGCTCTCTCTATACCGTCCCTATCTCTAACTAACTGAATACCTTCTTGAACCTTAGGCCAATTTTGTTTAATCCCACTCCAGGTGTTGGATCCTACTTTTTGGGAGTTAATTCGAGGCATGAGATCATCACCACAATTATACTTACTTCTGATAACTTTAGCCCATAAAGAGTCTCGCTCTTTAATCAATCCCCACCCTAGCTTCATCATATAAGCTCGGTTCTGTTGTCTAATATGCTTTATACCTAGCCCCCTTTTGTTTTCTCTATACATACCTTATCCCACGACACTAGATGCATTCTTTTTTGTTCATCGGAGGAACCCCAAAGGAAATCACGTGCCTTCTTTTCAATATTTTCACAAACAGGTACTGGAAAGTTGGTTGTCTACATGTTATAAGATAACATCTCAGCTATGACTAATTTAACTAAAGTGTCACAGCCTGCAAGAGAAATTCTTGAGGTATGCCAACTGCTTAGCCTATCTTTAACTTTATCAACCAGATGCTGGAATGTTTCAGTAGTAACATGATCATGGTGTAAAGGCACACCCAAGTATTTTCCAAGGTTTATTGTGTTTTAGAAACCCAACTCTTCGCTCATTTGCCGTGCTTTCGTATGATTAACATTGTTGGAGAAGAAAACTCTTGTTTTGTTTGCACTCACTTTCTGTCCCGATGAATTGCAAAATCTATCCAAGAAATCCTTAATCGTCTCCACTTGCTCCATATTTGACTCTGTAAAAAGTAATAGGTCATCAGCAAAAAATAAATGAGTGATAAGAGGGCCATTCTTACCTAGTTTGATCTATTTCCATCGCTTAATAAATATCTCATGTTGAATTATGTGTGCCAATTTCTCCATACATATCATGAACAAGTATGGTGAAATGGGGTCTCCCTATCTGATGCCGCGAGTTGGAGAGGACTCCTCCGCTCTACTACCTTCCCAAAGAATTTGCATAGATTGAGAAGATATGCAAGCCTTTATCACCTCTATAAGATTGTTAGGAAATTGGATTTCCTCAAGGCAACTCAAAATGAAGTCCTAACGAACTCGATCATATGCTTTCTCCAAATCTATTTTGATGGTCATAAATCCCTTCTTTCCTTTCATATTCCGCATAGAATGTATTACCTCTTAAGCAATCACAATATTATCAGAACTGGATCTTCCTGGTACAAAACCACATTGGTTGGGTGAAATCACCTGCGGAAGAAGGCATTTAATACGATTAGCAATAAGTTTAGTAATAATCTTATAAATTACATTACATAAACTAATGGGTTGAAAATCCCAAATAGTTTCTGGATAATCCCTTTTAGGAATAAGCATTATAAAGATATGGTTGATATCTTTTATGGATGTTGAATTCTCAATAGCACTCTTAACCACTCTGATCACAGAAGGACCTAGTACATCTCATTGACTCTGAAAGAAGAAAGCATTCAAACCATCCGGGCCTAGAGATTTTAGGGCACCCATGTTGAAAACTGCTGATCTAATTTTCTCACTGGATATATTACTCTGGAGACTTAATAAGTCTGCTTAATCAATCCTTGGAAATGGATAGATAGATAAATCTGTAATATTGCTATCACTTTCCTCACAAGAGAGTTTAACAAAGAAGTCAGTAGCAATATGTTTAATTTCGTTTGCATCATCAGTCCATTCACTTGAGTAATTCATAATGGCTTCAATTTTGTTTCTCTTTCTTCTACCATTAGCACAAGCATAAAAATATTTGGTATTTTTATCACCAATAGAATACCAATTCCGCTTCGCTTTCTAAGCCCATAGAAGATCATCCTGGATGAGGACTTCTTCCAATTCAAGCCAAAGCTTCTTCTGAATCTGATCCATAGATAAGGTAAGCCCTGTCAGTGTAGTAGAATTAGCAATCCCATCAAGTTGATTCATAAGTCTTCTTTTCTTGTGACCAAGGTGACCGAAAACATTATAGCTCCATTTGCCCACGTTTATAGTGAACTTATCCACATTAAACTCCAAGCAACGCTCTTGGTTCCATGTATCCTTTACCATTCTTGTAAAGTCGTCGTGGAGAACCCATGAAGCAACAACTTGAAATGGCCTATCCTTTATTGTGCAAGGCTCTTTAATTGTAGTTTGCAAGAGAATCGATCTATGATCAGATTTAAACCAAAGAAGATGTTTGACGCAAGCCTTGTTACGAGTGTAGATGATCAATTAAATAGTGCAAGTATACACTGTCGTAATCAAGTAATATAGAAGTGAGTAGAGTATCGTTCCCACAATAATTGATCACTAAGTACCAAAATGAGTAATTTTAATTCTATTTAGTCGATCAATTAGTTGGTGATTGAGAGTACAAAATAAAATAAAAAATAATTAAATATGAGTGCAGATGATATGAAAGCAAATATGAAATAAAGCCCTAGGGATTAGATTTCACTTAACAAATTCCGAATTGAATTAGTTATCTATTCTAGCCTAATTTATTCCACATGATTGATAGTCGAGTTTCCCTAATTTAATTACTAGCCTCTTCCAAGGTCAAGCAATTCTATAATTAATTGCTAATCTGCATTAAGATTCACAAAACTCAGTAAGACTACACAACTCATATGAATATATTCCTATTTCATATGCAAGTCATGGTTTTAATTATAGGATCTACACATATGCATCTCCTTTAGGTCTCAACATGTATATTGAAATCATTTAAAAGATAGCCAATCAATCAAAAGCATTAAAAATAATAATTAAAACTAGATTTAATAAGTTAAGATTCAATCCATCATTAGTAAGCTACGTCATCACCCTAGGAAAATAAAAATTTAGCTCATGATAAAATTAAAAACAAAACCAAAATAAATTGACATTATATAAAGCTTGAATGAAAACCTCAAAAATACTGCATAAACTTGAATATTAAATTCTCAAACATAAATATACAACAAAAAGATGCATGAAAAATGGACAAATCTAGCCGCCCCTTTAGGAGGTAAAACCTTCCATGTAGGTGGCATGCAAAAAGTAATACAATCCTAAACCTTCCATGTAGGAGGCATACAAAAAGTAATACAATGCATAAAATTAAATTTAGAAAATAACACAATTTATTTAGCACTGTCAGAGAAAATATTTCTCCCTATCAGAGAATATCTCCATGTCAGAGAAATATCTCCACGCCTTCTGAATCTGTGCCTGATGCTTCATATTTATAGGCAGTGAGAGAACAACGTCGTGTCATTTTTTTCCTTGATGCTATAGTGTTTTGTCAATTTTTTCCACGATGCTACAGTAGTGAACAGTATCCTGTCGGCAGATTTATGCGTTTTTCCATGAATGCTACAGTGTTTTGTCGCATACTACAGTGATTCCGTCCGCTACAATAACGTCCTGCTGTAGTGATTCCGTCATGAATAGTGACTGCTACTACAGTACTGACCATTTTTCATATTTTTATTTATTTTTTAAATATTATTTATTTTACACCCAAATATATTATATTAAACTCAAATATCGTCCATAAAATCATCATATAAGGAAAAATAAATATGCAAATATTTTACTTATCAAGTTTTATTGTATATATCCATGAACTTGGTATTTGCTAAGACACGGTCGATTCAGCTCTCACACCCTTCTCTCTTCCATGTGAAGAACAGACCATCGCACCCCAGATCTTGTAGCTCAAGATTCTCAAACCAACAACAGAAATCTTTATCAACTCTCATAGTGATAGAGGGTATTATTGAAGTCCCCGCCAATTACCCACGACCAGGAGTTGTCAAGACAGATTATTTAAATCACACCACAACTTCCTTCTTCTAATCGAGTTAGTGCTAGCAAAAATCGAAGTAATGAAAATTTTTTCATTTCCTAGTTCTACCTTCACATGAATAAATTGATTAGTCTTGGTAATAGTAGAAACGTTGTAACCTAGATCATTCCAAGCAAAACATATACCCCTATAGAGCCCGTAAGCTTCGACTACTTCAAAATGATCAAAACCAAAATGATGACAATGAGGGCAAATTTGAGCTAAGTTAGCTTTAATTTCAAATAATGCCATAAAATCAACCAAATATCTCTTCTTCATCTCTTGTATGAGCCCCGGCATTGATTTGGAGCCCGACCCCCTACTATTCCAGAAAAGACAATTCATGGGGCACCATTGGAAGGAGATGCATAGCTTATAGGTCCCCAATTAGCTTCAGTAGAAGAGGTTATCTCCATCCCAGTATTTTCCTCTAGATGCATTTCTTCATTTAACTCCATCGAAATATGTTAGCTGTTCTCAATTTGTATTAAGTTTCAATTTAATCCCTTAATTCTATAAAATTTATTTTTGGTTCCTTAATATTACTCCTCTGGTCCTTAATATAAGACATATTTGGGGAGTTGATCTTAGTCCTAATTATAAGACAAAGTTTCATATTTGTCAATATTTTCCTAATTTATCATCCTTATTAATGCTCCCTCAACAATAATCAATGAAGAATGGGAAGAAGGGAATTAAGGAAGGTGATTAGAGTGTTTTAGAAAATACATGTCATGTTAATTAACTTAACCAACTTCTTTAATTTAATCAAATTAAGTAAATATGTATTATATTAAGAATTGAAGGAATACTACAAACACCATTAGTCACATTAGTAAAAAATATTGACTTAGCAATCTTAAGCAATGTCTCTGTAATTAAATATTGACATCTTAATAATTAATTTAAAATTTATAAATTAAAAAAATTAAAATAAAACCTTATAAAGATGTTGTCTATCCTTAACTTTTAACATCAACAACTCCTTCTTCCAAAATATAAAAATATTATATTAAAGAATTAAATTTTAACCTTATATGTCAGTATTTAATTGTAAAGTTACGGTTTGAATTTGTTAAGTCAATGTTTTCTGTTAATAAAATTAAGCATTACAAGAACGAAAGATATACTTTATAAGTTTAAGAGACTAAATTAAAACTGGATATAAATTTAGAGAATTAAACACATATTTTATATAAGAAAGTTATCCCCAACCAATTACCATATCTTGTGACCAGAACTATGATATTTCTTCCTCTCTCTCTCTCTCCTATAAAAGCATGAAATTTGGATTATCTTGGTTGTTTTTAAAAAATCCCATTTGGAATTGTCCAAATATTTAATATGTTTTTATCATTTTTGCCCTCAATTAATACTATTATCTTTCCAAACAGTAAAAAATACCATTGTAAATAACCATATGCTTCAAAAATAGTTCATATTTTATATATTTATTATTTTTTAACTAATTTTAATTATATTCTTAAAATGTCCTATTAAGCTTTAATGAAAAGAGACCGGGAGTATTTTCTTAAAAAAAATAATGTGTTTGGTATTGCTTATTGAGGGTCAATAATCACTTATTACGTAAGTCAAGATAAAACCCCTCTCACATACTTACCTTATATACCGTAAATTATGATTTATAAACACTTATTATCCAAAAATAATTTATCCAAACAAACACTGAGACAGATTATTATAGATGAGGGATGAGATGAGAGAATGGTTAAAGAGAAGATGATGAGGCAGAAATCTTGACGCCTTATCCTTTCCACCGCCACTCACCACTCAGCTTCGCCACAAAACATGGCTACCTTCCGTCTCACAGTGTCCCCTTCCCTCATTACCACACTCCCTAAACACAACCACCCCTCCACCACCCCTGCTCTTCACCTGAACCCTAAACGCCACCGTCTGGCATCATCGGCCATTGTGCATTCATATAAAGTGGTGATCGAGCACCAGGGTGAGTCGCGGGAGCTGGAAGTCGACCCCGACGAGACCATTCTGTCCAAGGCCTTGGACTCCGGCTTGCTCGTCCCTCACGACTGCAAGCTCGGCGTCTGCATGACTTGCCCCGCTCGCCTCCTCGCCGGCTCCGTTGATCAGAGTGAAGGAATGCTCAGCGACGACGTCGTTGAGCGTGGCTACGCACTCCTCTGTGCCTCATACCCTCGATCCGATTGTCGTATTAGGACTATTCCCGAGGACGAGCTGCTTTCTCTGCAATTGGCCACCGCCAACGACTGATCGTTTCGCTTTCAGTCTTGGAATGTCGCTGCTTTAATTTCGTGCCGTTGAACCCAAGTAGAGGCTTTGCTTGTTTCTGATCAAATGGATCTGATTCTCTGATTTGGTTATGTATGCTTCGGTCATCGAGCATATTAGTTGAGAACTTCAGATAGTGTTTCTATGCCATTCGTTTTTTGTTTTGGTATTGTCATCAAGGCATTGTGTGCTTAATAACTTTTTCAGTTTGGTTAGAATCAGGCAATACTATGAGACATTCCGGACATAGTAACATAAAAAGCAGGGTGGACAAGGGATGACTGGATGTAAACGGATGTAACCCATGTTTTTCGTAAGAATCTTTGTGCAAGCAAAAACAACTCTTGTGCTTGTATCAGCAAAACCCAACTCTTGTGATTGGGTTTGTACTGAGCCTAACTCGCCTTTGTGTTTAAAGTGTAATGGAGGGACAACCCAAATGTCATATGAAGAACGATCTGCCTGTCTGAATAACCATGTGAGTGAAATAATGCATGTCCACCACATATAAAATCAGGCCAATGGAATGAAAGCCAAGCGAATGTTCTTTTTTACGTCTATTAGAGCAAAACTGAAGCTTTGGAGCGGAGTAATAAGTAATCGGACGCACTATGGAGGCCAACTAAACTGAGCGGTCCCCTGCGTCAAATGTGGCTGCTTCTTTATGGCTCTTTTCTATTTAAATCTAACCTTCACAAGAATGCCATGGCAATGGTAGAATCAATCACTAAACAACGTGTTGATGCTTCCTTTACAATCTTCTCCTCTACTTGGAGTGCACATCACGTAATGAATATCATCAGCTTAAGCACTCTGAGCCAGAGTTGCCCCTACACAAGCACGAGTATAGTTTTTGTCTCGGCAGAAACTTACGAATCAAACTTCATATGCGTTTATGTAAAATGTCCAAACACAAGTTCATGATGACAACCCGAAAGGGGCTGAAAGTGGGAATCCTCTCTGCTTCTTTAATTCAGGGAAGGAATGACCTGAATTCTGGCTGGAGTAAAAATAGCAGTAACGCTTTTAATCTTTAAGCTCATGAATTCTGGAAAAGTTTCCATATTTACTTCACCCTTTTCATTTTTCTTCTTACCGCCTACATTCTTTGGAGACTTTTTTCTTTCGGTGGAATTTTTGATGATATTCTTTGAACTCTTCCGATTTCAACATCTAACCGTTCAAAGGACAATTATGGTTAGACAAAGATGGTCAAAGATAAAAGGCACTTGAATAATCATTATCTTATACGGAATGAGTACTCTGCCCACAGGTGTGAAGGTCTCAAAACAAGCTCTAAACACCCTCGAGGGATAATGCAAAATTGCAGATTGCAGGTTAAAGATAAGGACACATCAATCACCACTGGCATAGACCAGGAAGGAAATGGCTTGATGATGCAACCCAAAGCGCTAATGTAAGAGCGCCTCAATTTTGGGACTCCGATGAATCCGAATCGTGTCGAGTTACAACTAAAACAGCTTGTCAATTCAATTTTAATACGACAAGGATGGGGAACGAGGTTATCGGGAAAAACACGGCCACTTCTCAAAACTCTGCGTACAGCGTGTAGAAAGGAATGTCTCGTTAAATGCAACACAAACCACGAAGTGGACTTAGTTGGCAATATTCTGCTTCAACTCCCACAGCCTGTTCGTGAATATTCTTTTTCCTCCTCATCCTGGTCTGGTGGATCCATAAAGGAGTATATTAGAACCCCACAAGATCATATTGGATTTCCGAAAAGCTTGTGAATGAGACAACAAATCGATTAAAGATTTAACAAAACAAGGCATTCAACTCTTAACAAGATTATTCCTTCACATATTTTAAGCCAATATCAACAGCTGCCAAGAAACAGATTACCTTCCTTTCCTATTACCAGTTCGAGCTCAGAGTAAACATGGAAACACATAATAACAGCAAGTCTTTCTACATCTGATCAGAATATTGGTAATTGAGTTTCCGGTGTTTCTTGGCCATCCTAGTTACTTTCCACAATCACCTAGTACTACGTGATCAACATTAGAAATACAGCCTCTCACCATGCAGAGCAAGAAGCAGGACAGTTGTTATGATTAACACACATAACTGCTACCGTTAAACGGTTAGTGATTACAAACAACATTTTGAAAGTAAATAAGATCAAAGTTTGTCATATCAGTGGTTACTATCTTCAAAGGGTTGTCATGTCTATCGGTAGTAAGCCTGCTGATAAGTTGGTGCCAAACCATTACCATAGCCACCGTATGCAGGATAGTTCATGGGAGCAGCTGGGTATGATCCTGTGAGAGCTGGTGCAGCCTCAGGTGAATAAGCATAGGGATTTGCAGGGGGGCTTCTGTTGCCATACATGTGAGGTGGAGAAGGATATGGTGGAAGAGCAGCTGGGTATTGCACGTGAGATGGAGACCTGACAAAAGTTGGAGCAGCAGGGAATGAAGATACATATGCATTGGTCAAACGGCCAGCTTTGGCTGGAGGCATTGGACCTCCATTGCTGTTGCTTGCACGCGTTCTTTTATTGGCAGGGACTGCCGCTGGTTTCTTCTTCTCAATCTTGACCTTCTCCAACTGTTCAAGACGCTTCTTCAGATTTTCAGGAGGGAACTCACCCTCAAGTTTGTACTCTTCAATACACTTGATGACAGCCCTGAGTGCAGACTGCTCTTTTCTGGCAGCTAGGTACTGGGAAGATTTTTACCACAATACAAGTCAGTTAAAAAAGTAAACCCACCTTTTAAAAGCCCAGAAGGCATAAAAAGCACCACACTGTTCCTGCGTTTTGGGTCAACAAATAAAAAAAGCTATGCACACAGATGAGAAGAATCCTATTAGTACCAGTCCTCTTAAACATATCAACACTAAGCCAGCCCCTCCTCTCCCACACTCACACATCTAACAGAAACAACAGTATCAAATGCAAACTTTCTGAACTGCATACTCTACATAAAAAGAAAACTTACTTCCAGCCGCCCTGCTTTCAACTACAAGTTCATTTGGTAAAAAGAACAGATGTCTCATCTACGCAGCTGGGTCAGACCTTAACAGTTGATGTGAAGATAGGCAGGAAAAAGTGGCATTACTTTTATTTTAAACAGATGAAAGTTTTGCTTTGGTGAACATTGAACTAGTGAATTATACAGAAACATTGATAGGATATATATTACTAATGTAGACAATGAAAAAATTACCGCTGCTCGGCCTGCATTATTAGGATCTTCTAGAATAGATGCTGCAGCCTTCTTCGCATCCTTTAGAAATGCCTTAAGCAGTGGAACAGGGGGGAACTTGTCCACAAGACCTACTTCATATGTAAAGTGTACAGCATCAAGTTGCTGGCCCTTGCTGATTAACTCACCAATCAAATCTGCATACAACATAAATATTTGTATTAAATATCGGACTGGATGAATAGACCAGTACACAAAACAGAGGCAGAATGCTTAGAGCCTTAGATACATAAAGACCGTTTAAATTTTTCCCATTTGCCCAACTTGATAATTGATTCAACTTGTTAACAAAACCAAAATGGTTCACTATTTACAACCAAACTTCGGCTCCTACTGCTACAGCTCTGATACTAATTATGCAGGAAAAGTAAAGAGACTTTGCTCAGCATCATCATGACCAGCAGGGTAAAAAATATTTTTAAGAAAATCCAACTCACAACAAAAACGGGGCCAGAAACACTCAATTTTAATGTGGAATTTGCAGAATTGTGGGACAATAATGGAGAAGACTACAAAAGGAATTGAAACACTAGGCATGCCTTAGTGTTGCCTATTTGCAGAACTGTAGGACAGTAATGAAGAAGACTACAAAAGTAATTGAAACCCTAAGCATGACTTAGAGTTACCTCCTTAAATGATTCAAGGTATCCAAACAATATCACATGTGAAAAGCATGGCTAAAACAGCAAGTTAATGACTTCAATCGTTAAAGGAAAGCACATAGTCAATCATTCTCCAATTGGTCCAATATGCTAGAACTAAAGATCCTCATTTAACAAGCATGCAAGAGATGAGGCCAGGCATGAGCTCAGCACTCGAAACTGAAACTATTTTTCCTTTTGACTTCGAAGATGAGAAAAGAAGCTAAAGTACATCTCGGCCTCAAAAAAGTCCCACAAAAAACCAGTTGCTCCCATCTTAAACCCATCACTGAAGAGTAATTGGTCACTGAAATCTGGGTAACGTTTTCATCATTTTCCCGTAACTCTAGATAATTTAGCAGTAATTGTTCGTTTTACACTTGTAGCCTTATAATATAGTTCCAAAATCAATTCAGAATAGAAGTTCTTGCGGCCAAGAAGAGAAAATGAGATCAAACATATAGCTAATCATAAGGAAAGGAAGAAAACATACAAGTAGTACGGCATAGAACAGGAGATTGTTGATACTAAGAAAAAATAACAAGCATACCGGGCATTTCGTCACCAAGACCAAGAGAAACAGCAAGTTTGGGCATCTGTTTCCTCCACGCGGAACCAATCACAAGCTTCCTATACAAATCCAAGTCCTCCTTCTTGACGATACCAAAAGTCACCAAATGCTGCAAGAATGTATGCACATCAGGTGTCTTTACATTCTCGATTCCACCACGCTCTTCCAAGCTCGCCTTCCAAGTCTCAGCAATCTCTTTGGCTCGCTCCTTCACGGTCGGCGTCACCAAAAGCCTGGATTTTCCAATCACAGGGTCCACCGTCACCGGGATAAGCGACTCCAGGACCAGCACACAAGCCCAACCCAAATCGTTGTTGTTGTTCTTCTCGGTCTTGTCACCCCTCTTGTCCACCGGGAACACCACCGATATGGCTTCCAAAACAAACTTTGGCGGATCGACACACTCAGCCAGAGCCAAAGGCATCTGAGCCCTCAAAACCTCCAATTCTTTCTTCTTACCAACGACGAAACCCCAAAAACCAGAGGCATCCATTCTGAGGCAGAAGGATTTCAACTTGAGCAACAAGCCGTCCCCATTATCAACCTCTCCATTTTCATCATCATCAGCACCTCGAGAGTCGTCTTTCTGGAGCACCAACAGAGCAGCTTCCTTGTTCTTCTCGACATTTCCCAGGGCGATCTGCACACTGCCGTCGATGGTGACGTCGCGCTCGTCGAGCTGGTGAAGTGACTCCTTGGTCTGGTGGTCAAGAGACTGAATCTTGGACATGAGGGCCTGGGATTTCTTGAGGAGGTCCTGCTCGAGGGAGGAGAAGTGGTCGGAGAGCTCCTTCCAGAGGAGAGTGCAGCTGGTCATGAGAGAGGTCTGCCTCTGGAACTCGTCGAAGCTGGGCTGAGCCAGCTCGGTCAACTCGCCGGGATCGGGGATGGACCCCATACTGGGTGAACTACACCTCAGTAGTAGGAGGTAGAGGAGGAAAGAGAAACCCTAGGAATGGAGAAAGAGAGAAGGAAAGAAGATGAAAGACGGAAGAGAGGGAGAGATGAAAGCTAAATGAGAGTTGAGTTGAGGGTAGGAGAACAGGGAGAGATGACGTGGAGGGAAAGGAGGGGGGACACGTGGGATGGAGATGCTAAAATGCGCAGGGAGGGAGGGTAGTGGCGAGGGGGTAAGGTTAGGAAGAGGAGAGAGGAAAGTAGGGTTGGTGGCGCAGGATAAGGGGAAATGTTTGGATTGGTGGTTAAGGGGAGACAGTGAGAGGAAGTGAACTTTCCCGGAAATCGAAGTTAGATCAGAAAAGCGGAGAGAGGGAAAGAGGATGGTGGGGCCGAGAGAGTGACCACCACATGCGAGACGTCAGACTTGGTAAGGAATTTGCCGGCTACTCCCATTACAGGTGTCTCTTACTAGTACTCCTATTTATATTTTTACCAAAAAAACCACATATAGCATTAGCCGTATACAGCTCGACATTATGATTTATTCATGTCCAATACAAGTAACATTGCTGCAATGCGAGACGTGGGAATGCCATTGCCTTTTTATCAAGGTATTGACAATCAGATCCGACATTAAATCGGTTGGAATATTATGTTAAGATTAGTATATTATGTTAAGATTAGTATATCAGTTAGAAGTTAAATTGGAGTTAAACTTATAAAAAAGTAAATATTTTAAATTTATTTATATGAAATAATTTGTAAAAATTAATTAAAAACTATTTTTAAAAAAGTTAAAAAAATGGATGAACAAATCCATAAGGTTTACTCACCGAACCAAACTGGTTAGACCACCAGTTCACTGGTTCACGAGCTGAATTAGTCAGCCCGATCCAATTTTAAATACCCACTTTTTATTGTCGAAAATATCAACATATGATATATCCTCATCAATCCCCATAAATAGAAGTAAAAAATGATGCAAAAAGAACTTTAAAATTTTAAAATCTTAGTCAAGTATTTCTCATAAAATAAATTATAAATTACTTATTAAATTTTGTTAATATCTTATTAATTTTTTTAATAAATTTGATTTGAGATTTTATAATTTTAAAGTTTTTTTTTCATTTTTTAAAATTTATTTATTTATTTACTTTTATTACAAATAGGAAATATTTGTTCAAATAGTCTCCTTACCCAATCTGCTTCAATCTTTTTCTAAGCCATTTCCTCTTAAAAATTTGGTGATTTATTAATTCCTCATTCTCCAATATCTATAACACGAGGTTAGTCGGATAATTTTATTCATGTTATATAATTTTTTTTGTGAAAAATAAATACTAGTCAGAGGAAAGGAGTGAGGGGCACAGAAGTGCAGAAGGATGAACGCATGCGTACTACGTACAAAAATAAAATAAAAAGATAAAGTAAATAGGGAGGTTGCAGGAAGAGTACGAAACTGATGGCATTCAGAGAATCGTGTGACATCATCAGTTCCTTCCACCACTCTGCAGTCTGCACCTGGACATTCCTGTTTTACCATTATGGACATCCCTCCATTTGAATGATTCATCATAATTCACATTAGCAATTTTTTGCGCAAAACAAAAAAAAAAAAAGTTAACAAAATATTTATATAACTCACAAATAATGTAAAGGGAAAAATATAAAAAATATCAATTGAAGTTTAAAATCTAAAATCAATTATTTCCTACTAAAATGAGTTATAAGTTACTATATTCTTATAATTAATATATTTACTCTTATAGATAATAATATTGATTTGAAGTTTTGAAATTCAAATGGTATTTTCTTTTTTTATGCTTATAAAGTAAAATCTTGAAATTATTATTTCATCAAAATTTAATAAATAAATCACATTTTTTATGATTTAGAACAAAAATAATACTATCATCGGTTTTTAATTGCACTACGAAAGATATCTTATATTAAGAACTTGATATAAGTATCATGTACAAATACACACACACACATGTCACTCTTATTCTACTTATAAGTTCATTTTGATTAAAAAATTTGGTTCTTAGTATAAGTCCAGTTTCAGGATAATAAATGCAATTTTTACAATTTTTCTCATATTAACTGCAATAAACAAAAAATAATGTATTCAAGTTAACTCTTGAAACTATTAATAAATGAGGACAAAATTAAAACTTTAACCTATAATTAATGAATTGACACAACTCTCATTGATAATTTGATATATGAAAATTAATTAATTTAGACTTATAAAAAAGACCAAATTGAGATATATATATATGTATATATATATATATAATTTGCTGCAAATAAATTTTACCAAAACAACAAAACTCACCTTAATATTTATTTGGAATCATGATTCATGAGTACATTCGCATATGTTAAGTTGAGACCATTGAAAAGTTAGTTTTGGAGGTTCTAGTTGCATCGGCCGTTAATAAACTCATCATAACCAACACAAAACAATTGGTAAAATTAGACGGCCACCAGAACAGTAGTGAATCTAAATTGTTTTTCCCTCAACATACTAATTACTACTGCTTTGCTTGAATCCCATTTTTTATAAAATGGTCAATAAATGGATAATTACATATTTATAGCCATATATAAGATATTAGGTGCTTGTATGGGAAACCAAGAAAAATATTTTTTTTTAGCACTTTTCTGTAAATTGAGATAAAACTCCTCTCGCATGCTTATCTCATAAATTATTAAAACACTTCTTAAAAGACTAAAACAAACATTAGTACTCATCAAACACCAACCAACTAATAGGAAAGAACTATATGTAGAGTACACGATCCATCCACGTGACGTGAGCAACTAAGACATCCTATAAAATATTCAACTTATGAAAGTTGGCAAAAAAAAAAAAAAACTTATGAAAGAGTATGGGGTGGGGAGAAAACTATGGTTAACTTGTTTAAACTCCCTGGTAAGGAAAGAACTTTGGGAGAATTATATTAAGGTCTCAAGAAAGAAGAGAAATGAAAAAATGATCTCAATAGATTGCAAAATAAAAAAATGGTCCCATGTAGTTGTTAATACAGGCTCCTGGAGTTGTTAATGGGACCATTTTTTCATTTTGCAATCTACAGGAACCATTTTTTCATTTTTTTTCCTTTCTTGGGACCTCATTATAATTCTCCCAAGAACTTTCAGATTTTTTAAATTTCATTTTTAAAAAATTCCACCGACTGATAAAATTGAAGAAAGGGGCAGGCGTGAATGGCAATAAATTCCAAATAGTTGACATTAAAGGATTTTTAATGTTTGACGAACGATTAAAAAGTGAGTGCGCTCCAGGGTGGCGTGCAGGTGGTGGTGGTGGAAACTGGAAGGCAAGTCACTTATCTTATCTACCAAACCCTCACTATTTATGTTTGGAAAAATCCATGAAGACAAAATTTTTGGTCCACACCATAAATAGACACTTGGATAAATTTAGTTTGTCGTAAAGAATGCGCAACGCATGAAACATGGTGACTTTTCCTTTTACTGAAGAAAAAAAGTAGTTATCTTACATCTTTATACACTAGACGCCATTCAATAGAGTTTCAAACATTTAGTAATTTTTTTTGCTTCCTCTGATGTTATCAAGCCAAGTTGGACTTGATTAGGAGAAAAGGCAGGATTAATGAGTGGGTGGCTAGACTAATTAAATTGAGGGCTAGTATGATCTAATACATAAGACTTGATCTTATATTTTGTTGTATGCAGAGGAATACTACTATTTGTTTTAGTTTGTTTATAATTACACTCGAGGCCACCATTTCCTCATAAATAAATGACTGTAATAGTCGAAAGAGTAGTATATTAACTCAAACAGTGTCGCCAAGAAAACTAGTAACCATAAGGCAGCCACCTGACTGTTATTGTTCATAAAGCAACTTGATTTCTTTTTCCTAGGCACAACATCAATGCACTACCAGAGATTAGATATGATCATTTTTTTTATGTGCGCATATGGTATCCCAAACTAGCCCCTATGTCATATGGAACTCAACAGACCCAAACTAATCCAGATTCGAGTATTGCAGAGGTTCATAATGGAGGCAACCCTCGTATACCAGAAACTCCATACACAACCTAAGAATCGAACCCTAATCATTGTTTAAGGAACCTAGCGTCTCATATTGCTAAACCAACCGAACATTGGTAAATGTGGATATCTTTCTCAACAAAGATTCGTACCTTGGTTTACCATGTTGTAATATAAGGAAGATCCCTTAAACTCAACAACTTGATAATTTGATACATAATAGATCAACACATGGATTCTAAAACCCTGCCACTTAGAATTCTTAAGATTGTATGAGACTTAGGACCATGAAATTTTAAGGTTAGAATTTTAATATAAACAGCAATACATAATTTTCAAGCCACATTTATTTTGTTGCTTTTAGAACAGTGTTGCAACTAACATTATTAAAACAGACTTCAGCTGCGAAAGAAAATCAAAGTATGACACTACATAAGTTTAGGGGCCTTCGGCTATAGTTTTTCTTCCAGTTTTTATTTCAGAATCACAGCCAATACTAATAGAGTCACCAGCGTTGCACCAGGATCAGAACCTATCGTAGCTTCAGAGCCTTCAAATAGGGAAGCTTTAAGGCTCAAAAGTCATGCTTTCAGCCTCCCGTCTGACTGACTCAAACAACACAGAGGACAGGTATCTCTCACCAAAGCTTGGAAAAACCGCCTGCATCCATATCAAACCACGCCTTAAGTGCCAAATAGGGGTTGTGTGTGTGTGGGTGTCTATAATATAAACGATTTAATGTGACGCAACACATATGTGGTCCCCACATATAGTTATGATTTTAGTATCATCAAAACAGTCTTATCATTAACAAAGGGTGTTAATGACCAATTCTGCCCGGAGCACAAGCAACAAAACTCGCCAAATAGTTGCTCCACTTTAAACAGAGATTCATGTATAAGCCACAATACCCACACAATAGGACAAACGAGATCATAATGTTTATTTAGCATGTATATATCACATATCCAAGGTATCACAATCAATAACTTGGAAGCATGCAACTATCCTATTTGATGGTTCTTCTTTAGAAAAACTGGAACATCACTAATTCATCTGTTCAACATTTTCAGCTAAGCAGTCCAAGGTGAGCTTGTAAATTCCATTCTTCAAAACCAGTGTTTTCTCATGTTAACGTGGTTATAGAGATCAGAAGTTCTCTGGTTGTCAATATGCATCATCTAAGAAAATATAGGAGCACCTATGTAACTAATAAATCTCTTCACCAGAATTTTCAGCCAACTTACTACAATAAGCTTTCCAGCATTTTCTGGTCTTTTCGCTATCTTAATTGCAGCTGCAGCTGCAGCTCCAGATGATATTCCCACCTACAACAATACACAATGAGGTGAGAACAAATAATTAAAGGGGGGGAAAAGAATTAGAAAAAGAGGTTCAGTAAAATAGCCCTTGAGGAAAGCTTTAAGTTCACTACCGGCAAGTTTTAGAGGTTGAGAACTTACAAATAGGCCTTCTTTAATTGCAAGAAGTTTAGCAGTCTCAATAGCTTCATCGCTTGATATCTGCCAAATCACATGACATACCTCAAGTTTAACAAATCACATAATGCTCTGACTGTCCGAAACAAAAATTCTGCCATAGGACGATCTTTATATTACTTCAATCTCAGTCTTCTGTTTTCTTTTAAACTAAACCACTAATAAGTCTTAATTTACAGTTGAATTACAAAATTCAGATTAATATTACAATTTTATTGTATATTCCATCATAATTTGTTCATAATAACATTTTTAGAACTGATGCCAGGCCTGACTTCAGAGCCATCCAACCAGGTACCGAACCAGTGATGGGAATAGTCACACCACAAACTTAAGGAAAAATAAACAATTAGAATTTGATTTAATGGGTGCTTCAATGGAAAAAGCTTGAATAGTACAAAAATGAGTTCAGCTTAAGTCAAGATTGCCTCAATAATTGCAAATGATAAAACAAAATGCCACAGGTATCAAATCCATCTTTATAAATTGAAGGTGTATTAGGCTTGATTACATGAACTCGAGAAACGTAGTCATAGGTCAGAAGTCACAATGACTTACTTGAACAACTTCATCTAGAAGGCCGACTTCCAGCACCCCAGGTATAAAACCAGCACCTATCCCTTGAATCTTGTGAGGACCTAGGCATTCCCATGGCAAATTTCACATTGGCGACAGTTAAAGATGCGGGCTCTTCTACTCTAAAAATTTAATATTCTATTCGAAGAAAAACTGCTAACTGCTAATAGAGTAGAAATTACCAGAGAGGATAGCAAACAAAAACGCCAAATAGGAACCATCTAATTGTCTAACGGGATATCTTTTAAGTTGATGAAAGAACAGAATAGTCCGAGAGTCATTGTGTTCAAGTGACCATGGATTGGCTTAAATATAAATTCAATCATAGGTCTTATCCCACGGAATACAAGTACGAAGATATTATTCAATCAAAATCAACATGCATGGAAAAATTATTGTAGCTTGTTGTATGTGTTAGAATATTAAAAAGTCAACTATCAACAAAGGAACAGAGGAGCATAACACAGGTTATAACTCACCAGGCTTTCCTCCAGAGAGCACAGGACTTTCAACAGGTTCAATACCATACAACTACATAGAGGATGGAGGAAAACAATGAGAACACAAACGCATGAAATAGTTTCAGATATTATTCTCAGCACATCAAACAAATAAGCAAACCTTAATGTTGGGATTCTGTTCTTTAAGAAATTTCCCAGCACCTGTTATTGTCCCACCAGTTCCTATCCCTGATACAAGTGCATCAATTTTCCCTCCAGTGCCTTTCCATATCTCAGGGCCAGTGGTTTCATAATGTATCTGACATGATGTAAAATATTTTAAAAATTGTTTGCCAAGCATTCATCATCACAACCATTATGGAACAAATGCCTAGATACCTTGGGATTGGCAGGATTTTCAAACTGTTGAAGCATGTATGCATCAGGTGTCTTAGCCAATATTTCTTCAGCTGTCTGAACTGCACCTTTCATTCCCTTTGCAGGGTCTGTCAGTACTAACTCAGCCCCAAAAGCCTTCAGAATGACTCTTCTTTCAAGACTCATTGAAGCAGGCATCGTAATAATAAGCCTATAACCTTTTGCTGCTGCTATGAAGGCTAATCCAATGCCGGTATTACCACTTGTTGGTTCAATGAGGACACTCTTAAGCAAAATAAGAACAGCATATTCACAAAAAGGAGTAGTTGTCAACTCAAGAGATACACCAAAAAGACTATCAAAAATTGAGCTTACAGCTTGCTACTTCCTAGCATATGACATTTAGGTTGAAACTTGCAGGGTAACACAAGAGATACACAAAGTAACAGCATTTTGTTCTCAATTCCAAGGCACACACTTTTACCATATTATTACAAATTTGGCAACCCATGGGAGGGTTCTTTAACAAGGGATACCAACCTTTCCGGGCGTGATGAGACCTTTTTCCTCTGCATCAGATATCATACTATAACCGATCCTGTATGTCATATAGATACAATAGAACCAAGTATTCTATCAATCATAAGAACTTACGCCTATTCATAAACATTAAAACAATAATTCTAGAAGAAACATGAAAGTACGAGATTATATATCGGTATAAAAAAACTGAAACCTCTACCTGTCTTTAACACTAGAGCATGGCTCCATCAATTCTAGTTTGCAAGCAATCCGGCCCACACAACCATCCACAACTTTATTAAGATATACTAATGGGGTTTTGCCGATCAACTAAAAAAGAAAAAGTCAACACACTATAAATAAGCGTGAAAGCCCGTGAAAGAGAGATCAGAGACCATCAATTCACAATAGCTCACTTCTGTAACGTCTTTGGCAATTCCAGAGCATTCCACCGCCATGATGAATAATTGATGATAGCTTACTGTCTGCAAACAAAGAAAAAGTATTAGCACCAATAAACTTCTTTAATTCACGTAGGTTCCAGTAATACAGACTAACAAATGACGGAATCTGAAATTTTTCTACTATGTAAATATGAAAATTCGGAAATCTGTGTTGTCCTTGCAAATGCGAAAATTAACAGGCCATGAAACATGCAAAACTGCTTAACAGAATTCCAACCTATCTCAACCTACCGAGATGCCTCTACGACCGTACGACGCCGCCTATCTAGATAACCGAACAAGAACAGGCGAACAGCGATTCCGCGAGCAGCTATAGGAGTATCTCACACCACTCTTTATTGGAAAAATGTGTTCCCGTTTACCTGTTATTTTAAAAATTTTAGGTAATAATAGTATTAGCATACGCAAAGATGACACGTGGAAGTCGAAAAATGATCTGAATTTTCAAAAAAAGATAAGAATTTACTGGAACACCAAACTCTTTTTCATTTTAGCTTTTTAATGCAGTGTATTAATAATTGCATAATATGAATTATTTTTCTCTCAACATAATATCAATATTATATAGTTATATTTAACAATATAATACCTCCAGTCCTTCACTGTCCACAAAAAATATATATCGGGTCATAAATATTAGATCTAGTTTATAATGTCATTTACATTATAAATTAGGCTTTACATTTAAGAAAAAGTACTATTATTCATTAATATAAAAAATATAATTTACAAGAAATCACATTATTTATAAAGATTATTAACTCAAGTTTGGTACATTATATGTAAATTATATTTAGTTATGATATTAATTACGTAAATAAAGTATAGCATTAATTTGAGTATTTAAAATACAAATAATAGGAATATAGTTTTACGATGTTAAGAAATAAAAATATAACTAAAAACAAATTATTTAGACGAGTGGTTGTTTATTATCAACGTGCAACGGAAAAGATAGATTCTTCTCACGATGTAATTCCCTTTATTTTTTATAAAGAAGATATAATTCCTTCTACCCATAAGCTTATTCGCATGTATAACGTTATCATATGAATATTTTTTTTATTGTTGATAATAGGAGTACCAATTTAGCTCAATCAATCACATGAAAGGAAACGCTGCTTGCTTGCGTTTGACGTTATATTTTGCTAACTACTAAAGGACCATGCATTGTTGGAGTAAAATTTAATATCATATGACTTGGTTATATTGATCTTTAAAAAAAACAATGGCAAAAAAAGATTTTTTGAAAAAACAAATAAAGAGGTATTGACTCTTGAACGACCATTAAAACTTAAAAGCACAAGAGTGCAAACGTTGTGCTCGTGTTAATGCAGCTATCTAACATTTAACATCATGAAAATAATTTGAAAATAAAAAATTACTTTAATTTCAGAAAGAAATTAAAAAAAAAAAAACTCCTCAACAAGATTAATTTTATTCTCAGTGTAAACCGTTTGTCGTACAACAGGCCATTGCTGTTCACCAAGTACTGCAACTCGTACCAGCAAAGATTGTTCTCCGAAACAAGTCAACAAATAACATGATGGCAGGTCCTAGCGACTACTAATACCATAAAAGTATAAACAACTAATCAAACCAGCTAGAATAATTCACTGCTACAATAAATCACTCCCCTTTGAACACTTAATCACATTGTTCACGAAGCTCAGCAACAGTAACTTTTACCGCAAGGCATCCAAGTCATGTGGCGGGGAACCGTCTATCTTGATAACTCAATCCAATTATCCATATTCCCCAAAGAAATGAACTAAGAACGAGACAGAACCCCTTTTGAACTGCATATACAAAACGGTGCATGATATTGGTAGTTTTTCACACCATACAAACAGGCGACTCGATGACATCTATGCTCTTAAAGGTACCAACACAAAAGTCATGCATTAAGCAAATATGCCAACGTACAACTCCCAATTATGAGTGAATATGCTTGACAGATATCGTTCATAATATATTTTTTTCAGAGTTATTCTGCCTTCCAAATAGAAGCATTGAAGCATGATCAATCCAGATATTTTGTTACATATGTTGAATCTGAATATTTTTATCAATAAAGAACAGGAATTGTGTTGTTCATCTCTCGATGAAATGGTGTGAGTGATTTGAAACGTGAGAAAATTAGTTGTTTTGTTCTTTTTTTAACAAAGAAAGAGTATTATTCATCATTCTATAATCAGAAAATACATAAAGAATCAAACATCTGATCTTAGAGCAGAGAGGATAAACATCAAACCGTTTTTAACGGTAGCTTAGTGGCTGGTCAACATAAGCAAGTACTTTTCGTCTTAGCATAAAATAGAGAAAACCATTTTCATAGATATCAGACCTTGGTACAGTCCCACATCGACGTGGGTCATACTCTGTTGCTTGTCTAAGAGCCCTAGCAAAAGCTTTGAAGGTGGCCTCAATGATATGATGGGAGTTTTTTCCAGCAAGCTGTGTTAAAGAGTAAATAAAAAAAAATCATGTCTTTGATTAATAGATTTTAAAAGTGAAATAAAAACCATCTTAAGTTTATTGTCTGGTAGAATATGCATATCTAGGCATAGTGAATATAAAACAGAAAAGTTAAGTTGAACTGTTGATGCATCCAGAATAATAAAAAGTGAAATCTCTGTTTTTGCAGCCTAATATGCTTGCAAAGATGTCCAGCAGATTATTCATAGCAACACAAAGAAATGCTTATGATGGCTATATAAGATGATGAAAATTTAAATTCTTTACCTGCCGAATGTGAAGTGTCATCCCAGAAGTATTCACTAAGGACTGGAAAAAATGCTCCACCAACTACAAACAAGGATGTATCAAAAATGCATTAGGATATAAAAGATTAAAACAAAAGGCAACAGAAATAAGTATGAGGATAATGACTGCTAAACAATTGTATAGTCAGTTCACATGTCCAACTAAAATGTTTGAATAACTCTCAGTTTGAAGCTCCGGCTTTGTGATTGAATGAAATAAGGACAGGAAAAGAAAAACTTAAAAATAAAGTATTCAAAGACTTATGCACAACCTGAGTGTCATATGTTCCAACTCTCTGAGTGGGTATGTCCAAATTATAACCAAGATGAGGTCGACCAGATAGATCCTGAAAAAAGAGCAAATTGCTTTAGTGAACCGTAAATTAACTTATAAGGGGAGAAAATCTTGTAAATGAGGTCAGAATGGCTATTAAACCTTTTTGGCTGAATACAATGGACTTGCACGCTGAATGGCTAAGATCAGAAGGACTCATTAATCTAACTTAAACCTTTAACTAATCATAAAAATACTGTATGCAACAAACTTACCAGGGAAACATGTATTAGCGCTTCATCAAGTGGAGCAGAGAAGTCGCCAAACCGGTTTATACCTTTTCTATCACCAAGAGCCTGATGTAAGGCCTGAAGACAAAAGCAACACAGACCTATTAGTATTAATAGCATATGAATATGGATTTAAATAGTCTAAGCTAATACGCAAACGCCCACCATTTTTAAAGATTAAAATATGCAATATAATTATAAGAATTGTCACCATATGCCATGTGCATAGAAAGGATGAAAGCAAATGTACAAATACACTCGTAAATCAGGCTTGTAAGATCTTGAACATTGGATAAAAGATAAATTTAGTTTCAAACAGATGCATATAACAGAAGTCAGCAAATTAAATCATGTAGCTTTTGGTAGTACCGTTCCAATGGCAAGAGCCACATCTTCATTCGTATGATGATCATCAATGTGGGTATCACCAGTTGCCCTCACATGCACATCAAACAGCCCATGTGAAGGAAGTTGCTGAACAATCAGAAGACAGTTTAGTTTCAGAACTATTACACCCTCAGGCCAATTTTGTTGCCGTGATAGCCATTAACTTCAATTTTCAATTACGATTTTGACATTTCAAAATCCATGATCAGATTCTGACAATTAAGATTGTTCAATTAGGCGTATTTTCCTCTGTAAACCTCTCTATCATGCATCCAAAATCAATCCTTCAATCCCATATTGCAGACCTTGAAAAAAACAAATCAAAACAAAATATAAACTAGAAAAGAGTTAATATTACTGACATCTAGCATGTGATCAAGGAAGGGAATTCCAGTTGTACTGTCAGCAACCCCAGAACCATCCAGGTTTATTTTGACCGATATATTAGTTTCCTTAGTGACCCTTTTCACCTCTCCAATTCTAGCTCCTGAAGATGAGCAGACCAATATACAAAATCATCTACGCATTCCAAAATGTTGAACAACTGTTTTATAATCACCCATTGTTTGGAACAGACCTGAGCTAGTTGGTGAAGTTGTTATAGGTGAACTGTTGTGTTCCGCTAAAGCAGGAGAGGAGATAGTTCTGAGAGGATCCATTCGGATGAGATTGCAGTGATTTACTGAATAGATGGAGCGGTGGGAATGTGCGGAAGTGGGCGGAAGACTTCTCTGGAAAATCCAAACTCTAGATTTAGGAAGCAGAGATGAAGGGCATTTCAGAAGACTAGGAGTTGCAGTTAGCTCCATTCAGTTGGTGAATCAAAAGCAATCTAGCAAAAAATAAATCAATAAGAGGAGGGGGACAAGAACAAAGCCTTGTTATATCAAGTTGTTAGTAGCTTCATGCACTTCAGCCTTTGAATACAGACTCATTACAAAATAATTTTCCACTTTTGCTGTTGATCAAAGAAATTGGCAGGTATCATCACGAAATGCAGATATAAAGTAGGTGCAACATTTTACTACGACTTCAATCTTTCCCTTTTTGACAGAAGAGAAGAGACAAAGAAAAGGGAAAAAAAAACGAAACTTCAGCGAAGATATAGAACCCAATCAAAAGGGGAACCATCCTCAAGAAAAAACCAAGTTTTATCTGGCTGGGAAGAGGTCAGCGCATAAATAAGTGACGAAAGACGAAGGCATATTTGTTCTTGAGCGAGCAGCAGGTCTACATATTCCTCCGATGAATTATTGGTCCAATGAAAAGAAGTCTTTATGCAAGATATAGTAAAAGAGCTAGGACTTGAAACATCTCATCTCAAGATATTCATAGAATCAAAAGGACGACCGCAAATGGATGTTAACAAATTTGAAGACAACACAGCAATACATAGACGGCTAAAATCCAATTTCAATCAAGGGAAGTAGAAAACAGCTTTCACTCATTTGTAGCAAAGACAACAAGAAGCACACTAATACATGGGCGGCAGCAGATCTTACAGAGGAAAGCCTCGTTGAAGAAGAAAATATGCCCTCGTCGGTCTGTATCCTCCTCCTTCTACTCTCGGAATCAGAAATTTTAATCCTCTTGTTGTATTTCCAGGGAAGCGAGCGATGATGGCTTCACTTGGGAGAAGCGGGGACCGACGGAGGCAGTGAGGCACAGAATACAGATTTCTTTCCTTTTTTTTTTAAGGGAGAAAAAAAATCATTTTCTACTTTTAATATGAATGCGGTAGTTTTTGAAAAAAAAAAATAACTGAACAAATATTCAGATAAGTTCCGCAGTCACACTTGATACTTTTGTTATGGTTAGCTATAAACATACACATGTATCAATAAGTTTTTGTATAAACTTTTATAAAGTAAATTAAAATTTGTAAATTTTCATATTAACCCTTACTTTTTATTACTATCAATTGTTAAAATATTTATATGCATTTGTAAGTCTACCTTTAAATTTAAGGGAGAATGACGGAAAAATGACTTGGAAATTGAGAAATGACAGATAAGTGATTTCGCAAATGACAAAATTGGTAATTCCTTATCTCGTTTTGATATTTTCTAATCAATTTTTGATAAAAAAACTAATATGTCATTTCCCAATTTTCAGATCCTTTATCCGTCATTCTCCCTAAATTTTTAATTATATAAACCATTTGAGGTAAATGTTGCCCTTCAAACAAAGCCATAATTGAGCCCCAACTCTCCTAACTTGGCCAGGGATGAGTAAGTGCTCGTTTGGGATAGCTTATTTTTGGACAATAAGTGCTGATAAATCGTGATTTACAGTATACGTATATGAGGTAAGTATGTGAAATGAGTTTTATTTCGACTTACATAATAAGTGCTTATTGACCCTCAATAAACAATACCAAACACACACTAAGTCCGATTAAAAACCTAAAATAAGTAGGTATTTAGGTTCTCTTAAATTTATCAGTCACAAAAAGTGATTTAACCTCTGAATTTTTCCCTTAAGAAGGAGGGCGGCGGCGGCGCTATTCCAACAGAAAGGGGATGAAAAAGCTGCATCTTATTGTAAATATTGTCTAAGTAAATGTTCACAAACCTTTACTCTTAGGATTTCATTTTGTGATTAATGGTCATAATCTTTAATGATTTCATATTGTATCATAACAAAGATCAATTCTTAGGTTTATGATATTGTAACTCTTGGAAGATTTGAAACCTCTAAATAGAAGCTTAACATAAAGGGTCGGATACTTAGATGTACATGAAAATACTATATGAGTAAGAATTTTCCTCCACTTTTCATTCTCTACAATTCTCTTTTATCTTTCTTCACCCCTCATCTCATCTTTTTATTTTACTTATTTTTATTACACGTCTAACATTATTAGCAGAAACCTTCAAAGTTCATCTTCTATCATCCATGCAAGGCGTCATTTATACCAGTCTGAAAAGGAAGATTTTTCTCATTTGCTGCATTCTTATCTATACCCATTCCAATATATACCAAATCGACCCCTAGCATTCAAAGTTCAAACCCCTGTTCAAGACCTTCAAACACTTGAGACATGTCATCCGATCAACTTCATTGGTGCCATTATAATTTTGGTAGTCTTTCACTTATCTAATGTCAAGTGAACAACGAAAACACAGAAAAAAGCAGAAATTTTAGGAAATGCAAACTAACCTGTAGTTTTACTTTAAAAAAAAAGAAGAGTTTAAATTTTAGATTGCTCATATCGCTGCAAAATGTAGAATTCAAGTGCCAAGTAGGACTTGCTTCAAACTGACTTCGTCCGGTGAAAAGAATTCCACTCCACAGCTAAAAATTAATAAATAAATTCCCGCACTATTTTACCTTGATGGGAATAAAAGAGATGAAAAAAAGCCAGGCAAAATGAAAAGCAGCCAACAACATAAACTAGAATCGAGTGTTAATACAAAAATATAGCATATGATCAAGAAGGGGTAACCAGTACTGATATCAGCAACCAAAACCATCCTGGTTTATTTTGACCCGTACATTGGTTTCTTTCCTTGATGACCCTTTTCACCTCTCCAATTCTAGTCCTGAGGATGACCAAACGAGCATTCAAATTCATTGATAGATTACAAAAAAAATCAGTGATAAAAATCCTTGAAGAAGGAAAAAAGAGCTTGAGGCAGATATGAATCAGCTGGTGAAGCTGTCGCAGGCGAACTAGAGAGTTCCACGCAATAACCAGAAGAAGAGAGAGTTTTGAAGGATCCACTTGGATGAGATTGTTGTGATATATCAAGATGATGGAGGAACGGATGGGTGGAAACATGAGGGGGTGGTAGTAGGAGTAAGATTTCTGTTTATTCCATGTACCTATCTGACATTGAAGAAGAGAAATTCCAGAATCCAAATATACATATTGAAATGACCGGCGCAATTTGCTTCCAGCACGAATCTTGATCTTTGAAACTGAGGATATTACTACAGCAGCCACAATGAATCCACCTCTTGTCATCCATCCCTCCAACATGACTAGCCTTTACTTATAATACTAAAGTTTTTGGCTTAATCACACGGTCCCAGAACCAAGAAAGCACTGTCAGTTTTCCTGTATATAGAACAAAGCCAGGTTCTAAATTGAGTCCCCTGTCAAAGCACCAAAATTAGGAGAATACATCTTCCATGCTTTCACCTTCCCCTTTCCATAGCAGATGGGGATCACATCCAGAGTGCTGTTTTTCTGAGCCCTCGTTGTCGGGGCTAGGAGATTTAGAGCTAGCACCAGAAATAGCGTTTTCAGCCATCTTATTTTTCATTGACTTATTCCCCTGCTTTACACTGGAGTTTAATCTCTCTTCATTGCTATCACAATCAAAGCTATGAATAGCATGCTTGTTGCCAGCAAATCTCTTAGTATGAGGTTCCCTTTCACTATCACTCTCACTACAATCTCTCTGCTGCTGCTGCTGCTGCTGCTTCTTCTTCAGTTCTTTCTCCATCTTCTTCCGTGTTTTCCTTGTCAACTGACTGAGCACCTCATCTGAAAAAAGGGCAAAGGAAGATCCATCTCCATTGGGCTTGACCTCCTTATCAACATCAGCCAATTGCTTTTGAAGCGCATCGTAGGCCTTGATGATAGACCAATAGGCTGTGCCCCCTGGATTAATATAAACTGCATCTAAATAGTCTCTATTTCTTCGAGGCCGGTAGTCTATTGTCCAGCCTGCACTTAGCAGCATCTCCCTTATTTTTTCTCGCAGTCTCTGCTTCTCTGTTCCACTACCACCCCTGGCTTTTCCTTCCTTTGTTCTTGTAGTTAGGACCTTTTCATGCAATGAAGCCTGTTCATCCTCAGAACTTATCCTTTTCATAGATTTGCGAGCTTCGGTATTTTTCCGTCCCAGGTTTGATGATGTGTCACTGTTCTCTGAATCCAATGCACCACCCTTGCTATCCTTACTTGACAATGATTTTCTTGATGCTATCTTCTTTTTGTTTGGCCTTGGAACTAAGCCTGGTTTCTCAGCAACAAGTGCTGTTTCCAAGTTCGATGAAGAACGGATCAGATCATTCCTCTTAGAAGTAGTGCCCTCACTCCTCAAAATCTGTTGACTTTTGACATGTTTGCCATGATCATAGTGATCTAATGGCCCACCCACCTTCTTTTTACCGACCCTCACCTTTAAAACACCATTTTTGCCCTGTATCCTAATGAATTCATCTCCATTGCCAGCAAACTTCTCTCGCAACAAAGGAAGCGGAAGTTGAGGTCCATCCCTATCCATCTTAAACCTGCTATGATCTAAATCATTTCCCATATACAAGCCACCAGCCCTGTCATAATGAGAGTTATTCCTTTTTCCAAGAACGGGTCTGCTCGACCCTGGATCGAATTCCTTTTCAATGCCACTTCTACCTGCATGCATTGATCCCATATACCTTCCTCCACCAAAACCAACTCCATGACCATCGAAATGCCTCCGTGACTTTTCTACATGAAGACCCTCATATTCATCAGAATCAAATGCATCCAATTTATTCCGTTTTATTTCCCTGTCCTCAAAACCATTCTTATTGACCAGGAGGTCCTTGTTAAACCTAGCAAGGGACAATCTATCCCTCTTTCTCCCAAATTCACTCCCTGCAACCATACCCTGCTGGTAGGCAGTCAAACCATTGCCAACGCGAACAGTCTCAGGATCCATCCTTATGCTTGGAGGTATCAACGATTCGTCGCTTGATCCTGAATCACTAGAGGCCACACTATGTCTCTTGGCCAATTTTTTATCATACAGCTTCTGAGAGCTTGAAGAACCAACCCCACCAGGCAACGCACCTCCTTTTTTTCTAACAATTAAACAACCCGATGAGTTCCTGCTCTTGAGCACAACCTCAGATGGGCCAGCTGATCCGACCTCAGGTCCCATCTACATGAAACAGCCAAACCAAAAAAACCCTCTCAAATCTTTGAAACCACAGTTTTAATCCCCATAAAATTCGACAAATCAAGGGAAACAAAAACGATCCAACTCAGAAATCCTAAGTAAGGCCACATTACCAGATTAATTTGGCTTCTATCCACCCAATAGGCAGAAAGTTTTCTCCTTGGCAAAAATTTCCAATTTAGACCGAAAAGGCCAAGTAAGGATTTTTAAGAGTCTTACCTCGTCGGAAAATTTAGCGATTTCCCCTGCAGTGAATTATCTGTTCAAGAAGACAGATCAGCGATGCGTTACCCAGCGGACGGAACTTGATCGGAGAGCCATGCGACGCGAGCCATATGAGAGGAGAGAGAAGTTTTGAGAATTGTGACTATCGGTGCCCAGACTCTGCAGGAGCCTCTGTATAAAAATATAATAAATAAATAAATAGTGACCCATTGTTCTTCCGTCTGTAATTCCAAAATTAAACGTAGAACTTTGAACAGTTCGATAAAATGATATGAACTGGCTCTGGGCTTGACCGCATCCAACAAAAATTACGATGATTTATCGATTTTCATTGCCCGTGATAATTTTACAGAAACATTCAGTTTAATTTTTGTATATGTTAATTAAACTAATACCCCTCCTCTGCAAAATTAAACAGTGAGTTTGGGGTCAACTTTAATGTTAAACGTAAGATATATTTTATTTTATCTTTTATATTTATTTATTTATTAAACTAATTTGTATAAATTATAAACTGATAAATAAAAAGGGCAAATCATGAAAAAAAATTATAAAATTATAAAATTTTAAATCAAGTATTTCCTATAAAATAAGTTATGAATTACTTATAAGTTTCATCATTACTTTATTAATCTTTGGTAACAAATCTAATTTAGGATTTAGTAATTTCAAAATCCTTTTTCTATCATTTTCCTTGTATATAATAAAATGTTATGAATATTTTTAGAGACATCATATTATTTATATCATAAGTAAGTAATTTATTTGTCTTCATTAAGTTTCACAAATTAAATAAATATATCTTCCATTAACTATAAGAGGAGTATTATTAATTTTTCAATTTACTTTTTGTTAATATCAAAACCTAAAATGTAACATGATCAATATTTTAATATTTTTTTTTATTTTAAATAGATACAGGGGAGAAACAACAGTAGCAAAGTGAAATACCGTGAGTATGACTAGTTATTAATGAAATAATTGGCAAGGAAAAAGTTATTAATGAAATAAAAATTTAATTCAAATCAAGATTAATATCAACGTGAAGTGTGTATAATTTAAATCGCACGATCCTAATTATTTATTTGTAAATAATATGATGATTTTTTTTTCAGATATCATCTGTGCGGCATGAGTAAATCCTTAAACTTGTCGTGGCCCAAGATGACCAAGTCATCCGCTTACAATCTGAAGCCAGGCTGAACATGCATCCGGTCACAAGTCGCCGGTTTTCTTCATAATTAGGAATCTCCGCACGCATGTAATTTTCAAAGTTTGTTAATGTTGGCAATTCTGTTGTCTATTTTTTTTTTAAAATATTAAAACATTACCTATAGGCAACCCCACTTACTGCAACAAAGCTTCCTGATATTAATATTGTTGTTAGCAAGCTTATGTTCATGATGAAAGACTTTTAGAAGTATGTGAGGGTAAAAATACTTTATAACCTTAATGAAGTGGGAATGAGATATATTGATGATGAGAATGGAAATATATATATATTTTTGAAAATGAATAATGAGTATTAAATCTTTCATTTTTTTTTATCAAAAAAGGAAAAAAAATCTTGTATTAACGATCATGCTTATTTTTCCCCGGCTGATCATGCTTGTGGTGTCCTCCCTCCAGTTCGGCGCTCCTTAATATGCTTGTGGTGACTTTCTTGTATTGCAAATTGTTTCTACTTACCAATAATTGTGGCGCAACATATGATATGAACACAAGTTTAAAGGGTGGGTAAAAAAAAACGGGACATAGGTTTAAAGGAAAAGTTCAATCTCTAACGGACTTGTTCCAGTCAAATTCTTTTGTTCTCCGTGAATATAAGACTCCATATGAAAGTCATGAATATAAATTCAAAGAGAGGGTTGAATTCTAGAAAAGTAATATATTACGAGAGAACTCCTTAACTTATAAAATACATTACACTTATGATATGAACACAAGTTAAAAGAGTGGGTAAAAAAAAACAGGACATAGGTTTAAAGGAAAAGTCCAATCTCTAACGGACTTGTGCCGGTCAAATTCTTCTATTCTCCGTGAATATAAGGCTTTATATGAAAGTCATAAATATAAATTTAAAGAGAGAGTTGAATTCTAAAAAAGTAATATATTATGAGAGAGACCCCTTAACTTATAAAATACATTACACTTGTGAGGCTTTGAAGTGAGACTCATAACCGTATATCAACAAAATTCATTCAACAAGAGGCAAGACAGCATCATGTGGGGATATTGCAGATATAGAGCAAAAAATAAATCACATTGCCCGTTTTGTGATTGAAAAAAATGTTTGAAATTAAGTTTTGCCAGCAAAAATGATAGATCATGACCAAATCCTTTGTATCATCCGAGATCAACACACATCAACATTTACTTTCATAATTTTAGTGATTCTCACCGTAAAACCAGACATGCTCTTAACATGGCCTCCTCAAAAAAATAAAAATAAAAAATCCTTTGTATCATCATCACCATCATTCATTGACAGCCACTACTAATTCATTGATACCACTTCAAATGTTATTACTCTTTTTTCCCATTCAAGTGAGGCTTCCCTAATTTCATTGTCACTTCATACATATGCTAAAAAGAAAGGTGAGCATCTAGTTTGGTCGGTAAATCCAAATTTATCAGTGTTTTAAGAAATTTTAAGTTAGGCCAGGTGTTGCCGAATCATTTCATTTATTTAGAGGACAACAGGTAAAAGGCAAGATTGAAAGTGACAAGAGCTTGTCAATAATTAAAAGAGGGTAGTGAATAGTAACGATAGGTTGCTATCTGGGCAGTGATTTTTTCTTTGCTTTTCCATTGCTTTGTGGAGCCAAAGTTGAACATGGGAAGCCCTCAACACTTTATCTATGGAGTGAAGACTCGCTCCTTTCACAAAGCATATAAATGGTTATTACAACTTTTGCGTGGCCCTAACTTTTACTTGCTTTGTTGCCAATAAGGAAAAAACCAATGTTATTTTATACATCTTTAATTCCTTTTTGTATTTTTCAAAAACATTTTTAAGATGTCATTGATTTGCGTGCACGTGCTCCGCCATGTTTTTGGCTGCTGGTTATATATGAACCACAGGTTAAATGTCTGAACATGTGTAATAAATAATTGAAACAGGATGATCCAGGACTTATACCTGTTCAATTATTGAAACTTAGGTGGACTTAATCTCTATGTTCTCTAATTTCTAAACCTTGCTCGGGCTTTCCCTCTTTAGGTGCACTCCTCGTCCTATATTCAGGATAGGGTTAGAAAATTTTCATATGAAACTATAATTTTATCCTTCATTTATTATTGTATTGACTAATAACTTTATTTTTATGGGATATAATGAATATTAAATGGGGGTAAAGTTATAAATTTGTCGAATTCTACGAAACGGTTAATAAAATTTAAGGTTTTTTTTAATCTGTATAAATCATATTAAAAGTGTTTTATATATAAGACTGGAGATTGTATGTCCCTAAAAATTCCCCAACAAAATTAACATCCCTTCTCTTATCCATGTCTTGTCAGACCCAATATCCTTTTTTTTTTTTTTTTTGAAATAGAGAGACAAACACAAATAACTCAAAATTACAAATAGGATTAATCCTACGACCTCCCACTTACAATGAGGCTTTCATGCCACTAGCCTATATCTTTGAATCCCCACCATGCCCCTCAAACATCTGGCCAGTTGGCTCTCTGGGACAGGCTGCAACAATATCACATGGTGCAGCAGTAGTTATCCAGGTGACCACAACACTGTTTCTGGGACCATTCAATTCTGCTCAGGATCACCCGCACGTCATTAATCTCAAATATATCATCTTGTTTTCCTTAGAAATGAAAAGCTCAAGTTTTGTGGCTAAGCAATCTTCAGGGAAAGTATATCACAGATATTTCCCTCCTAGCTTGGGACAAAAAGGCAAAATAGAACTAAAGAGGGTCTTATCTTGTTCTTGTGCCCCTTTTTAACACGGGAAGGAAGTGAAAACATGCCAAGTGGTTTGAGCTTCTGGTTAGATAGTCTTTATTGCTTAGAAATATAATTTTCTGTTTTTTAGGTGAAAGGTAATCCCTCCATTTCTGATATGACATGGCTCATCAAGCTAATTCGAAAGATGAAAATACAATATAAGAAAGTCAGCATGCAAGTAATTAATAAAGTCAAAAGATTAAATGTTGAATCCCATATTTCTTTGAAATGCAACATAAATTTCTCTACAATTTCAGATAATCAAGTCCTCAGGAAGCCAGATACTGATTCCACATATCAAATAAAGCATCTCACCAACAGTATTATTACATCATTATCTGTGCAATATTGCAGTAGTTAGCACCACTTTTTTAGGAGAAGGACCTACAGAGAGGAAAATTTTCTCAGACTAACATGGTTTTTTTAATCTCTGTATGATGTATATCTGACTTTAATTCACATGAAATGGGGCCTAAACTCAATGAAATTACATCTATTCTCCTCTCAGTATCTTCCATTACCTTTGATTCTCCCTTAATCAATGCAAACAGACAGCTTCTTTGCTATACTTGCTATGGAATCAACTTTTACAGAGAGAAGTGTATGAGCTTTTAGCAGCATCTATGCATCTATTGCATCAACTGGAAGAGAGGTCGCTCTATGAAGCGAGTGTGGAAGCAAAGATCCAGCATACAAATCATTGGCTGTGACCATCAGCTCAGGACCGATAGATCCACTAGTCTCATCTACATCTTGCACGGTATTAGCCATAACTGAGAACTTATTCTTCTCTGCATCAGCCGGAAATAGCTTCCTAGAGGTTAAAAGCCTCAATAATGGTTTATTGTTCCGTAACTTCAAGTGAGCTGTTACTGGTAGCTTTGGGAACCCACCATATTTCCTATGCTCTTCTGATTCTTCAGGATCAGGAGAAGTGCTTGCAAGTTTTGGTGTGCCGCCTAATTGCTGGTCTCTTAGCTCCCTTAACTGCATTTGGTACTTTGCTTTAAGCCATCTTAGTTCTTGCCTAATTTCATTCTCAGAGTCCAGGAAAACACATTCTAATTCTTGATTAGAAAATGTGTCTTTTGAGTTGGGATTACTTTGGTCATCCCCTATAATACTTGTCTCATCCTCTTCAACTTTTGATTTGTTTGATGCCTCATGTGATTTATCAGCATGTATGTCTCTGAACTCCTCTGAACTTGGTTCTAGCTCATCTCTTTGAGCCCAGATATCAGTATAGTGAATACCAGTAGATCGACTTGAAGAAGCTGGAGGACCATCTGTAGTACAATTTTCAGACCCCTCAACTTGGTATGTGATCTCCTCGAAACGGCCATGAACGGCTGCGCAGCCATCTCTGGAACAATGAAAAAATTGTAGCTTCTTAGCTGATTTGCTGTTTGATGACACATAATCAAAGAAGGTGCCACCAGAAGCACAAATGAAGCAGAGACTTTCACTTGTGCACTCTGGATTTTCCTCTGTTATGGGTCCAGTTTTCCACTCTGGGACCAAGTCTGCTATTTCACTATCTATCATGTCTGCTATTTTCGTTACATCTTGGTCAGTTATGTCCAGCTCAGCCACCATTTCATTTGCTACACTCAATGCTGTATCGGTCTCTATGTCAAATGGGAAGTAGATGTTTCGAACTCGACCTAGAACAATGGATAATAAAATCATCAAAAGGCTTAAAAACTTCAAGAACGCAATAATAAGATGGAAATATACCAACCTTCCTTATCTGCCATTCTAAGTCTGAGAAAAATGCCATCATCTTCTCTTCTCCTGCCTTTGATTACAGTATCAGCTTCAGCCAAGTAATCGTCTTCTTCACATTCAAAGAGATCAATTTCACTGGTTAGCTCAGATTCTGGCCCATAACCACTGAGATAGTCAGTGTACTCATTGATTGAGTTGTTACTGCTGTGAACTCCATTAAGAGGTTGTCTATATAAAGAGGTTACTTCATAGCAATCTCTTTGATATCGAAGTGATCTCATGTCAGACCCGTAATCATCGATTTGGAGAAAAGGGTCTTTCAGAAGTTCTTTTGCAGAAAGTCTAAGAGACACGGTTGCTAAGCATTTCTCCACAAATTGTCTAACCTCAGGATCCTTTACTTTGTAGAGAGACTCTGGTTTCTTTCCCTGTAGGGAATATGCATGTATCTGAATAAAGGACTTAATAAAAAAGGGTATTTAAAGCAACAAGGAAATATAATTTTGGTTCTTACAGAGACAACTTTCTTGTAGATTTGAGCAGGATGGGAGCATTCACTGTAAGGATATTCAAATGTCACCATCTCCAAGATGCACATTCCAAAAGAGTATATATCAACTAATTCATTATAATCCTCTTCATACACTTCCGGAGCCATAAACTCTGGTGTGCCTGAATTCAAAGAAGAAAGAAGGAAACATATAGAGAACCAGAGTCTTAAACTAATTGAGTCATATATGCAGATAACATCATAACATAGTGGCACTTGAAACAATATACAAACATGTATATAATAAAATCCATATCAAAGAGTCCATGCGAAACAAAGAGTCCATCTATCTAGTTTAGAGCAAGTCCCTGAAGGTAGAGAACATAAGAAAATTAACATATTTGTAATTGATGAAAATATTTCTACCTACCAACGCAACGAGCAGCGTTAGATTTGCGAAGAATCGCAGCGAGGCCAAGATCACCAATTTTGACTTCCCCTTGATTGCCATTGATGAAAATGTTGTCACATTTGAGGTCTCTGTGGATCACAGGAGGATCATGACTGTGAAGATAAAGGAGCCCTTCCAAAATCTGCCTGCACCAATGCTTCACAGCTCTAATGTTAACTCTTTTGTGTTTCAACCTGTACCTGCTCAGACCAAAAAAAAAATTGAAATTATTCAACATCAAGAGTTAGTAAAAGAATACCAAAAAGGACCTGCGAATATATATATAGTAGTTGTGAAGAAGGCTTACTGTCTGAGAGTGCCAGAGGTGAACATCTCAGTGACGAAGTTAATATGCCTATTAGCAGTATCAACCCAGGAAGTATAGAACTTCATGATGTTTTTGTGTTTCAAGGTTTTGAGAAGATGAATTTCACAGTATAATCTCTCAAGATCTTCAGGATTCTGCAGAAAATCGTAGAGCTTCACTTGATTCCATGCTACTTCTATCCCTTCATACTCATCGAATGCTCTGTAACTGCACAAACGAATACACCCACATATTAACAAGATAAAAATGAAAACTTCAAACAAGTTCACTTCAAACCAAAGCAGATCTGTGTAGGCTTAAGGGTATGATCCGTACACTGTCTTTGAAGCCCCTTTGCCAAGAATTTCGTTATACTGCCAACACAAAGTTAAAAAACCCAGAATCAAAATGGAGAAACAAAAAAAAAAAATATATATATATATATATAGAAAGAGCGAGGCAAGGGTGAGTAAACGAGAGGGTATTGGATATATACTCTTCCATATCTTCCAGTGGGATCAACTTCAACGAACTCCGAGTCCTCTGCGTCAAAACTTGCAGAAGCATTCATGCCTCTTTTTTATTCTTATCTGTTCTGCTTAGTCAGTTAGTTTTATCTGCAAAAGGCTTTTAGCAAACTCCCTCTCGTGTGCGCAGAAGAAAGAAAGAAGAAGAGGGTGGTTGCAATCAATGCATATGGAAATGGAAGGATTGAGAGGAACTTATGATGAATATACTTTTTTTGGCTATCCGTGAAGTGAGAGAACAGAGAAACTGAGGAAGGAAGCCAGAGAGAGAGAGTGAGGGAGGGAGGGAGAGCTTAGGAAGGTCCATCTAAAGGACAAAGTTAATTTGCCCACTACCCCAGAGACAACTAGGCAGTAGGCAAAGATTTCACAAGCAGAATCTGCCTAAAACTGAGGGAAAATCCTTTTAAAAACAACTTTTAAAATATGAAAAGATAAAAAGTTGTTTTGAATTTGTATAATTCCGTAGAAGTATTAGTATCTAAATTGTGTTTATTGAAATTAAAAAGAAATGACATAAATACCTTAATTAAATCTCATTTTTTCTATATTTTGTCATCTCTCACTCTCCTTCTAATTCAATGTCAAGAGTCTGGCAATGGCGATAGTTGCCTCAGCCCTCTCTAGCAACGGCGGCCTCCTCTAGCAACGACAAAGAAGAAGAAGAAGAAGAAGGGGCATGAAGATTTGGGTGGAGGTGGTGCCTTCACTTCTTGAATTCCCTTGGAGATCTTCTGGCACTCCCAAGCTTAACACAATCCCAGAGGAAGATCTGGATTTTCAAGAAGAATATGTGATCTCAGAAGTTGCAAATTTTCACAAGTTCTGATAGAGGTTTCACAAATTTGAATAAAGTTTTTATAAGTTTTTAAAAGAATTTCACAACTTCTTCAAAGAATTTCACCAGTTGCAGATCAAAATTCACATAAGTTCTGATAGAGCTTTCACAAATTCGAATAAGGCTTTCACAAGTTCTTAAAAGAATTTCATAAGTTGTAAATCAAAATTCACACAAGTTCTGATAGAGGCTTCACAGATTTAAATAAGGTTTTTACGAGCTCTTAAAAGACTTTCACAACTTTCTCAAAGAATTTCACAAATTGTAAATTAAAATTTACAAGATTTGATAAGGATTTTCACATATTCTAATAGAGGTTTCACAAGTTCGGATAAGGTTTTCACAAGCTCCGGAAAGAATTTCACAACTTCTTCAAAGAATTTCACAAGTTGCAAATCAAGATTCAAAATATTTGATAAGAGTTAGAGGTTCACAGGTTCGAATAAAATTTTCACAAGTTCTGAAAAAAAATTCACAAGTTGCAAATCAAGATTCACAATATTTGATAAGAGTTTCACAAATTCTAACAGAGATTTCACAAATTCAAATAAGGTTTTCACAAGTTCGTAAAAAATTTCCAGCACTTTCTCCAAGAATTTCACAAGTTACAAATTAACATTCACAGGATTTGATAAGGGTTTTCATATTTTCTAATAAAGGTTTCACAGGTTTAAATACCAACAAAACCTGCCAACTCAAATCTCCCAACTTTCTGTCGATGATTTTGTCAGCGATGAACCTACCCTGCACTTTCTAGATACTCCTTGCACTTTCTAGATAAGATTCAAAACAACAAAAATCTCCCAACTCAAATCAAAACCTGAAATCCCAAATTCAAAATAATCACCTTTAAATCCTTGTCATGCTTGGAATCCTCAGGATAACATCATTCCTCCTTCACTCCTTCAATGCCCCCGATTTTCTTGAATAGGACATTTAGCTGGTGGCACCGGAGAGCTCTTGCTACATGTGCCTGAACGATTTTGACAGCAGGAATGAGATTCGACGGCTCACAAAATACTGTTGTCGTTGAAGGCTGCTGTTGCTGGAGACGTTGTCATGAGCTAGAGGACGAGGATGGAGAAGATGAAGGAGGGAGGGAGAGGAGAGGGGAAGTTTTGATAAAGTGAAGGGCAACTGGGTCTTTCCTATTTAATTTTAGTACGGATAGTTCGAGTGCTGGTACCTTTACAGGAATATGCAAATTAAGATCACTTTTATGTCTTTTCACTATTTTAGAGTTATTTTTCAGAGATTTTCCCTAAAACTTAAAAACACATATAATTTAATGTATTGCGGGTAGTTATGAAGAATAAATATGGGCAAGAAAATAGAAAATACTTTATTTAAGTGAAACCACATAAAATCCGAAACTTCACTGCATCTCTTAAGTGAAAATTAAATTAAATTGTATGGGTGAAAAAATAATAATTTCTTTATTTTATTTCTCTTGTGAATCATCTTATTTATCTTATAAATGCCTTTTATTTATCTTATAAATTTTCTTATTTCTCTTGTCAATAGCTAAAATGCTCTTAACTCCATGTGTTATTTCAAATTTCTTTATTTATGTTGTAAATTTATTTATTTATCTTATAAATACTCTTATTTGTCTTATAAATCTTCTTATTTATATTGTAAATAATTAAAATGCTCTTTTGAACCTATTGGTTTCTTTTGATTCCTTTTGTTTTTGTAAATGTCTACTTTTGTCTTGTAAATGTTCTTATGAAAAAGGGTTAGGTAGCAAATTTGCTTTGGAAGCATGGGTCTAGGAGCAATGTTGTCTTGGAAGATTTTCGGGTCTCAATGTCGCCTCGAAAGTTTCAAAACGTAACAATGTTACCTTTTTCAGTTAAAAAATTAACAGTCAGCGTTAATTTTTTAAAAGTCAGCGTTTGTTTTTTAACGGAAAATTGCAATATTACTATGTTTTGAAACTTTTGATTCGACATTGAGACCCAAAAAACTTAGAGGGCAACATTACTCCTGAGCCCATACTTCCGAAATAAATTTACTACTTAGCCCTTTGAAAAATAAATAAAGGACATAATTATCTTTTAATCCATAAAATTTAATTTCATTTTAATTTTAAAAAAATATTGAGAAATGTCCGAAATATTTGGGTCGTCTAAAATATAATCTCACCTAGCGGGATTGGTGAAATTCTCCCCAGTAAAATTCACTCGCACTGTATTTTCAATAACGTGATCGCATGATTATGTGCATGTTTGGGAATATTTATTTTTTGAATATAAGTGTTTATTAAGTAATTTGAGATAAAACTCCTCTCACATACTTACCTCGTATACCATAAATTACGATTTATAAACTCTTATTACCAAAAAAATAAGTTATTCCAAACCAACACTAAGTGTGTGTTTAGTTGGGCTTATTTTTGGACAATAAGTCCTTATTAAGCAAGCCGAGATAAAAATCCTCTTACATACTTACCTCATATACTATAAATCAAGATTTATAAACACTTATTGTCCAAAAATAAACTATTCCAAACAAGTACTAACACTATATAGGGTTAATAAACAATGATTTACTTTACTTACCGTACAGTCGGATGACCTTTTTTTTTTGGGAGAATGACAGTGAAGTCCCAAGGAAGAGGAGAAATGAAGAAATGGTCCCTATAGATTGCAAAATGAAAAAATGGTCACATGGAGTTGTCATTAACAACTCCAGGAGCTTGTATTGACAACTCCATGGGGCCATTTTTTCATTTTGCAATCTATAGGGACTATTTTTTTATTTTATTTCTTGTATGGGACCTAAGTGTAAATCTCCTTTTTTTTTTTTTTTATAGATCCTCTAATCTAGTAATCTTCCACCACGCTTGGCAGACAAAAACTGACAAAGCAGCCGTCGCTATCGAAAGCGTGCTGCTTTCTATCTCATCACGAGCTGGAAAACCAAAACGAAACGCCTCATGTCATACTCATGTATGCATGGACCAACCAAAGTTGGAGGCTTTTTGGTTTTATTAATGTTTGAACAAATATTTTATTTGACATTAGGCGCTAGATGGAATTTTGGGATCTGGCTTTCGTCCTATACTTTCTGATATCCACTGCCCTGCTGTACTTGAAGCAACAATCAGCGTGTTTGTTTCAGTCTTTTGAGGGGGAATCGGATTTCAACATTGTTCAATTGGACTTGAACAGTATTTTGATTAAAAGTGAGTGTTTGTTTCAACGATTGGATTTAAGGTGAAAAAAGTCATAAGTTTGAAAAATTCATAAACCTCAAAATGAAACTTATTAGAGTTTATGTGTCTGTATGTGCATAAAAAAATATTGATAGGAGTATTTTCATATTTTTGGGGATCAATGAGGTACTCAAAATCACTTCTAATCACAAAAATTTTATGAAAAATGTTCTAAATAATTTTTTCTTTCTTTAGATAGTAATCTTCTGCTAATTAGAGAATACTTTGGGATAAGAGTTTAAACAAATTTTGAGTTTTGTTAATATATGATTATAGAAATGTAGAGAATAATTTAATCAATTTATATTTATTATTTAGTTGTTTTATGATTTTATAATCAATTTTTTTTATAAACATGTCATAAATTACTTTCTATATAGTATTTTTACCCATTAAATTTAGTTTAAATAATTTATTTGGATTATTGGAGGTATTATTGAGATTTTAATCGGTTTATTTTGTTAGATTTTGAGCTATGTGAAAATATAAGTTAGGATTTAATATTTAAATTAGAGTTTGATATGGTTTATAAGATTTAAGCTTGAGGTGCACAGTAGAAAAGACTTTTGAAATGTATCAATTTAAATTAGAGTTTGATATAATTTTATTAAAATTGTACCATTGCCAAATTTTCAAAGTTAATTTTTGAGAAAATTGTGAAAAAATCCCTTCGTGTGTAGATATCTTCCTAAGTCCCATTGACAATTAAGTTACCAATGATGACTTTTTTCACAATTATCCCTTCATTTTTTTCTTTTTTCATAATTTTTTCAATTTTTTTTTAATTAATACAAAAGTCACTTATTCAAAATTCAAACCAAACATCCTAACTTTTACATAAGTTACTTTAAGTTACTTATCTAATCGCTAATCAAAACACTCATCATTTTACTCAATCTAACTTTTTTTCAATCTTAAGATTCCATAAGTTTAAGTAAAAATAAGTTATTTATCCAATCGTTAAAACAAACACACCCATGTGTTTGGTGGGAAATAGGGTGTGTTTGTTTTGGTGATTGGATAAGTAACTTATTTTTACTTAAACTTATGAAATCTTAAGATTGGAAAAAAGTTAGATTGGGTAAAATGATGAGTGTTTGGATTAGCGATTGGATAAGTAACTTAAAGTAACTTATTAAAAGTGAATGATGTTTGGTTTGATTTTTGCGTAAGTGGCTTTTGTATTAATTAAGAGAGAAAAATGAAAAAATGAAGGGATAATTGTGAAAAAAGTCCTCATTGACAACTTAATTGCCAATAGGATCTAAGAAGATATCTACACACGGAGGAATTTTTTCACAATTTTCTCAAAAATTAACTTTGAAAATTTGGTAATGGTACAATTTTAATAAAATTATATCAAACTCTAATTTAATTGGTACACTCCAAAAGTCTTTTCTACTATGTACCTCAAGCTTAAATCTTAAAAATTATATCAAACTCTAATTTAAATATTAAATCCTAACTCATATTTTCACATAGCTTAAAATCTAACAAAATAAATCAATTAAAATCTCAATAATACCTCCAATAATCCAAATAAATTATTTAAACTAAATTTAATGGGTAAAAACACTATATAGAAACTAATTTATGACATGATTATAAAAAAAATTGATTATAAAATCATAAAACAACTAAATAATAAATCTAAACTGAATAAAATTAATTATTAATTATTCTCTACATTTCTACAATCATATATTAACAAAACTCAAAACTTGTTTAAACTCTTATCCTAAAGTATTCTCTAATTAGCAGAAGATTACTATCTAAAGAAACAGAAAATTACTTAGAACATTTTTTATAAAAGAAGTTTTGTGATTAGAAGTGATTTTGAGTACCTCATTGATCTCCAAAAATATGAAAATACTCCTATCAATATTTTTTATACACACACAGGCATATAAGCTTCAATAAACTTCATTTTGAGACTTATAACTTTTTCCAACTTATGACTTTTTTCACCTTAAATCCAATCGCTGAAACAAACATCCATTTTATACTTTTTACTGTTTAAGTCCGTTTGCGTCACTGTTTAAGTCCAATTGAGGGCGCAAACGCCCAACCAAACATGCACAAAATCTAGACAGTTTGTTTGTTAAATTGTATGGACGGTGATGAGGGGCAACCAATTGAAACGACGCCGTTTTGAATACTTATCCTCACTGTTGAATTTATTTGTAAATATTAGTGTGTGTTTGGTATTACTTAGTGTATGTTTGGTCGTGCTTATTTTTGGATAATAAATCCTTATTACGCAAACCGAGATAAAACTCTTCTCACATATTTATTTTGTATACCGTGAATCACGATTTATAAGCACTTATTGCCTAAAAATAAGCTATTCCAAGCGAGCACTGTCAATAAACACTTATTACGTAAATCGAGATAAAACTCCTCTCACATACCTACCTCATATACTGTAAATCACGATTTATAAACATTTATTGTCTAAAAACAAACTATTCCAAACAAACACTTAGCAATCCTTTTGATTCACATTTCTTTTCTCTTCTTTCTCCCAAGAGAACCAGAACGCGTCAGGCTTTTTGGTGCCAATATCCCTTTCTTCTGCCTGAAACTGTGAGGGAAAATCTAAGTGGATGGGAAAAGCTTTTAGAGGAAATCGAAGGAGGTGGAAAAAGCTTTTAGAGAAGAGGAACAATAAGGGAGAGTATGGGATCAAAGATTGACGAATAAAAAAAGGGTAAAGGTGCATCCAGCAAATCAAATTATTTTTGAAGGTGCAATCAGTACCCTAAAGTATTTTTTGAGGTGCAATCAGCATCCTAGAGTATTTAAAGGTGTAATCAGCACCCTAAACTATTTTTAGAGGTGCAATCAGTACCCTAATGTATCAAAAATGGAACAATCACACCCTTTCACTAACAGAATACTAACTCCGTTTGCTAAAGTTCAAATTTTGGAGGTGCAATTGCTCTATTTTTACTACATTAGAGGCAAAATTGCAGCCTTAAATATTGAAAGAAAATAGTGTGTTAGCAAACGGAGTTAGTATTTTGTTAGTGAAAGGGTGTAATTGTTCGATTTATAATATATTAGGGAACTGATTGCATCTCCAAAAATAGTTCAGGATGCTGATTGCACCTTTAAATACTCTAGGGTGCTGATTGCACCCAAAAAATAGTTTAGAGTGATATACTTTATGGTGCTGATTGCACCTCTAAAAATAGTTCGGGGTGCTAGATGCACCTTTACCCATAAAAAAATAATCTTTTATCAAATACCCACATATTTCTTGATATTTTTCATTTAGTTTTTACATTTATGTGTTTTTTTTAATAATGTAACTCGATAATCTCAAAAGTTGATGATACTGGATACTGTTCTTCTGTGTGTGTATATATTTCTATTGTAGACATAGAATCTTTTTCTTAGTTTAGTTTATGTGAACTTTAGTGATGCGCCTGTTGCAGTTTTTTTGTTTTTTATTTGATGTGAACTTGTGTATATATAAAGTCTTTTTTATTAGTCTAGTTAATATATTTCTACATTTCTGTTTTGATTTCCTGTTCATATATTTTATGTTCTTAATATATTTCTATGTTTCATTTTGTATATATGTATGCATTGCTTTTGAAACCATAATTTTTATATTTTCGTTGTCAGTTTATATTTATATCAGGTGCATATTTGTCAATTTTGCATATGGATATAAATTTGACTCATATACTTAATCTTGAATTTAACAATATAGAAGAAGCATTGGAATTTTGGAGAGTATATGGCAAAAGAATTGGTTTTGGTGTTCAAAAACAGAGTTTTAACAAGAGCAGAAAAAATAATTCAAAATATTCCTCTTATCTATATGTTTGTCACAAAGAAGAGGTGAAGAAACCATAAATTCGTGATGTGAAAACTAGGAAGCCTAGAGAAGAGATGTGAATAGATTGTAAAGCAAGAATGAAAGTTAAAGAATTAAATAAAAAGTACAAAATAAATGAAGTTTTCTTGGATCATAATTATCCTTTTCAACCTCTTGAAGCTGTTCATCTGTTTGCATCATTTTGAGGATTAATGCCAGCTCAACAATATGAATTAGAAAATGATGAAAAGGTTGGGATTAGTCAAAAATCAGCATTCAATTTGCAAAGCCAATATGCAGGAGGTCGAACCAATATAGGATATACAAGAGGTGATGTTAAGAATTATCTTAATTCAAGAAGGCAACAAGTCATGAAATACTAGGAAGCTGAATGTATATTTGGGTATTTTGAGCGCCAATTAGTAGAACATCCATCTTTTTCCCATGATCATCAAATGGATCAGAGGAGCAAATAACAAATGTATTTTGGGCTGATACATAAATGTTGGTCGACACTATGCTTGCTTTGGTGAAGTAATTTCACTTGATACAACTTATTGCACAAATCGTGACCATAGACCTCTTGTACTCTTCTCTGGCTTTAACCATTACAAATGAGGGGTAATATTTGGAGTGGCATTGTTATATTATGAGACCATTAAAAGTTTCAAATGGCTCTTTGAGACCTTTTTGTGCACACACAAAAGTGCAAGGCCGCTAACTATGTTTACCAACCAAGATGCTGCTATGTCACGTGCATTAAGAGAGAGCTCCAAGTATAAGTGTATACCACACAATAAGGGAAACATTGACATAAGCTCCTTAGCAAATTTTTTGTTACAGGAGCTGACCCAATAATCACCAATCAGTCTATGAGCACATGAACTCAGTATTCAAGACATCATCTTGCATGTTAAAAGTTGCATGTCTTCCACAAACATGGGAATCCCTCACAGTTTCCTTTCTTCAAATAACTTTTCCATGTGCCAAATGCACTATTAGCAGAGAACAAGTTTTCTGGGGGGGAACCCACTGACTGAAAAGTTCCTTTGAATGTTCAAAATTCCAAGTATATGACACTGCTATAGCTATACAATTATAGTATAGCCATGTTTGAAAGTTGAGTTTGGTGGGACCATACAAGATTTTAGTTAAGAGAACAAATGTGTCTATTTATTTATCACAAAATTATATGTGCTCTAGCAATATAATCATAAACTAGGACTTGCATAAGCTGTACCTCTTACTCATCATAAAAATGTTGTTTTACATTATAGTATTACCACTCGTGCTCCCTCCACCTTCCAACCTATACCTGAACACATGAATTATGGTCTTAGTGCTCCCTCCATCAATAAAGATCGCAAATTTTGTTATCATAGAATTGGACAAACTAATTCCAGAGAAGATTGCATAACATATGAAGAAAGGAAGGGCGATCGAGATCGAAACAAAAACAAAACAGTTGGACCTAGAAATTCTCCTATAATTGTGGGAAATGAGACCCGAGTGGCCACTACGGCGAAGATGAAGCTTAATCGGATTCAGATCCATTTGTCTAGATTTGGTCAATGGGTGGATTGCACGAATTTGAGCTATGCATTTCAAACCGTTTGGCTTGCTCTGAATTCGATGGGTTTATAAATTGCACGAATGCGTATCGCAACAGGAAAGTGGAAATTGAACCAGCAGTTTTGATAATAAAAAAAATACGTCGTTTCAAGTAAAGGAGGGCATCGGATGTTAAAAGGTATAGGAGGAAAGCCCGGGTCCGGAATTTTGGGGTGCCAATGGATTTTTGGCCAACATTGCCTTCTACTTCATGAAAATCTCATGAAATGGCTCATTTCTTCTTCCTCCTCCTCCTCTTTTATATACTTTCCCCTCTTTCGTCTTGTCCTCTCTGTTTGAGTTATAGGTGGCCAAGCAAATCTAGAGTTAGGAGTTAGGATCACGGCGAGAAGAAGGGTGGTGATTATAGAGATGCAAGTGAGGCAGGATCAACTTGGTAGTTCCCATTTTGCCACTCTTCATTGTAAACTAATTTTGTTCACTTGTATATCAAGGCTGCTTTATATGGAGCAACTTTTATTGTAGGGTTTGCTATCTTTGATCGTGCAACTTTCAAATCATTGGTTATTACTTATTAGTATTTGATCTTGACAACTTCACAATTCATAATATTACTCCCTCCGGTCCTAATTATAGGACATATTTACCTAACTTTGGAGAAATTAAGAATAGTAGTTAAATTAGTTAATTTTATTTATTTTCCTAAAATGCCCTTATTTAATAAAGATAATTTAGATATACTATATGAATCTACCTTAAGCAATGAAAAAGTGTGCTGGCGGCAACCAACAGTACTGTGTTGCTTAAGGTAGGAGTATGAAGCAGATAAACTCACATGAAGCGTGAAAAAACATAGGTGTATTATAAAATTATTATTATGCTTCATTATTATTGAGAAAGTATTAATAGGGGTATTTTGGGAAGAAATTGACAAAAATTAAAATTTTGTCCTATAATTAGGACCAAAATCAACTATCAAATGTTGTCCTATAATTAGGACCGGAGGGAGTATTATTTTTTAATTTAAAAAAACAAAAAGAGTGGGTTTAAGTACTCACTTCGATTCTTAATATATAACTTATCTATGGAGTTAATTTCGGTCCAAAATATAAAATATTTATTTTTTATATTTATCAATATTTCCTGATTTACCTTTATTAATGCTCTTTCAGCAATAATTTAGGAGGACAAAGAATTAAAGAAGATGACTGGGGTGTTTTAGAAAATACATGTATTATTAACTAACTTATTTAATATAATCAAATTAGGTAAATATGTCTTATATTAAGGACCAGAGATAATACTTTTTTTTTTGAAAAATTGCACTAGGGTCCCAAATTGGGAAAAATACTACTAAAAGGTCCCTTAAAACCTCTAATTTGTAGGCAAGTCCCATGAGATTTTTTAGTAATATAATCGAAATGTCAAAAGACATAAGTACTCTTAGTATTAGCTGCCTCACCTATCAGTAGCCACCCATAGACTTGTAATTGACATTTATGGACTTGTCAATTGGTTTTTCCATTAATAAGTCCATAGGCTCATGTTGACCTGTGAAGCAGCTAACGCTAAAAGTAATTGGGTATTTTAACATTTCAATTATATTATCCAAAAGTTTTATAAGATTTGCCTACAAATTAGAGAATTTAAGCAATCTTTTAGTAATATTTTTCGTAGCTTGGGAACTCAATGTAATTTTTCTTTTTCTTTTTTTTCATTTTGGTCAATAGGGAATGCGCGTGGGGATTGAAAAAGGGATAGGCATGGAGATGATGAATATAGACCAAGCACACGCCCTTAACAAGGGCGGGTGCCAACTACCAGCACCACGCCCAAGGACGGTGCCAGTCAGTCACTCACACACGAGGCCAAAGGCTGCAACCTTATGGTATTGTGTGCTTTAATATTTATCTCTTTACGCCACGTACAAATCAACAAATCAATCTTCTGATCATGCATATATTTAGGAAAATACCGGCATATCATACATGTATTATACTGGGGTTTTTTAGGGATTTGAGGAAATGAATAGAATAGACGATAGATCGAAGATCATCGCAGGATTGTGCGACAACGATACAACGTGATGAGGTGTTAGGTAATTCTTTTGATCTTATTTATAAATAATTGTTTTTAATTGTGTAAAACAAACTTATAATTAAAAATAATAAGTATGTCAAAAATGCATTGTTTTCTTTTTCATATATGCCATTATTTATGAAAAGAGTATAGGAGAGAGAATATATAAAAAATATGAGAGATAATATATATAAGATATGAAAAAGAATGAATATTAAATAAAGGTAAAATAAAAAAAAGAAGTTTATATTTTTAAATAAAAAATAAAAATTGTTTATAAAAAGAATAAACCCTATCAAAAAAAGAATTACATATAAATAAGATAGGAGGGAGTAATAAGCAAAGGTGTGTCCCTATCTTCCTTCCACTTCACACGGACAGAAACTCTCGGGCCTCTTGTTGCTTCGTTATGTGTTTGATAGTGCCACGAGTGGCCCCTAAAATATACCCTCCCTTTTTTTTTTTTTGAAAAAAAATAGGCCGACTTCTTATGATATCCTGACCATTTTTTATTATGTGGAATATAAAAACCCAGTTGCATTATTTGTGATTTATAAAAAGGCATGATTTATTTAAAAATGTCGGTATTTTATATGAACAGGAGTGATATCGGATACAATAATGAGGGAGAATGGCGTGGGAAAAAATGAGAATGATGGAAGAGGAATGAAAGGGAAAAGACTTGAGAGTAAGTATTAAGTGAGGTTAAGATGATTAGAGATTATGATGAAGAGAGTAGGTGCGTTGCTTTAGTGGGCATTTTTTTTTTGGTTGCCATTGCTTTAGTGGGCATTTAGGTGCATTGAACCATATATATATATATATATATGTATATGAGGATTCTCATAAGTCAAAACAAACACTTGCTTTATTCTCTCCAAACATCCTTTTATGCGCCTCATACACCCTGCTGTTTCTTTTTCATATATATATATATACTTATCTCATTGATTTTCAGCACACCAATCATTCATCCACACTTACTCCAAATATGGTGTATCCACGCTTTCTATTGCTAGTCTACAATTTAAAATTTATAATAAATTATAGAGAAGGGTTGTATCTAACACCCTAAATTTTTTTTTAAGTAGCATTCAATATCTTAAAATAATTTTTAGTGTTAGTTTATTATACTTTTAAAGTATGTCTTTTATCAAGAGCAATGATGACCCTACTAGTAGGGTGCTGTGTGATACTGAAAAAAAAAATATTTTGAGGTGGTTAACTCACAAAAAATATTTTGTCAATAGATATTGGATGCAACTTAAACTTAAATTATTCTCCAACATATAGGACAAAGTTGCATTATATAGGTTTTAAATATGAGATAAAGTTGACTTTTTTTTATAGATTAATGGGACTAAATAAGTTACATAATCATATTTATGTTGTATATCGTTAGATTATATTTCAGTTTATAAGTTAGAAAAAATAGTTTAGAGAAAAATGATAAATATATTTTAAAGTAATGTAATTCGCTTTTTTAATATCTCCAAAAAACAAATCAATTATATCTTATCTTTAAGATTGGAGGGAATATTGTTTAGGGTCAGGATTTAAGTTTGGTCTTAACGATTTCACTTAGGAGTTAGGAACAATATAGTCCTTAAATAAATTTTAGGTTCAAGGTTAAACAGGAAGCATTACAATAAAGTGATGTTGTTTAAAACTATTAAAAATGTTAATAGTTAATGTCAATTTATTTAATAATTAATATTAATTTTTTAATGGGATGAAGCAATATTCCTATCTTTTGAAATTTTTGGGACCACAGTGACTTACGAGCAAATTTATATCCTAACTCTATTATTTATTTTTTGAGACATTAACTCTATTGTTTATGTATTCATAAACTACCAACAATAAAACTCATTATCCATATATTCTCTTAATGCAACAAAAATTATAATAAAGTTATCCGATTTACAGCAAGGAGTGCCTCCATTTCATAATGTCTCCATTCCCTCTCCATTTAAATTAGACGGTGCCGTTTTGTTATTAGGTGGAATCTCATCCATTTATTTTAAAGTCTAATCTTGACCATCGCTTGACTAAGGAGACTCAGCGCTCACCTTCGTCTCTTCCCTCTTGCCGCTCTATAGATGTTCCTCATCAGCATTTTTCAATTGTAAACATCATCATCGCCGCCCTCCGTCCCCAACGGAGACTTCTAAATGTTTGAAGGTCTTCGTTATGGATTTAACCCTCATTTTCGGTTGATCATAAAGAGCTTTGGAGCTTAACATTTACAAACACTCGACAGATCTAGCTTATGGTTTTTGGAATCTGACTTTAATACACTGTATGATTCACTCAGGATTGGTTACTGATTGTCGAATGAGAAGATTTAAATAATGAAATTCTTGTACGCAAAAAAAAAGAAAAAGAAATTCTTGTCTTTTGGGTATTCTACCCAAAACGAACAGGAGCGGCTGAAATATATTTGCAACACCCAATGGCTGGATTTTCTTTTTGGGACCTGAAACCCAGCAGCTGGGTTGAGTAAAGGAAATCACCAACTTTTGTTTTATAAGGAAATGTATAAATATATTTTTGACGAGAGATTGATGGGTACAAGGAATCAGCCCAAGTTTTACAATAAAACGACACCGTATGATTGAAATGGAGAGGCAACGGAGACGTTCCGTGCCGTCCAATTTATGGGTTCACTCTGGTACACGTCTGCAGTGCGGGTCAATTTTCCTTACATTTGTTCAAAAATGTTGTACTACTCTGGTCCTATTTATAAGTCCAGTTTTACTATCTTAAAATTGGACTTATAAATAGAACCAGAGTGGTATATAATTATCTCAATAATCCAAAGCTTCGAGTGGATTTGTAATTAATATAACAAATGTAATTTTTCATCAAAAAAAAAAAGTAATAATACATAGAACTTAGGACCCTAAGAAGCATAACTCCGCAAGCAAACAACGCTAGTTGAACATGTATGTAGTTATATAAGTGTTCATTTGGAAGAGCTTATTTTTGGGTAATAAGTGTTTATAATTCATGATTCACGGTATACGAGGTAAGTATGTGAGAGGAGTTTTTTCTCGGCTTGCGTAATAAGGGTTTATTTCTCAAATTTAAGCTCTTCCAAACACACCTTAAGTAGATCTTAAACTTGAACAACAGGCGCGTTTTTATTGGCAAAAAAAAAAAACACGTGGGTTTTTGGGTCAACTAACGTGGGGTTTCATCCGAAAAAAGCTTATGTATCCTAGCTCTGATCCAGCTGTAGCCTTAATCCTTGAAACGGACAGACAATTAGAAGGTTAAATAGATAATCCTAAGATAGACACAGACAAATTAATTTCAGATCCGAACATGGCTAAGTTTAGTATATAATGTGCGGTATAAGGTCGGGACAAAATATGAACCTAGGAAACTACGAGAGCCTCGTCAAGGATTTTGATACCCACACATAACATTGATTAATTACTCATATACTATAATACAAAACAATCACAAATTTTATTTTAAGTTTCTTGACTCAAACATTTTAATGTCACACACACTTTTAAGTAATTTCATGAATTCCCCAATTTGACTAATTAAGATATACATTTAGAATACATTCGATCGTTAAAAATGAACCCTCCATCTTCTTGTAGTGATTAGGTTTTGAACCCTCCATCTTCCCTTTTTCATTCTATTATTTATTTGTAACCGAGTTATTGTTCTTGTTGTCTTGTTTGAACATAATATATATAATTATTTTTTAAAAAAATGAGCCGTCATTGATTTTTTTCTTTTTGCTAAGGAACAGTTATTGAGTTTGTGCATGGTAATATCTCCACGGAATAAGTGCATGTAAAGCCCTTACTGTGGAAAGACCACAGAAGAATGAGTGGGCCCCGACGAGTATTCACGGGAAGTTGCATTGGGTAAAAGTAACGATATAGAGAGGAACAAGTGAAGATCTGTAAAATAATGGCTGGAGAGGCGATCGGTAGCTCTGGGGAACGAGGAGTCGAGCGTCATGGTAATGAAGAAGAAACTGATCTCCTGGTACATAGTAGGAAGAAGGTCCGCATAAAGACAAAGGAGAATGGTGAGGAGGAAGTTATTACTACTGATGCATCTTCAGAAAATCCTATCTCATACAGGGATAAGGTGCTGAATCTAGAAGAGAGGGTTAAACAAGCTACAGATAGGGGTAATGCAATGATGGACGCTGCATGGAAGGATTACATTGATGGGTTGAAAGGGTACTTTGCCGGGTCAGAATCTACGCCAGAGTCCGCTAATCTACATACAGAAGATGGGAAACGTCGAGATCGATGCCCCACACTTAAAGTTACACAAGAAGAGTATGAAGCCTGGTGTGCTCCATGGAGGAAATCCTTGATTATTAAGCCGCTGGGCATTAACATTCCCCTGTTTCGGATGCGTCAAAAGTTGGAAAATCTCTGGCAGTTTGAGGCACCCTTCAAACTTCTAGATTTGGAGAATGGATACTTCATAGCGTCCTTTACAACTGAAGAGGATCTAAACTTTGTATATCAGGAGGGTCCTTGGATGGTTGCAGATCACTATTTACTGGTGCAACGGTGGAGGCCGAACTTCGATCCATGGAATGCATGGAATCAACGAAAAGTAGCTGCATGGATACGTATTCGGTCAGTGCCTGTAGAGTTTTACAATTATGAATCGTTGTTTCGTCTGGGTGGAATGATTGGAAGAACGCTTAAGGTCGATTTGGCTACGTCATTAAGCTCACGAGGACGGTTTGCGCGAGTCTGCGTGGAGATTGATTTGAGGTTAGAACTCCTTTCTCATTTAAAAATCTTTGGGCGGACGTTTGTTCTGGAATATGAAGGTTTGCATTTGGTGTGTTTCAACTGTGGAATCTATGGCCACCGTCAAGAGGAGTGTCCTTCATTACCGATGGCTCATCCAGGTCAGTCTCAGAATTTGAAGCGATCCTCTGTTTCGACTGAAACTGCAACGGATCCTGTTTGTAATGAGAGTGGTGGTATCGTTCTAAGAGAAACGGCAGGGGTCGAGGTTGAGCATGCTGCTGGGTCGAAAACTGATCCCTTGAAACGTACCCGGGGGAAGTGCGAAGCAGAGAAGCAAGCGGAGTTGTTCGGTGGGGACCCTGCGGTGCCGGAGATCAAGTTTGGCTTGGAAAATCTTCATAAGCGTCAGTTTTGGAAACGTAATCTTGGACCCGATATTCAGGGAGGGAAATCTGCGTCAGTTATTAATCACGCCAAGTCCGCTGCACATATAGGAATGGATCAGAATCTCCATGATTTCAGGAGAACAAGTGACAGGAAAGGAAGGTTCCAAGGATCTCGTGAGGGTAACGGTAGTGCAAGGAATAATTATGATGAGGCGCAATATTCGCCAGATTTAGAAGCAGATGCGAGAATGTCGCTGGGGGAAGTCTCTAATAGGAAAGGGAAGGAGGACAACCCACGAAAATCAGAACGGGTCAATGGTAAATCACCCAATGCGCAGAAGATTTGGGTCCCTATTGGGCCTAAGTCAAACAATTTGGGCCATAAAGGTGGCAAAGGGAAGACACAACGCAGCGGGCCGAATAAGCATGCTGAGCCTATTCAACAGGTTTCCTTACTCAAGAATCCACCAAGTATTGACATACGAAATCCCTTTCAGGTTTTGAATAATTTAGAGGCCCAGAATATTGAGGGCCTTTCTACCGAGGCCATGCATACAGAGCATCCTGAAATAGTTTCTGTTACATCCTGAAATAGTTTCTGTTACTGAAACAGGGCTTCTTACTTCAAGACAAATTGTGGAAGAAGCTCAAGACTCTATTAACATGGAAGAAGAAGTGCATGTGTGCGACATTATGGAAGGATCCAGGAGCCATGAGGCTCAGCATATTCCTACTAGTTGCCAATGAATTACATCTTTTGGAATAGTAGAGGCACCGGTGCCAGATCTTTTCCTGGTTTAGTTCGTGAACTGACCAAGAAACATAATATTGATTTCGTTGCTATTCTTGAAACTCGTAGTGGTGGAGAAAAGGCTAGGAAAATTGCAATGAGTCTGGGATTTGATAATTTCACAGTTGTTGATGCCCAAGGGTATAGCGGTGGCTTGTGGGTACTCTGGAAAAATAATAATTGGAAATTTGAAATTGTAGGTACTCATGAACAGTTCATTCATATGAGTCTTAATATGGGTGACAGGAACTGCTTCATTACAGCTGTTTATGGGAGTCCTAATCCCATAAAACGTCGGGTCTTATGGTCGGCTCTTCAAGATATGAGTACCTTAATCTCGGGCCCTTGGTGCATTGGCGGTGATTTTAACGGTACCTTGTATATGCATGACCGTCGCTCGTCTCGTGGAGTTGGCAGTAGCATTGATAGAGATATGATTCGGGGGGTTAAAGATATGGGGTTATTTGATTTGGGATGCCAAGGGCCTTATTTCACATGGAAGCGGGATGGTAGTGAAAGTAGATTGGATAGAATCCTTGTCAACTCTGAGTTTCTTCAAGCATTCCCTCAAGCCTCGGTGGTTCATCTTCCATATTTTAAATCTGATCATCGACCTGTTCTTCTTCGCATTTCTGAAGCTCAAGCTAGGGCAGCTAATAGAGAATTCCCCTTTCGCTTTGTGGCCTCCTGGATTCTTCATGATAAATTCGCAGAATGTATGGAGCAATCATGGCAAGAGGAGTGGCATCTGCTTGATAATATCTCCCAATTTACAATTGATGTTAAAGCTTGGAGCCATGAAGTTTTTGGTCACTTAGGACGTCGTCGACGTCATCTCCTGAATAGATTGGAGGGATTAAATAAGACTCCTCGTACCTGTTTGAATGAGCAATCCCTTGATCTTTTGCTTCAACAACTCTGGCAAGAACTTGAGGAGGTTCTAATTCAGGAAGACCTCCTGTGGGTTCAAAAGGCTAAGTGCGACTGGTACATGCTGGGGGATCGTAACTCTAAATATTTCCATGCTAAAGTGAATGCGAGACGGAATAGGAACAAGATTGAAGCTTTGCTAGATGACAATGATACCTGGCATTATGACAAGGAAGGTATTAAAGATATTGCACTAGCTTTTTATACTAATCTTTTTTGTAATAATGATACCAGGTTACCTGCTACAATATGGAGATTCACGTATCCAGCAATTGGTGAAGATCAGTTGGAGGCTATGGCTAGAGAAGTTACCTATGAAGAAATCAAACAAACTATTTTCAGCATGGGTGCTCTCAAATCTCCTGGTCCTGATGGACTTAATGCTCTCTTCTTTCAAAGCCAATGGAAGCATGTTGGCAAGTCAGTGAGTACTTTTATTCAGGAAGCTTTTAGGGATCCAACTAACATTAACGCTATTAATGGGACTCTTATCGTCCTCATTCCCAAAAAGGACCATCCCGAGCGCATTCAGGATTTTCGCCCTATTAGCTTGTGTAATGTTGTTTATAAGACTATTACAAAAATTATTGCAAACAGGATTAAGGGCTTTCTTCCGGACATTATTTCTCCTAATCAATGTGGATTCGTGCCTGGTAGACTGGGGTCGGATAATATCATTATTGCTCAGGAGGTTATTCATTCAATCCGTAATATGAAGAAAAAGAAGGGCTTCATGGCAATAAAAATTGATCTTGAAAAGGCATATGATAGACTTAATTGGGGATTCATTATGGATTGCCTTGAGGAGCTGCGTTTGCCTCCTTCCCTTCTCAATGTGGTCCGTCGGTGTATAACTTCAGTGGCTATGCAGATCCTGTGGGAAGGTAGTAAAACACAGGAGTTTTCTCCATCACGTGGGATCAGACAAGGTGATCCTATGTCTCCTTATCTTTTTGTTATTTGTATTGAAAAATTGGCTCACTTGATACAGGAAGCGCTTCAGACTGGGAAATGGAAACCTATTCGGCTTAGGAAGGATGGACCCCCTCTTTCCCATCTTTTATTTGCTGATGATTTAATTTTATTTGCTGAGGCATCTATGGAACAAGTCGAGGTAGTGAAGGGATGTCTTGAAAAATTTTGCAGCCTGTCAGGTCAGAAAGTGAGTTTAACAAAGACACGGGTATTTTTTTCCAAGAATGTAAGTCATAATAGGCGGACCCAACTCAGCGAGAGTTTAGGTTTTGCTACTACGTCTGATCTTGGGAAATATTTGGGAATACCATTGCATCATGATAGAGTCAGGAGTGACACGTATCAATATGTAGTTGACAAGGTGAAATCAAGGCTAAGTAGTTGGAAGGCTCATACTATTTCTTTAGCAGGTCGTCATACTTTGATCTCGTCAGTGGTACAATCTATCCCTTTATACCCTATGCAAACTTGCCCGCTTCCTGTTGCTGTTTGTGATGAAATTGATAAAAAAGCCCGTGGATTTCTCTGGGGATCAACTTGTGAACAAAGGAAAGTGCATTTAGTTGCATGGGATAATGTTTGTCAAGAGAAGCGACGAGGGGGACTTGGGCTTCGGCATTCACGACTCCAGAATAAAGCTTTCATGATCAAATCTGGATGGGGTTTAATGAAGAATCCGGAGTCTCTTTGGGCACGGGTTGTTCGAAACAAATACCAGTGTGGTGAGGATCTCTTGCCTAATATTAATGCTCGGCGCCCAGGCTCTAGATTATGGGTGGGTATCCGTGACAATTGGGGAAAGGTATTGGAAGGTACAGAAAGAGTAAGGCGGCCCAATGGAGACGAAACAGTGAGATGGAAGCTAGAGAAGCATGGTAGCTTTTCCCTTAAATCTGCCTATAATTTGCTGCAGAATAATGGTCCTACTGCTACGCAAATCTGGAGTAGAATTTGGAAGTTAGCTGTTCCACAACGGTGCCGGACTTTTATGTGGTTGACTCTCCACAATAAGCTTTTGACTAACGATGAGTTAAGGAGGCGGGGCATGGCGGTTTCGGCTACGTGTATTTGGTGCAATCATGATTCTGAGTCTTGTTTGCATATTCTTCGGGATTGCCCTGCAGTTCGAAAAATGTGGGAGAATATTTTAAATCCAAGTTGTAAGCACCGTTTCTTTCACTGCAATCTATGGGATTGGTGTAACATAAACCTCTCACATAATATGGGCCTGGGTAAGGAATCTTGGAAGGAGTTGTTTGTGTTCATTTGCTGGCTCTTATGGAAGCGTCGCAATGATTGTATCTTTAACCATACGGAGTACACGGCTGAAAGCATTATCGGGAAAGCCAAGGCCAATCTTGCAAGCTACATGTCAGCCACGGTCAAGTTGTAGAATACGCGGATTCGAGGCACCAAAGCTGCTGAAGATCCTCCACCGGACTTAATGGAAGAGGGATATGTATGTGTTTTAGTGGATGGAGCTTACTCTTTCACCACTATGGTGGCAGCATGTGGGGGTATCATTAAGGATCATGAGGGTAGGCTGATTGAGTCTTTCATGTTGCATATCGGACAGGGGGACCCTTTGTGTGCAGAACTATGGGCATGCCTAATGGGATTAAGAAGAGCTTGGGATCGTGGTTTCAGGAAGATAATTGTTAAAACAGATTGTTCTCAAGCTACGCAGCTGATTCGCCAAGGTGCTGCTGAATTGCACACTTATGAGAACATTATTGTGGAAATCAACAATTTGTTGCAGCGAAAATGGAACGTTCAGATTGATACATGCAATCGAAGGGTGATCCAAGAGGCGGATTATCTTGCAAAGAGGGCTCTTACATGCTCTCCTGGTCTTCATTTTGTGACTCCTCTTGAGGATTCTCTTAATACTTGCCTAGTAGAGTAGTTGTTTTTTTCTTTTCCCATGTATCAAAAAAAAAAATGAAGCCTGCTCTTAATTCCGTTCAGGCCCACTTTTTTTCATGACCTAGTCTTGTCCTCTCTGTGGTGTTTTTTTTTTTTAACTTCCCTCCTTATTTTATATGTCGAAAATATTTATAAATATTAAGTACTACTGAATATGTCATAATAGTAATAATAATACGAGTACCTTTTTATTTTATGCAATTTTATAAAAATGTCGCAATTGCAAGGTCAAAGAAAATTTTGCAGGCAATCACAAACTCTATAAAAAAGGAGAGAAAACAATGGATTGAATGTATGACAAACAAGTCTGGTCAAATAAACAAAACAAAAACAATGTATGATAGACAAGAATATTCAATATTCCAAAGGACAGATCAAATGCATGAGCGAATATTTGAGCAATTTCCGTTGAATTGCGCCATTATTTAGTTTATCTTATACTTGATGAACATCAACTTATTCAAACGCAAAATTATTTTATTAAGAATGCAGAAAATTATTTTTATATAATAATTTTGTTCCATTAAAATATTCAATATTATCTTTCAAACAAATCACAAGGTTTTGTAAAATTCCAATATTGTTGAATCTAGTTAGAGATTTTATATGGTTTTTCATCTAAAAGTTATAGGAAAAACGGGTAAAAAGTTCCTGAGCCTGAAAGCATAGTATCAGTACATTATAAGTTTATGTGCATTAAAATAATTCACTCTTTATTTTACCCCAAAAAAAATCCATCACTCTTTCTTGTCAGTAAAATTTTAATATTAGAACTCTTCACATTGATTTTTCCGTCTCAGTCTAACACTTCAAAAATCATGGTTTTAGAAGCATTTTTTCGTAAATCGAAATAAAACTTTTCTCACATACTTACTTCATAAACTGTAAAAACTATTCTCTAAAAATTAATCCGAACACACATAAGTAATACCACTCCGGTCCTATTTATAAGTCCTTTTTGACTAAAAATTTTAGTCCTATTTATAAGTCCATTTTCAGGGTAATAAATGAATTTTATACTTTTTACCACCCCTATTAATTGTAATAAACAAAAGGAATTTATTCATATTGACTTTTGGAACCAATCATAGATAAGAGCAAAATTGAAAATTTAGTCCATAATAAATGAGTTAACTAACTCTCCTTGATATGTTAAAATTAGTTAAAAAAGATTTATAAACAGAACTAGAGTGGTAGGAGTTTAGTTTTTCCCCATTGACGCACAATTGCCAATGACTTTTTACATTGATTGATGTTAAACCATAACTTCTATTTATAAAGTAGGAAGAGAAAAATTTGTTAGTGCTAAACCATCTCATTAAATTTTTTAAATGGATGTATAATTTTACTTTTTAGCTATTATTGTACGGATTTTGTTTTCATGCGGTATGATACATTACTAAATATTGAATAGAGATATTTATAAAAAAAATTAAATAGAGATAAAATTTAAAAATTATTGAATTTTATGACAGAATTGATAAAATATAAGATTTTTTTTGTGTGTGAAATATATTAAAAATGCTTTATAAATAAGCCTAGGTTAGTATTTGTTGTTCTGGGCAAAAAAAAGATTAGTATTTGTTGTTTAGTGTATGTTCTGATTAGTTTTTGGAGAATAACTTTTACAGTTTATGAGGTAAGTATGTGAGAGGAGTTTTATCTCAATTTATGAAAAAATGCTTCTGAAACCATGATTTTGAGGATATAAGAACCTCTTCTAAAAAAGAAAATTCATATTGTTAAAAAAATACTAAATAGCGCTCAGAGTCAGAGCAGACATTTCCCGGTTTTTTCCCCTTTTCCCCAGAATTTCCTGGTTGCGCCTAATCAGCAGCGTTATTTTCCGGGAGGCGCACTCAAAATTTCTGTTGAAAATCATTTGTTTCACGCTGAACCAAATCCCGAGGTAAGGGCAATGGAAGACGGTGAACGACCCACGATTCTGATCACTAACGATGACGGAATTGATGCACCTGGTTTGATAGCTTTGGTTCAGGTTCTTGTCTCCGCTAATCGTTTTAACGTTCAAGTCTGCGCCCCGGATAGGTACCCCTATCCTCTCCCTCTTACTTGTTGACAAACTTGCACAATCAGTCTAAGTAGTCTATTGTCTTAATTTTCTTATTTACTTGAGTATCGGGGCTAGTGATCTGGCTTTTCAAGTTATTGATGACAAGGTTGTTTCGACCGAGAAGTTTGAGCAAATAAAACTGTCCCGTGCCGAGTTTGTGTCGGTAGTATGCAACAACCAAGTCATCACACGAACCTTTTCAGGGAGCCTGCGAGTTTGGTTGAGTTATTCACTTGAAATGGCTTAACTGTTTAGCTACGTTTTTGTGTGATTGTTGTTTGCATTTTGTTTTTAAGCTTGAGCATCATGTAGCCGCTCTGAAGTTAACATGAATTTTATGGGATTACTGTACTATTTTGGTTGTATTTGTTTTAATTAAATCAATTTCAGGGAGAGGTCGGCTGTCAGTCACGGTATTACATGGCTTCACCCTATAGAAGCCAAGCCAGTAAACATTGATGGAGCCTCAGCGTATGCAGTTTCTGGTCAGTTTTGCTTTCAGTTCATCTATGTTACCCTGTGCTTTTTCATATGACGAATCGCTCATTTAGACACCAGGAAAATGTACCCAGACATTTTTTTTAAGTGTTAAAATAGCCTCATCTGAATGACGGTTTTCCAGCGGGAGATAATTGAAACGGTGGCCCTCATATGCTTTGTCAGCTTCATGTAAACACTTTCAATGTTTGCCTCTGATTTAATCTTTGCTATAAAAAGTTTATGGCATTAGAAATTTGACACACTAAGTTCTCTATTCTATATAAGGGAAGTGCTTGTTTGGTTCATTGACAAATTATTTTTCCATAAATTGTCTATTTATAGCCTTCTTCCTCCTATTCTTTTCATTTCAAATCAAGTCCCCGTGCCTTTAGTTTGTTGATAGTTTTCATTTTTCAAATGCATTTATAATTTTTTTTGGGTCCCTTTTAGAAAGGCTGGGAGAATTTTCCAATTTCCAGCATTAAAAAGCATTCATTCCGTTATTGTTTGAATACTTGACATTTGCTTTATGAGTATGTTAAGGTACATATATGATACATAATCGTTTATTGCAAAATTTCAATATTAAAATATTTTTGCAGGGACTCCGGCTGATTGTGCCTCTCTGGGAATTTCCAAAGCACTATTTCCTACAGAAGCTGATCTGGTACCTTGGATGTAAATTATAATTTTGGTCTTGAAAAGTATGACGTTAATTGGGTGGACTATTGTCCTATTCTGTTGTCATCTTGGCAATTTCTCTTTATTGGAAAGGTTCTGCGATGAGAACACAGTAGCGTAGCCTTTTGATTTACTTAAACAAACCTTGAAAGGAGCTTACAATACTTCTTATGATATTGGATTCTGTCACCCATTTACGCAATTCTACGCTATGAAAACAATCTGCTTGTATATGACCTACTTGACTAAAAGTAATGTGATATATAAATGTAATAAAGACTTAAAAGTTAGTTAATGTTAGTTAATTAGAGCTAGCCGTTAGAATTAGTTAGAAGTTAGTTAGTTAGTTAGTTTTAACCTTGGCTTGATCATTAAGTCAAGTTTGCCTATAAATAGGAGTCCATTCCCTATTGTAATCAGATTTTATGATGACGGAATGATAATGTGCTCGCTCTGTTCTGTATCTCTCTACTTCTTCTGTCCAATCTGTCTAATTCTTCTTCTTCAACGCCCTAATCTTCTTCTCTTCTACCCTAATTCTCAATTCTTCAAGGTTCATATTACAATCTACTATCATTATGCCACATAGTGAGCTAGTTGCTAATATGTGTTCAATTTGATGCTCAGGTACTCAGTGGCATAAACATGGGTAGCAACTGCGGTTATCACGTGTATGCAGCTTTTTGTCTCTTTTTAATCTAAAATATTGCAAGACTATGAAACTATTGTCTCTTCCACTGCTAAGAGTATGCAAGTCATGATCAAACTAATCTGAAGATCAGTTTATATCATAATTAAATGCCAATACACTACCGTTCCCTTGGAAAATATAGGATTCTCTTAAAGAATAAGATTCAACGTACAACTATTCTATGGTGATCTTAGAAACATGGATGTGCTAGCAATGGATGCAAATATTGGAGAGACCCTGTGAAAAAACATAGGTTTTGCCTTTCTAAGCTATGAAGAGATAATTATACAATGTATGTTTTCTATAAATTTGATATGAATATAGCTGCTCCAGTAGCTCTATCTGGCATTTTTTGTTCATTGCTGTAATAATTAGGTACCTTTTTGCAGTGTTTACTCAGGGACAGTTGCTGGTGCTCGAGAAGCGTTCTTCAATGATATACCTTCTATCTCCATTTCATATGATTGGTATCTTTGCTTGCTTGTGTTTGAATTTAAAAGTTGAAGTTGGCATAATCTAACATGCTATTGGAACTGATAGCTGTACGATTGTCTCAAAGCTATTTGACTGATGATCATTATAAGCTATGCCAATCTTCTTCTTTTCTATCTCCCACCACTGCAACTTCTTTTTGTTTCCTTTTGTGACCATTTGGAGGACTAACACCCAGGGTTAGGGGAAAGAGTAACGTAAATGACTTTTCCCTTGCTGCTCAAGCATGTCTACCTATAATAAGTGCGGTACTAGTTGAGATCAAGAATCAAAGATACCCGCAAAGATTCTTTTTGAATGTAGATTTGCCAGCTAATGTTGCTGATCATAAGGTATGATGTCAGAATTGTAGCATTTTGCCTGGTTAGTTTGTGGATAAATCAAATAAGCATCACCAAGTAACCTTGTGTCATAACTAAATGAACATTTTCTATATGTTTGCTCAGAATATGTATTGACTTATAGAAATCTTGATTACCTGTTGATATGAGGATTCTGGCACAGACATGGTCAATATTAGTAGCCTCATTTTATAATTGAATTTACATTTTATATACATCACCACTCTCTGCATGCAAAAAAGTTAATCTTTTGTAAAATTTCTGCCCTTCCAATAAAGCTCCTACTAAAAATTGTTTAGAGTGCAGTTGTGTCCTCGAATTGGTAAGATTTCTAAGTTATTGGATTTAATATGTTATGAGGAGCCTCAATGACTTATATTTTTGTCTGTTCTGAAGAAATTAGTTCAAAATACTGGCACTAGGTTCTAACGTTTAATTTTATGTGAAGAATATCTGCCATTCTGTTACAAATTGATGCATTTTATCTTTCCTTTGCCTTTCTTGAGCCAGTTTTGAAATCTTGTTTCAAATGCTTGTCTTAGGAAATTTCATATATTCAATATTGTAGTTAACATTTAACTTAACGTTTCATGCAATTACTATTGCTGACTTTTGCATACGGAAAATTGCTTTGCCATGCAATTTGTTTTAATTATTATTCCTGGTTCTTACTTGTGCCTCATAAAAAGGGGTACAGGCTAACAAAGCAGGGAAAAAGTTTTTTCAAGATGGAGTGGAAGGAAGTGACCTCGGGGACACAAGGAGAAAGAATGTCATCTACAATGACCATGGATGTAGATACAGCAGTACCTACAGAAACTAACACATCATCTGTATCACCAGAACATCTTTTATTCAGGAGAGAAGTGGGTCCTTTTCTTTATTCTTCATTTTGTGCTTGAAAGTTTCATATTCATTGACGCTCTTGTATCTTTCTTGGTCGTCAAACGAAGACCTCCCATTGACAAATCCTACTCAACTTGCATGACTTAACTTTATGCTTGAGTGGCCTTTGTTTGGATTTATTTAAAACATAGAGTTTGATTATCTAATTTTATCTACTTATGAAGTAAATATGAAGTTTTAGGCCCAAAAGGTTCCCACGGGGGTGGATCTTTTATAGCTTTTTTCCCCTCTACCCCCACTAACAGGGCGTAGAACTCTCAATTTTTGTAGGCCAAAGGTCTTCACCTTGACGATGGTGATACGGATCATAAATATTTGCAGGAAGGATATGTAAGTATTTTCTTCTTTCATTAATTAAATTATAATGCGAAAACTCTTGCTGAGAAATTTTATTTTTTTTAGATCACTGTTACTCCTCTTGCTGCTCTATCTCAAGCGGAGGCAGATTGTCATGCATATCTAAAGGGTTGGCTATCAAGTATTCATGAACTCCCCTCATCATCAGCTTTATAGTGCTGTAAGACCCTCGTATTGTCATGATCTGTAATGGTGTTTTGACTGTGGTAAATCACTGGCAATAACTTTATTTACACTCTTAGCTTCCTGGTTGACAATGGTGATACTTCTGAGATGAATGTAAAATTGTCTGCCCCCCCCCCCCCCCCCCAAAAAAAAGAAACAAAGAAAAAGGAAAAACAAAACTTCAGCCTTGAAGCAAGCTTTCGTGTAATATGTTTTAGATGACAACTACGGTGGAAATCTGATTACCAGCCCTTTGCACATGTTCAAAGTTGTCACCTACAGTGCTTATGTTGGTTTTTGCATGACGTGGAGTGTGAACTTTATGCCTTATTAACTCCAATAACTACGTGCTTAGGGGATAATTTGCACTTTTTATGAGATTTCACATCGAAAGAATGGCCATTGTGTGTGTATATATATATTTTCCTCTTCAGATTCGAAAAGGAGTTAGGCTTTATTTTTAAAATGAAAATTAAATGAAAGGGTTCAGTGAGTGTGTCAAAATATTTTATTTATCATCATTATTTCATTAGCAGTATATGATGAATATTAATATGAACTATATTCCATTCTTTTCATTGACTTTGATTTGTGAATGCTTTTATCTGCAGATTAATCCCGTTTAGGGTGATTTCTACCTCAATCTCCTGCTGGAGAAATCACTCAAGTCCTGCGCGCAGCATTGCTATTCATACAGTTTGGTTGCATCAATAAGCCTGCCATTGTTTTTAACATTGCTGGAGGCATTAAAGACATTTCTTTATAGCTTAATTTATGATTGAATGAGGAAGCTTATTTTTTGTAAGCTAACAAGATATTGCTCATTTTTAAAGCATTTTGTTGACAAATTCCCGTTGTCGTTCGATCCTGGAATTCCTATTTCTTATGGTATCAACTAGAGTTTATCCGAAGATTCTGGTCTATCACGGCCTCCTCCTCACAGGGCATGTTTTGAAATCAAATCCTAAGATGGATTTAGCACTACTAGAATCAAAATTTAGATGTCCTTAAGTGAATGCCCTTTTTAGCTCATGACGCCAAGTTACTCAAAGATGGGTATAAACTATAAAGCGTCCCATTACTGGTGACTCAGATTAGCCTCATTATAATTAATTTTTGTTTAGCCATACTTCAAATCTGGATTGCATGCCTTCTCCCCGTGTAAAAGGACATTTGCTATTTGGTATATGGAATATTTAATTTTCAAGCGTTTGGAAACTTGTTTAATAAACATAAAACTGGTAAATCTTACATCTTGTATGCCTTAGTAGATGATGATGGTTTTTTGGGGGATGCATCAAGCCCAAAATTTTCTTTCGGACTACATGTGAAGTTTACATACTGGCTGTACTATAAACCGGTATCGCTGGTCTTACATTACATAATTGGTGAGGAAAACAGAAGTTTCTTGAAAGTATGGTTTGAACTTCGATATTCCAAATGAGGAGAAAAATTGTGAAGGTTGTGCCATCTATTTCGCAGTAGATTTAAGGGTCAGTTTCAAAAGGTGAGAAATTGAAAGGAACAGCTACCATCTCTACTGCTAAAGCCTACAGAATAGATAGCCTACCGATAAGAAGCCCCCTCGAGGCAGGAGAGAAACATCTCAAGTACGTCTACAATATATTGACTGTGTGGATTGATGAACTTTAGAAATTGGAAGCGGTTCAAGAAAAAAAAAAGAGAGAAAAGAAAGAAAAGAAAAACATGTTTCTCCAAGTACAGACTTGGTGGAAGCTTCATAAAACTCACAGTGAAAGGAAGGAACAGTTCTATATAGGTGCTTCAAAAGTTAAGGGACAAGACACTAGATAGATATGGGCATGACATAATAAATAATGACATATAGAAATTATTTATGCACATGAAGCGTCTCTTGTCATTCTTGTACAATGTACACGGCCTTCATTTTTTGGATGGTAAATGTGCGTGTGATTCCACTAGTATCGACCAAAGTACATGAACATCTTCACAAGGGCAAGACTGAACATCTTGGTACAAAATGTAAATCCCTCTTCCTGTAAACGTTAAAGCAGCAACACAAAACGTATAATTTGGCTATTGAAATTCCACACACGCGCGCGCACACTCGCACAGTAGAAAAATGAAGAGAAAACTCAGAGAATGTAACTACGGAGAGAGTGAGATAGAACGAACGTACTTTTGTTTTGAGTTGAATGCAGCCTGAGGTAGAGCTTCTTCAAGGAAGAGATCAGGGATTGCAGCCACCCCATTGTGTGAAACAATTAAGAGGGAAGGTAAAAGAGACGATGAAGAGAAATTCTAGGCATAACTTAGAAAGAGGGTCAAGATTTTGTAAGGTCACTATTCATATTTGGGGACATTTTACAATATTCTCTTGCAGGCGCATCATGAAATTCAATTCATTCTCACATATATATATATATTGCTGGTAAAATATCATTTTCAGACCCTTCCTTCCTTGTAGAAGAAGATCATCCCACTTTAGCTATGGAATTCTTAGACTGCAAAAAAGAAGTCTCTCTTGTTATGCGTTTAATTTTCCAAAGGTGAGGATTATGTTTTCACCATCATTTGGCTGCTTGGACGCTAATGGTAAAAGGGAACATATTCAGAATGCTTGTTTGAATTGGCTTTGGGCAAATAGGGAATCATCTTGCATCAGAAGCAACAACAATACGGGTTCTGCCGAGAACTCTCACGAAAAGGTTTGTTTCCTGTTACCGTACCTGTTTTACTTTAAGTCTCAAATATGACAGGTCATGGCAATATTTCCCTTCACATGGACGACTTCTCTGACAGTTTTTTCGTAAAAGATTAATCAGTAATTCAGCAATATAGCACTCAACTTTTTTTGCACGTGTCCATATTTGGTTTCTTTAAATAAACCCACCAATATTTATATAGTATTCAATTTGGCTTCCTTTCCCCAAGAAGTTTCAACTTTCAACAAAACAAATCTTAATTTTTTTGGGATCTTTTTAAAACAAAATAATCACTATTTACAAGTTAATAAATAGTTTCTTTTTTTCAGGATAAAAATAACAAAAGTAAGAAAATAATAATAGTATAAATGTGATGTTTGAAATAAGGGAGGAGGAGAGTAAGCAGAGTGGTATTGCTTTGTTGGCTATAAAAACATAAACCGTACGACCAGATGATGAAGCCTTGACCAAAATTACAGGTGTTTTATTTAATACTATAAATAAATTGTTAATTCCCAAGTTCTGTGGTGAGCAGAAGGGTAATAATGTGTATATATTTACATTATTGTTTAAGGATCTGAATTGAAATGATACACAAGAGTGGGGAAAAGAATGATTAGGGGGAGAGAGTAAAGAGCGGAGAGACACATGACCTGACCATTTTCTGAAAAGGAAGCAAAATGACAAACACAATAATGAAATAATAGAGGGACTTCAGTACTAATAATGGTATTAGATGGGGCAAGTTTTATGCAACTTTTGAGGGATTTAGTGGAGGGTCCAGGCTCAGACTCAGACTGAGTCCATGAACCTTGGTGAGTGAGTCGGTGGGTCAGAACCATTGGATCAACCAGTAGTTCATGACTTGATCTCTCAATGCCACTCTCTGATATTATCTACAAAATAAATGGAGTCTCCTCTCTCACTGATCTCTTAAAGAGATTTCCAAGCTGCCCTTATGATTCTCCACAGCCTCCTTGACTATGCTCTGTCATTTCATTTTATACCAGGGTTAAGTTTTAAGTCTCCTCACGGAATTTTCATGGTACTCACTTGTCACCATAAAGTTTTTCTCGTGTGTAACGGTACCTATAAACGTTTTCAAAGGAAGTAAAAATGTTATGCCTATGAACTATATCTAACCTCCATTACGTTGTTATAAGGTCCATTTGGTGTCCAAGCATCATAAAGTAACGGACAATAGCTGCACTTAATGGATATAAATTCAAGAACTGATACTTTTTTTTATAAGAAATCTTACAAGGCAAGTATAAAAACATATCAAGTTCTTCTGATGAATACAATTTTCATACATGGATTTTTCACTAATTTTTTTTTTCAAAAGATTATCTAACAATACCATATTAAATCTATGAGTTCAATTATTGATTTATTTGTTCTTCTTTTGTTAGCAAACAAATTAGACACTCCACTACTCTTATATATAAGGCACTTTCAATATGTTTTACACATGTCAAGAAAAACCTTAAGTTTTATTGACTCTGTCTTAAGATATAATAACTTTATAACATTATTCCCTACGAAAACAAAGTTCATATTATAATAAATGAAGGGGTAAAATTATATATTCGTACAAAAATTTTAATGACATATCTTATAAATATGATAAAAAAATTCCTTCCATCTGTTTTATAAATATGATAAGACAAGTAATTGAGAAGAAATTAACGTTAGACTGCTGGCAAAGCTTTTCAAGGCCGTCGAGATTCAATTTGCTCGATCTTGTATCTTTTTGAAGACATTTAAATACGTGTCATCATGCGAACAGATTAAAATAAGTTGTTTTATGAGTCATCAAGGGAAAAAAAAAAAAAGCGAAGTGGGATATGCTGAATCCACTTTTATTGCCTCTGGCTTATACTTTCCCATATGCTTATAAAGTGAGATTATTAAGGGGCAACTCCTGAGGGTCCTACTAACTATCTTTAACCACATCCATAGGGCTTAATTACGGCATATCTTATATTAATTTATTTAATTTATCACTATTTCACCCTAAAAGTTGAGATCAAATAGGTGAATCTAATCTCATTAGGGTTCCACTGTTAACTTTAGCTTGAAAATTCTTGTCTCCTTCGATCATTTCAAACTGTTATCCTTATCGTTATCTCATTTTTTCAATTCATCTCATCTTGTTTTTCTCCATTTTTTTTAAAAAAGTCCTTGTTTCAAATTCCACAATTTTTTTTTTATAATTTATAAACCCCTCCTCAAGTGTGCCTGTAGTCTATGTCATTAACATTCAATAAATCTACAATTTGTAGTTTATTCTGTCCAAATTAATTTCACGGGACAGAATGCTTGAAAGTTCCTGTGTCTACTAATGTCGTTGTACATATTGCATTATTTAATCACCGACTTGAAAATTAATACGTCAATTCCAGAAAATTAATAGTTTCGGAGAAGAAAACATTATGAATTTTCATCTTTCTCTTTCGATGCTTTAGAATGAAAATTTGCCTATATATGTGAGACAAAAAAATTTAATGAATTGGTAACACATCCACATCAAGATTTTGACATATGCTTCATCACAAAATTTCTAGAAACAACTAATGCATGCACAATATAATGAAGATTGGGAAGTAATTATTCAAACTGGTCTGAGTCATTCTGACTTACTTTTTCATCCGAAAACAATTGAAAATGAACGAATTGAAAGGAGAAATGGACGGCATAATATGTGTTACACAATTAAAGCATAGCATGGTTCTCTATAATTCATTAATTATTTCTCTCGTTGTGACTAATTACAAGCACGTAAAATTGACATTTCTTTTTCTTAATTATTTTCTGAATCGATGTAGGTCCAAGTTGTAGAATTCAAGTGGGAAAAACATTGATTAATAAGTTGGCTGTTTGCTGCAATTTTTTTTTTTTTTTGTGACCAATAAAGCCAAGCAAAGTTTGTGTAATAAGAGGTTTGCTTTTGTAACGGTTGGGACTTAAGAATCATAGACATCATTATTAAGTGTATAAAGCAAAGTCAAATAATATCAGCATGTATATAGAGATCACATCATTAGTTTCTTTATCATTTCAATAATTTATTTTATCTTAAAAAACAACTACTTGCACACGAAAGGTTAACGAACCAACGTCGCATTTAGTCAAATTTCTAGTTGGAAAATAAATAATTTAGCAAATAAAAAGCTTTTGGGTTCAAAATGGTAGGAATTAATTGACTCCGAGTCATGAGGTTTAGAAAAAGTTAGACAATGACACGAACAACTATATTACCGTTTGATATTATTCGGTGCTTTACGGCTGTTTCCTTTGCAAAAATCAATTCAACTCACTTTTGAGTTTTGAGTTCCAAATTACTTTATTTTTGCCCTTTTTCTGATAATAAATCATCTTCAGTTTCTTAAACTTGAAAACCTCATATTATACAAAGTACTAAACTTTTAATACAGACTTAGTTTCCCGACAAATGAACACACTCCACCATACAACTAAACTACGTATACTATTATATTTTTGCTTGAAATGTCGACAGATTTCATGGCTAATTAATTTTCTCTTAAAACCAATTATTGGAGCAGGGTATTAGGAGATGATTAGTGTTTTTTTTTTGGGACAAACATAGGAGATGATTAGTTAAACAAGGCATTTATAATGCAGCCTAATAATCCCATAATATTTATGGTTAGTCATTTGGACAAAACGTGAAGCCTCTCCTTATTTGTGTCCATTTCGAGTCATAAATTCAGACACTTGGGTCCTCCCCACTCTTCTTCTTCTTCAATTCTTCTTGATATTTTCTTTTTTTCCCCTTTTTCTGGTGGGGTAGGCAAGGTTTTTTAGTTGGAAGAATTTCTGAAAAGGAACCTGAAAATTAGGAAATAACGGATCAGTCATTTTGTAAGAAAAAAGTTGAGAATTTCTTATCACATTTTGACATTTTCTAATCAACTTTTGGTAAAAAAATTTATCTATCATTTCCCAATTTTCAGATTTCTTTTCAGGGATTCTCCCTTTTTAGTTTCTTTTGTAATTTCTTTAACAATAACTCTGTTCATATGTAATCTTCCACAGTGCTAATACTGGTCTATGACAATATATTATTATACATGTGAACGCTTTATTATTATTTTTTGGCACACACAGATCTAGAGAGAGGGAGAGGGTCGATGAAGATGGGTAGAAATTAGAAAGTAAAAGCAATGTACGCTTTGAAATTTAAAAGGCAATGATTCAATCATGATGTGGCTGTGGTGTGTTGATGGCTAAAAAGGTTTGCGTTTGGCCATTATGTTACGTATAAGAGGCAAACAAAGAAAGAGAGGGAGAGGGAGAAGAATTGGGCGTTTCAAATTTTGAAAATGAGAGAGAAGAAGAAGGATTAAAGAATCAAAAGCTTTTTCTTTAATATATATTTTTCGTTAGGGTTAGGTGGATGAGTTTTTGAGAACATATATGATATATGTAAGAGAAACAACTTTAGTACAATTGGGCCACGTGAGAGGTTTTTTTATCCTTCCTCCCTTCTTCCTCCCCACGCATTCATACTTGTTTAATCTTCTTACTAATTAAACTAAACTGAGTATATGTTATTGGTTTAATTTAATTTCATCCTAGAACCCAAGTCGTCGTCGTTGAAAATAGAATAAAAAACTTCTTTTTTTAAAGAAGGACAAGAGAATCTGACTGGTATTTGAATGAGGACAAGCAAAACAAATCTCACACTAAGTTCCAGCTTTTATGCGTATTAAATTTAACTTTAAACGATAAAGCTTACAACTTTAAGCTTTGGGAAACACGACTTATATTAGCAGCCTAAATATCGGTTTGGCTCGCTTAATATTCATGTCCCTCTCAACCCCAAAAAACTCACCTCTCTCTCTCTGTGAACCGACGACCATGTCCTTTTACTTGTGAGTACTATTCTATTTCCTTCTACTATTTGACTTTCCCTTTCGAAATGTGGTAACCCCGCTACATACTTCTAGACTATTTAAAGAACTCCAAATAAAAAAAACCTCAAAATAGAGACAGGGAATTAAAGACTTCGCACGTAAAGAATGTTGGGACAAAGATTTTTTTTTTTCCCTGCTCGCCTTTGTTTAAATGGGTGATATTGTAGTGGGGGTGGTGGGTCGTTGCCGTAAGGACAACGGACTTGGAATTCTTATGCATAGGACTTAATTGCTTGGGGTTTCATTAATTTGATGTATGTGTCTCTCTATTATTTTAGTATAAATCTATGTATAGTTCTCTTACTAATATGGAGGAAATGACAAGTAACGAGGTTTTGACTTGCGCAACCCACACGAGTTTTTGTGGGTTTGTGCATTCGACCTATCTATGTTGTCTGTGTCTCCCAACAGAGTTCACAAAAGCATTTAATCTTCCATATGGGTACTTTAATATTAGGGTCTCTTGCTCAGCAAAATCATGCTCTTATTTTATCTATGCGTAACAGCTCTTTCTTTCATTTTGGTACTATACACTAATGCATGCATTTCCATTTGAATATATGCGCGCATATATATATATATATATACAGTCTCAAACATAGCAACGCCCATCACTGTCAACATTGATGACAAAGTCAAAGTGGGCACTTAGGGCAATAATAAAATCTCCTCATACGTTAACTTTAAAATATAAGTAGGGAATGGAGCATAGTAAATTGATGAAGCTAGAAATCAAGAATATACATTGAGAACGTGACCGAGAGTAATATTTAAAAGGAGAAACAGTATGAATTAGGGTCATTATGCATGCGGAAAAAATGAATAAACAATATGGGACGTGTAAGTGAGGGAACTATAGCTAGGAAGCAAGAAAAGAAAGAATGGGGGAGCTAGGAATCTACCATCAAATCTGAAGCAGAAGAAATAGAAACTAGTGATTATTATAAAATGAAAAGTTCATGTGAATCCCTCTCAATCACGCAAAAGAAACAAGAGCAACACTGTGGGTTCACAGGAGATGAATAGATCCATACATATGCAGAAAAAAAATCCACCAGAAGAGACACACACGTAGAGTTGAGATAATTAAGGATATATCTATACAAGATAGGTGGAGAAGGGAGATGTATACTATGTATTCACACAAGTAGAGAGTATAATATGAAAATGAAAAGTGAACAAGACGCTAGAAAACAGAAGGAGAGCATAGTAATGGATGGTTGAAGAGCAGAGACTGATTCAGTAGTAATGATAGGTCTACTTATCCCGCAATATCCGTTCACGTGCTGCTTATGGTTTTTGGCCTCACACGCACATTTCCAAAGCTCTTTGCTTCTCTCTGTTCATTCCCCTCAAATAACCATATATATGTATATATATGTACTTGCTCCTTTATTCACTCCCAATGCCACTCTCTGCATGCAGCCTTTTTATTCTTTTTCACCATTTCACTTCCCTCATTATTATTCACCCCTCACTCACTGAGTCACTGTCACCTTCAATATTCAATTCCGCTGTTTGCCCCCCTGCTGTCAAACTTTCATGTGTATATATGTGTGTGGGTGTGTTTAACAGTACAAGCTCATTCATTATTACAGTCAGAATTTGGATTGACAACCTTGACCAAAACATGCATCAAAAGGATTGACGGCCGAATGGATTTTATATGCGTATGGAACAAACTTTTATATAGATGATGTCTCATGAGTGCAAGAAGATATAGTGTGTGTTTGGAATGGCTTATTTTTGTCCAAAACGTACTTATAATTCGTGATTCACGGTATACGAGGCAAGTATGTGAGAGGAGTTTTTTCTCGGCTTGCGTAATAAGTGCGTTTTTCCTGTACAAAACGCTCACACAAACACACACATACTTCTCCCCTCTCATCCTAAGGAGCTACTGACCTAGTCGAGGGGTTTTCTTGTTTAATTTAGTCTTAAATATAAAACCTTAATCTATTTTATTCTAAATTTATAACATTTTCTTCATATTATTCCCATTGATTGTACTTATTAAGGGGTTTCTTTTATCAATGAGCAGCTAGTTTCTCATCTGAATGACTAAAGGGTGGCCTAATACACAAGAGTCCTATCAAGTGGATGGGAGATGGGAAAAGATACATGTATGCAGCCTTATCCGGCAAACTATGGAGAGACTAATTCCTTTTAACTCATGATTCCCAAAGTCACATAACAGTAACTTTATTGCTGCTTTCGGGCTCACTACCCTCTTATCTTTTAGGGATTGTTTGGTACGAGAGGAGGGGAGGGGAGGGAAAGGGAGAAAAAATAAAAAACTTATTAATTGAATTTAAAGAAATTGAAGAAATGGGGTCATAAAATTTTAATAAAGAGAAAATACAACATAGAAAAGTATGAAAAATTGATTAAAATCTTTTAACCCTGCTTTTCTAATTTTTCCAAATTCGACTTATAAAAATTTTTCCTCCCTTCCCCTCTAAATCCCTTATACCAAACAAGCCCTTAAAGTTTATGAGAGTAAGAATCCGAGGGTTCATAAAGTGGACATGGCCTCAGGCTTAAAAGAGCATTTAGAGAGATATTTATCGTTCGCTCACCAAAAAGATATTTACATTGGTAGTAGTATCTAAACTCACGACTTTGTGAGTTAAGAGCCAATTCTTTGCTAGCTAAAACAATTCATAAGTAAAATGGATATTTTAATAAAATCAATATACATCTTTTCCCAATACAATGACTTAACTAATTTTTTGATTTTACAAATAAGTTATCTAACTTTTATAATTAGGACAAAAACTCTGCCTAGGAAATAATAATAAATATGAAAATTTAACCTGTAAAAATTGATCTTTTTTATCTATCATATATTATTTTTCTCACTTAGGATCTGTGGTTAGTTTTTTGGGGGAAAAAATGAGATGGTCGAAGTTAAAATTTAAAAACTTAAAATGTCTAGAGAGGGACAAATCGTTTGGGCAGGGGGGCTGACGATTTCCGTTAAACATGGCATGGACCAAAAAGCAGTGAGGAGTGGAAGCGTTGACGCTTTCACAAGAGGCTTTAATAATATAAGCGGCTTTGCATGCGTAAGTGGCCTTTCCTCCGATAACGGCGTTACGAGCCGTTGTTTCCCTATATATTCTCCCTTCAAATTCCAAAACTCATCCTCCCCCCTCGCTTCCTTTTCCTCTGTTTTCTATTGCTCCATCCCTTCTTCTCTCTCTCTCTCTTCCATATCTCTCTCTCTTCCATATCTCTCTCTCTTAACACGTTCAACAAATGCCTACCTCCAAATTGAACCTCCCCTCTTAATTTATTCATGCTTGCGTAAACCAGAAGGCTGGTATATTAGTCTCTTGTTGGAACGCTAATACAAATCATTGTCTGCATCATTTCTTTAATCTCTCTACCTAGCTATTCATTTGTCGACATGGGCAAGAAAGAGCAAGCAGATCACAAAGACAACACCAAAGTTGAAGCTGTTCTTGGCCTCATCAGAAAACAAACGCCTCTTACTGTTAAACAGGTTCGAAATTTATTCTCTTTCACCCTTGTTATTATTGTTCCTTGCTGCTACAAAAATGACTTTCTGGGTGTGATATATTCTGATGTACAGATTGTTGTGTTGTTGATGTGTAGGAGAAGTTCTGCAACTACGCTTGCGTAGAACGGTTTCTGAAAGCGAAGGGGGATAATGTTAAAAAAGCTGCAAAGCAACTAAGGACTTGTTTGTCTTGGAGAGAGAGTATAGGCACAGGTAAAAATATACTCACACACAACACAGATACTCGCTACCTAGCTTTTAGTTTTCTTCTAATACCTTCTCTTTTTCATAGCTTTTTCTTTCCTGCTTGCCGTGGAAAATTTTTTTTGCAACGATTATACACTATCTTTATCTTTTCGTGAATAATAGAGCTTCTCTTTTTGTATTCTTCCTCCACCAGAGAATCTTGCTTTTTTTGAATTACTCAAGTTTAAAAACAAACAGTTCAAACCCACCCACCCTATCATGGTAATCATGAGAGTCACTCCAAATGAAAAAAAAGAAAAAGAAAAAGGTTATGTTTCCTTCTGTTGAGAATAACTGGGTGCTTTGATTCTGAATATTGCGAAAACAGAGCATCTGATAGCAGACGAGTTCTCGGCCGAACTTTCCGACGGGTTGGCATATGTAGCCGGTCACGACGATGAATCCAGACCTGTTATGGTAATTTCACCGACCCTTCGTCTGTGTTTGAGAAAACAAAGTGATGTTCTGTTGTTTTATTGTGCAATCTGAAGTGTGTTGATCGTTTGAAACTGGGATGTAACATACAGATATTTCGGATGAAGCAAGACTACCAGAAGTTACACTCCCAGAAACTGTAAGAATTTAAAAACCGAGACATTTTCCTTTGTTTTATTAGTTATATATGTACCAAAAGTAATGGGGTTGGTATTGTGATTTGAAAATGAAGGTTTACTCGATTGCTTGTGTTCACACTGGAAGTGGCCATCTCGACCATGCCAAAAAACGTCGAACAGTTTGTGATGCTTTTTGACGCGAGTAAGTCCACCTCTCGAGTTCCTAATATGCCCTTGTCTCGTGTATTTGAATTAGGCATGGGAATAAAGAAATGAGAAAGAGGGAGGAGGGCACGGGAAGCAGAGTCTGGTTGTGATAGGCTTTTAGCAAATGAAAGAGAGGGGGTATTATCGGGAAATGGAGCGACAATTAATGAAATATTCTGTGGCAGAATTGGTGCCATTCAAACGAAAACAGAATGTGATGTTTCCTTAAATAAATTATTCTGCTTTACTAGAGAGTATGGCAGGTGTAGGAGTAGTGAACAGAGGAGGGGGATTAATTAAGTGAATGGGTTTTTATTTTTGACAGGCTTTTACAGGTCGGCCTCTGCTTTTATGAACTTAGTGGTGCCAGCGCTGAAAATAGTGGGAGAGTACTACCCAGGTCGCCTATACAGGGCCTTCGTCATAGACCCTCCTTCTCTCTTCGCTTATCTCTGGAAGGTACTCACTTGTTCTCTTCAAATTTATAGTACTCACACCATCCCTACTTCTCTCCCTACTTTACTAGTACTCTGCTTTCTCATTAATGAATGGCTTTCATGCTCCTTTAATTGGCCACCCCACTCCCTGTCCATCCACGTCCTATCCCTTATGTTATCATCAAAAATATATAGGTGAATCAATTTGAAATTGTAGATTGGTATGTACAGGACCTTTGATTTTGGATGTTCTGATATTTGGATAATACTCACCTATACTAACGCCTGTATAGGAAAAGACATTGAAAATAACTTGTTCCCCTGGGGTCGTTTCCTTGTTTCGGCCTAGACTTGTAGCGCATGCGCATGCACCCCCCGGGTTCCCCCTTTTTTATTACTTTTCTTTTTTGTGGTTTACACTTAACAATCACATCACCAATAAATGCGCGCGCGCCCATTTTCAATATCTCACAATGTCATTTAAATTTATCGTTGGTTTGGAGTTACAAAGGCATCACAACTAAACACTTGTAAGAAAAAAGGTACAAAATTTATTCTGCTTTTATTGTTGATATACTAGTATGTAATAAAAATAATTGAAGAGATGGTTAAATGACATGAGGAATGCAGGGAGTGCGGGCATTTGTGGAGTTATCGACGGTGACAACGATTGTATCATCCTTAGACTTTGAGGAATCACTCGACTTCCATGACATGGCGGCTTACCCAAGAGCTTGCTCCTCCCTCCGATTCGACCCCTCCACCATCAAATCTACTGCTAAGATCGGCTCCTGCTCCTCTTCCCGCTTCTCCTTCACCGTCTCCCATCACTTCGACTCCCTCAAGCCTTGGTACCTGAGCTTAACGGACACGTCAGCTTCCAAAGTGGGGCCCACCAATACGGGCCCAGCCCTCATCTCGCCGCTCAACGCCCGCTCCCTCTCCTTCGCGTCGCCGGTGGCCAGAGGCCCCCTCGGAGACATCAGCGGCAGGCTGGCCACCAGGAAGAGCCTGTTCCCGTCCACTCCGCTGCCGCAGCGGGTGACGCCGAAGGAGGTGGCGACGCCCAAGAGGACGCCACGTCCGTCGTTCCTGCAGTCGCCGGCGGTGTTCTTCAGGAAGGAGGGCCACGTAAGCAGGGCGGACAGGTGTCGGGAATCATTCATGCCGTTCTTAAAGTTTTACAGAAGGCCGTACGATGAAATGATCTACAGGTCAAAGATGAGGCCCCCACTAGGCGGCCTCATCTCCATCGTCTCTCCCCACATCAGACGGCGCCACGTTTCTGTGTCTCAGCGTTTCTAGCAAACGGGAACGCAATCAACGGCGCCACGGGTAAATACAACAACCACAACCAACTATTTTGATTCATTTTGACTATCCAATCAACGAGCCTCTACATAACACTAACAATAATTTCAAAAAACGAACCCCAAAAGAAAAAAAAAGAAAGAAAACGACAATGTGCGGGGCGGGGCGTGAAACGGTGTGCCGTTTGCATGGATGTGGTCGTTTCACAGCTTCGAGGGGGGATGCCTGGAAATGAGGTAGCGTAATGGAAACGGCGAAGCATTGTTTGAAAATCTTGCGCGGTGGCAAATAGGAGGAGGAGGAGGAGAAGACTAATACAAAGGAAGGCGTTGAAAATGAAAGGACAGCGTCGAAATTTGTAATATTGTTAGTATTATTTTATATGTATTTGTTGCTGTTGTTGTAGTAGTAACTTTGATTATGGAGCGTGAGGAACAAGAGGTGGACGAGAGGCAGAATCTTTTGGACCAACTTGGTCGGACTTTTTTTTGTTTGTTTACAATAAGGAAAATGAACGAGGGAGTTTGAAAACTTGGACACTACTGTTGTACTGTTGCCCTTGCAGTATTTGTCAATAGTTTTATGTTAGAGTTGGTAAGAATAAGTGTCGGGTTTTATCGTCAGAGAAGAAGTCAACCATGGTTGTGTTTCAAATTTTTAATGGCATGGGGAATTGAGAAGTGAAAAATTTGATAAATAGAAGTAGATACATTGTGGTATTGGGGATTGGGATTGGTGTGTCGTGTATCTCATGTGAGGTTAAGGAATCAAAAATCTATGAAGAATCCATGTTTCTGTTTCACACGTGTATGAGAGCATCACATAGCTGGAGGGGTTCGAGTTTGAGATTGAGTAGGAATGAGGACAAAGGCGGAATTGAAGGTAGTGTTTGGAGGAAGTGGTTTGTTTGAAACTCGAAGTGTTGGCTTCTTCTCTTGTTTTGGGTGTTTTTGAGGCTTCCAAATGAAAAACGACAGGGAAACGCCAGTGTGACCGACCAGCCGCAGCTCTTTGTTCAACTGAGACACAGTCAATCCTACTGACCTATCTCTCTTCACTTCAATCCGACATACTTGGCTTCATTCATGGCTTTAGAGTCGGAAATATGTTGCCTCTTGGCGACTAGCGGTTCTTGTTTTTTCAACCATGGACTCCCACCACTTTGAATCTTAAATCTTCTTCATCCATCGACCATCATATTTCTCAAACCTTTGCGCTTATCAAGTTGTTTTAAGCATTGTGGTCATTTAATCTGTGCTTCAAACCATCTGTGCCATACATTAGTCTAATTGGTCGGAACTAAAAAAATGACGGTTAATTCGTTAAATTTGACTTAAATTAAAAGAAATTTTCAATTTTATTCATATTAAATAAGACATTAAATGAGAAAGAAAAATATAAAGAGTCATATTTAAATATTAATTATAGGGACGAAATTGACAAATAAGCATTAACTGCTCTCTGACTGGCTTATATTATAGACCAAGCTACTCTTCTAAAAACAATTTATATGTGAACTGGAGGGAGTATATTTGTATGTGTGTATGCATATATGTATAAATATGCATAGTTGCATACACACACACTATCCGGCCGTTTCAAAGAAATATCTGTAAAATTCCATGTTATAATATACAAGGCACTTCGCAGAGTTTTTAAAAGAGTACATAGTTAATGATTAACTATTAATAATATTGAAAGAATCTTAAACATCTAATTATTTTTCTTTGTTGATGTGTTTTTAATTAAAAAAGCTTTATAGGTAGTATATACAAATATAACTGTGTGTCTGTTGTATGAATATTAATAGCATGCATTAATATCAAGTTGACAAATGTTGGCCAAAAAAAAAAAAACACACAAACACACGCACATTTGCGTAACTTTTTCCTCAAATTATCCCTGGAAGGCATCTAACAAGATTTTCATCAAGCATAGTTTTAATGAAAATGATGATTAAAAAAAGGGTTAATATAACTTTTGGTTCCTGAAGTTTGATTCAATTTTGGTTTTGGTCCCTTAAGTTTACTTTGTTTATAACTGTTGGTCACATAAGTTTGAAAAGGATTTAGTGAAAAATCAAACCGAACCCGAAAAAAATCGAATCGAATTGAAAAAAAATCAAATCCTTTTTAAATTTGAGGGACCAAAACCAAAAATTTCAAACTTGAGGGACCAAGGGTCAAACTTCAGGAATCAAAACCACCGATTTTAAACTTAAGGGGTTAAAACCAAAATTAGATCAAACTTTAGGGACTAAAAGTTATATTAACCCTTAAAAAAATATTTTAGAACAATTAACATATATTTTTTAAATAAATTTTTTTAATTTATATGAATTAGCTATCAACCTCTCTTATAGTAATGATGGAAGGAGCACTAAATAGCTACAGTCTTCAATTATTTGGTTGACAATTGCGTAGTTCCAGGCTTTTCACAGTTTTTTCATTCTTCCCAAAGGACTTTACACAGTTGGGTCCAATTTTAAAACATAATTACGTATCAGTCTTGACCTGGGAGGATCCCTATTAGCCCCTGTCTCTGTTGGGCTGCATATGGAAACAAACCTTCAACTTGTACTTTTCGGGCCCCAACAACTCCGCCCTTAGTTACTCGGTCAAACATGTTCATTAATAACCTAATGATGGTTTATACCAAAAATAACAACTAATGATGGCTGGTCCATTAAAAATACTTAAGACCCGTTTGGTTCAATCCCATTATATCTTACAATACAGTACAATATGATGTAATGATAATGCAATGCAATATCAATTACAGGGATAATTTTGGTTTAATTTTTAAGTAAGGTGCAATGAGTTAATATTTTAGTAATTATTTAAAATTAATATATTGCACAAAGTCTATTGTACCTCTAATATAATCTTTGTAGAAAAAATAGTTAAGAGCTGACGGCGGCGGGGATGGAGGAGAAGGAGGTAGTGGCGGCAGCAACGATGGGGGTAGCGGCAGAAGAGGAGGTAGTGGTGGTGGTGGTGAGTAGCGATGGAGGAGGCGCTGGGTAGGCCACAGCGGCGGCATTGGAGGATGAGGAGGTGGTGGCAGCGATGGCCGTAGCAGAGCAGAAGGAGGTAATTGTGGCAGTGGTGGGCAGGCGACACTGGCGACCGCAGGGGTGGTAGGCGAGTGGCTGCGGCAGCAACAAAGGAGAAGGTAGTAGCGGTGGCAGCGGCAGCAGAGGAAGAGAAGGCAGTGGCAGTAATGGAAACAGTGGGGGTGGTGGCTACAGTAGTGGAGGAGGTAGTGGTGGCGGTAACAAGCGAAGGAGGAGGAGGAGGAGGAGGTCGTGGCGGTGACAGTTGTGGCATGATGTAACAAGTGAAACAAAAACACAAGAAACTAAATGGTAAATTGGACTTTTTTAACCATGCAATAAGATGGTAATAGGGATTCATAGGGGGGAGGTATGAATGAGGATTATTAATTTTTTGGTAATCATCATTATCATGGTAAACCTTATTACCATGTTGATGCGTGCTTTTGTCGTTAAAGCAGTCAATTAAACTAGGTCCTAATTAATTATATAGTTTAGGGTCAACCTAGGTCATTCTTCTAAAGAACAAGTTATGAGTTTTCTTTAGGATTGATTTTTAAGTGACAAGAGATGCAATAGAATGGACCTAAACTAAAATGTAAGACTCTACTACGAGTGTGTTTGGAACAACGATAGGAAAAATGGAGTTTCTCAATTTAGCTTTTGGTAATTTTATTTTTGGTAAAAGCCTGATTGTGTAATGTAATTTATGTTTGGAACAACGATTGTATAAATGACTTTTGCAAAAGTAAAACTTGTTTGGATTGACTTAAGCACAAATGATTTTTGTGATAATAATAAGAGAGAGTGTGTGAAAAAATATTTTAAAGGGTTGAAAACACCAAAAAATAGTTTAAAATAATTTTTGGAACTGAAAAAGTACATTAAAGATAAAATTACAATCAGTCTGATAACACACTGGATACAGTTGAAAAAATATTTTAAGGGTTAAAAGCACCAAATAATAGTTGAAATTAATTTTTGTAGTAAAAAAAGTACATTAAGGGTAAAATTGCAATAAGTCTGATAGTACACTGGACACAACTGAAAAAATATTTTAACCATTCTCACTCTCCCCAAAAGCTAAATCAGTAAAAGCTGAGAAATAGAGCTTATGACAAAAGCTATTAAGATAGAATTAAGCTCGATTGTTCATTTTGGGAAACAAACACTCAAATTTTTTTTTTTCTAAATTACCCATTGAGCTTATAAGCTCAATTGAGTGTTTGGGTTCAAACGCTCACCCCAAACACACACCACCTAAATGCAAATTACTCTAAAATTTATATGATAATGAAACTAACCTAAATGAATTGGAATGCAATCTTTGGGGTTTTTTTTTATGAAAAAGGAATTAAGATGCTAAGCAAAGAGAATAATCAAAAATAAGATAATCAACAAAGGTTTAGTTTAGTTATGATGATGAAGGGGATAATTTAAGATTTACATGGAATTAGTTTTCTTAGCCATTCAATTTATTAGACCAAAGGGAGGTTCATGAAAAATTGAAATTAATAAATTTAATCACCTAATTAAGACATGAGAAACCCTCAAACTTAATAACACCTAATCCACTAGAAAACTCATAACGGAAAAAGCGGTGGTTAATTAAATCCATTAAAAACCAATCACAATTATTAAGATAGTTTTGGAAATTATGTTCATAATTGCCTAATTAAACAATTCGACAATTAATCACCCTAATTAAACAATCAAAAGATTAACCTCAATTTAACAATTAAATTAATAATAAAAACTCAATTAATAATCTAATTGACAACTAAGGGTTTGCAAACAAAAATCCCAACAATCATTTAAAAACAAATTAAATACAAAATATCAATTCAATCCACATCAATAGTAAGTCTACAATCTAAAATTAGATTGTTCTCAATTAATACAACCCAAAATCATTTAAAATTAAATAATCTCAAGTCTTAAATTAAAAAGATAAAAAGAAAGATATTCCCTTATAATTTTCAAATGTAAGCTTTTAGACTCTAACTTTCTCCTTATTTCCAAATTTCCTCCAAAAGAGTTTAAGCTGCCATCAACTTCCTCTGTTCCCGCTTCAAGCAAGTCCTAGGCGCCATCCAAAGGATTAGAGAATTGATAGATAAATGCTTTGGCCTTTTGCTATGCGTGAGTGGAAAGGGAGTTAAAGGAATGGAGTTGAAGATGTTGGCCCGTGAATAGAGAAGAGAAGAGGATAGGAATTGAATAATTGATGGTGATTTCCTCTGCTTCGTTTTCAGCGTGCGTCCTTCAGTCAACCAATTCCAGCGGCTCCAAGGGGTAATTCAGAATGAAGATAACTCTTGTGATGGCGCGTTCCTCCGTACCTCGTCTCCGCGTGATCTCTCTCAGCGTCTGTGAGTGTCCCGCGGCTGTGTCTCGGACTAGGGTAATTAAAAGGATGGAGAAGAGAGCTTTTTTTTTTTTTTTGCCAATTTGAGCCCATTAGAATTTAAGAACCTCAAATTAAATTTAATCATTGGATATTCTTTTAGCTTTCAAGAAAATTTTTACACCGTAGGATTTTTCAATCTGCTTTTCCTTACTCTGTAAGAATTAAATAAAATTGTGATATATCATATATTTAAAAATATTATCCAATCACAAGATAATAATTAAAATATTATTAATTTAAGCCCAATAATATCATAATTAATTCAAATTTATATTATTTCCTATAATTGGCTAATAATCCAAATATTATCTAATAAATCCAAATTAGCCCAAAATAAATGAATAAGGTGAGATAAAATATATATAATAGGGATTCATAGGGGGAGGTATGAATGAGGATTATCAATTTTTTGGTAATCATCATTACCATGGTAAACCCTATTACCATGCTAAAGAGTAACTAAACACTCTTCTCTTAATAATGCAATCATGATTGTTATTGTAGGCATGCAATAGGATTGAACCAAACGGACTCTTAAGTTTGATATAACAAATACTACCTCGCATCCTAAATATAAGATAAAGTTGACTTTTTTAGAGAAATTGAAAAAGCTAATTAAATTAGCTTAGAGTATTTATATTTATATTTTTTCCTCCAAACTAATTAATTTAACTAATAAACTGATATATAATTTAGAGATACACAACAAATGATATGATTAAGTAACTTATTTAGCTTCCTTAATCTCCTAAAAGGAAGTCAACTTTATCTTATATTTAGGACCGGAGGAAGTACGAAATATCATCTAAGTATAAAAATATATTAATAATGACTTATAATTTAAGTGATTGAACAAATAAAGGGCTACAATTTAAAAGAAAAACCTCTCCTCTCGTGAGAGAATAAACCGCCCCTTACAAGCATCTTCTATCAGCGTCCTCACCCAGGCCGTCGCCGGGTGTAACCCCCTACCTTATAAATTGTAATTAATATTCGAAAGTGTGAAATTAAAATGAATTAGAGTCTAACGAATAGTAAAACCTATTTTCAAACACATCCCCCACAATAGTTTTTTCACAAATACTTTTCGAAATCCAAATAACCTGGTCTTGTATTCACATTTTGAATATAATTACCTTGCACAGTTCAATAACATTTATATAAATATATATATCATAGTGCACAATAAAATTCCCGGTCAACCCCGAGTTCCATTTATTAACTCAAGTTTTACAGGGCACATACACCCATTACAGCTTCTCATACAGGGGACTACACAATATGTTTCCACAATTTACATCCTAAATTCAAATACGGATACAAATTATACAATACTCCCAACTATGATAACCAACTATCCACTAATACTCCTTGTTAGGAGCCTAACTCGTCTTCTGTCTCTTGTTTCCCCTTCGAATCGCTTGCCCTGTCTGAAAGTTTAGACAATGAAAAGAATGAGATTCAAAAGAATCCTAGTAGTAACAAATCACTCATACCACACATAATCACATAGCATGCAAGCATATCATCATGTAGCATAGCAGCACAAATAGCCTTTCAACTCACATAGTTAATCGTCAGTAAACTACCGCCCCAGCGGAACGGTCCTCCGCCATAGGAACCCCCATACGGCCGTAGGTGAAAGACACACAAATACACAAGTTTCGCAGCATCCACAACATCACAAAATAATGATGACACATACATACACTGTATTTACACATAGTATAAGGGAAGAGTCACTACCTTATTCTTTCTATGTGTGCTCCGGCACAAGTAGATCACGATCAGGGCAAATACCAAATTCTGACAATCAAATCAAGGACATAGGGTTATTCCCTTTTGCCAATTCCTTAACTTTAAACACTTAAAGTTGGTTATTATTTGACACCTTTAGGCGGCCACTAGAAGCCTAAACACATGCCTAAAGGATTGGGAGAAACTTGACCAAAGATTCCCTTTCAGAAGAAAAAGCACTAATTTTTAATTGATGCACTCAAGTGATGGCCTCACACTCACTCGAGTCTTACAGGGTGAAGCACAGAAAGTGACTACCCGAAAGCAAAGAAAACCCTGAAGTGGAGAGTGCACTCGAGTGACGACCTTGAACACTCGAGTGACAATTTAAAACTTACGAGTGCTAACACACATTCTTGACAAATGGACTGCGAGTGCTTTCTAGAAACACGACTCTTAGTGCAAAATACATATGCACTCGAGTGAGAACCTACTTCACTCGTAGGTGTGGAAATGCAGTCTTGCTTTTTGGCATGGAAGTGCAACTGAAAACTGAGGGAAAAGAAGAAACTTGGTACTATACTCGAGTTAGACCCCTGCTTACTCGAGTGAGGCTCTATCAGAAGCCAAAACACAGCAGATGACAAAATTTTTCCTAACTTCCAACATGTGTTTTCAATGGTTCCAAAATTCTAACCCAAAGTTACTCCCACATAATTTTATACAAGAAATCCATTGGAAACCTCAAAACATCCAAAATCACATTCTAGGTACAAATTCTTGTCTTGAACACCACATTACCACATGTTACCAAATTTTACTACTTTTGCTCCCAATATTCTAAATCAATTATATTGTTCCAAAGACACAATATCACACCAATTCAACCATAACACACTAAACAATTCATCCATTCCAATATCACCCTAAATCAGGGTAAAATTCCACAATTCTTAAAACTTAACCAAAAGTCACAATAAATAAATCAAAAGAAAGCTCTTACTCACTTCTTCTTCTCTCCAAAGCTAGTTTCTTGATTCTTCATTTTTCCAATTTTTCCCAAGCACTCAAACACCTCCTTTAAAAGAATCTAAAATCATAGAGATGAAGCTCTCATCACTATGAACAACATTATAGAAGGGTGTTTAAGCATTAGAGGACAACAATAAAGCTAAATCTCACCTTTTTCCTTTTTCTTTCCTCCCTCAAGCTTGACGAAAATGGAGAATAAGAGAGAGAGAGTGGAGAGGATGAAGAAGGATCAGATTTTGGCTTACCCAAGTGCCCTTGACCGACTAAAAGGAGAGAAGAGAGAGGAATGAGTATTGAAAAGTTGACCATGATCCTAAGGTCCCTATTGTGACACTTGTCATGATCTTGTGCTATCTCTCATGAGCTCATATAAGCTCATATATACATGATTCCACCCTTTGATCTCTTGCACATTCCATCACAACCATTGATCTTTAAGTTACCAATGAGTTTCCTTTTCGGTAATTGACCAATTGGCCCGTAACTTTCCCATTTTGCCCTTGATTATGGTAATTTCTCTTAAATCACCACCAAACATATTTTTCTCATTCCATCACACTAATCATGCGCTCTCCCCTTCTCTTCAATTTATTTTAAGCTTTATCACACAATTAAGCTTAAATACAGGGTCTGGGCATTAGTTATAACACATTCAAATTGCAACTTATATCGTATTCTCCAAAAGTGTCGATTTAATGATAATCACATTCATTTTTGGAGTTGTAATCCCTTAATCAAATTTTGGGATATTACACCGGGGAAGAGGGAGTCTAGTTTGTGTACTTGGGGGTGTGCGTTGGTGTGCGCTTGGGGTAGAGGCATCAAAGATGAGATATGAAACTATAACAAATAGGGCTTTAAAGGAGGCAATCTGTGGATGGTGCAGCCAAGAAGCTCGACAAGATCGAGTCGACAAAAATCGGAATCGAAGATGGCGAAGTTTGAAATCGATTATGGATCTAGGAGGTTGGGGGAAGGTGAGATCTATATTTTACAAGCAAATATGTCGATTCCTCAAAATGGAGGTTTAGGGATAGGATCATATGTAAGCAAGGAGGCTATTTTTGAAGTAAGCCGAACATCTCACCTTTTAAGCCTTGTGAGTGAAGGGCTGAAGAATCTCAGACCAAAACCATTTCCAGAGTGTTGTGGGACAAATCACCTTCAACAAAGCCCTTTGCCTTGGTCTTGTGAGGTAAAAATGTCCAGTACTCTTTCATCTAATAACCTATTTGTAGTTCTCATATGGTTGAGCCTAGTTGCTTTTTTTTGGAGAATGTGTTGTGTTGAATGAATTAACAGATGCCTATGGGTGGACTTGGACTATTAGGAGATTATGTGTAAGTTCTATCTTGATTTATGGTATATATGGTTATATCTAGTACGGACTATTGGTTTCAATGGTGATAGTGCTTGCCATTCTCCTTTCAAAGGCTATTGAAAGCTTAGGTTTGTTCTCCTTTCAAGGCAAAGATGTCATTGAGGAGATGCTACTAATTTGATATTTAATAAAATTTCATTTGTTCACTTCATATCAGCCTTTGATAGAGTAATGGAGTTTTGGAAGTTAAATAGCAAGTCAAATTTCTTTACAGCAATCAAAATGACTATATTGAGAATTAATGATGATTTAATATGGGTATCACCTAGATGAATTAGATGTTTGTTTGTTCTTAAGAATTATGCGAAGAAAGAAGTTGGGGATGATGTTTTTGGAATAAGGGTAAGGAATAACCTATAGTGGTTGAGAAGACAATTCCCTAGTTGACTGGAAATCTAGAGGATAAAATGCTTCTAATTGTATATATTGGTTATGCTCAACTAAGTTGTGGTGGGTGGAGCTTCTATGTACTTTGAGCACATATTCTATATGAAAATGTTGCTTAGTGGTGTAACTTAACTTCTTTGGTAAAGCTAAGGACTTGTTCAATGGGTTTGTAGCCTTTATGGTTGGGTTTTATGCCCCCCAATCTCAGGTTTCTCTTTCGTTTGTTTGTAGCTCCTCTAGATGGATTTTTTACCCGTGTTAATCTTCTTGGCCTTTATTGGTTTGGGATTGTTTTAAATCGCAGATTCATTTTTGTGTTGGCTTCTTTGTCATCTCCCCTTCTCATTAGTGCTGGAGCTCAGATGCTGTTGTGGGGGCGTTTCAGATCATTGCTTGTGTTGGATGTTTACTGTTTTTTAGCTTTTGTCATTTTGTTGTTTGTAGTTTTCTTTTTGTTGTTTAGTTTGTCTGAATTTTTGTGGTGTAGTGGCTTCTCTGTATAATGCAATGCATTTTTTACTCAAAAAAAGGCCTACAATTTATTTTTAATGAGATCTCTCTCACACACTCACGCACACGTATTTTTTTTCCAAAGTATATTAATCAGTTTCTTAAATTTATATTAGACTTTAAATAAGTCAGGTTGAGTCCGATAGGACTATACGAGTATTTTTTTCCCCACCCAACACACACAACGTTGAAACTTGATACCTTGTTTACACTTGCTTAATTGAGGAGAAATATATACACCAGCTATGAAAAATTTCCATCTATGAGGTCTTGAATATCTTTAGATATGCTTAATGGTAGCATTTGCATATAAATTAAGTATTATTGAAGCTGTAAAACATATAACTGGAATCTATCAAGTATCAAGTACTTGAATCAGTGCCAAATGGGGTAAATTTCAGTGAAATCCTTATTAAAAGTCCCAAAATATCTTCCCACCAAATCAGGCTTCAAGTCCTCATTAAACATGGAATATATATATATATATATATATATATAAACCTCCATGTAATCTCTCATTCTAGGAGTACCCCCAACCCCCTCAACGTGCTCCTTCAAGTTCCTTTTATTAAACTACTTCAGCCCCCCGACAATACCCAGCGGGGGTCTTTGGCCTGAAACAAAGCATGCTCCAAGTCAATGTGCTGTGGATCACTCACGAGTGCCAAAATAAGGGTATCCGTTTACTAGTAGTGGTGCTCCATTGGAATGTAAGAAGATACCAGGGGCATAGTTAAAAAGAAAAAAAGAAAAAAAGAAAAAAAATGTCTAATGCCAACAATTGTCTGAGAAAATAGGAATAAAAAAAATAATTTGTCTGTTGACTAATAAGATATATTTTCTAAAATCGACCGAAATAGGCAGCATGTAAAATTAGATTTAACCTCTTTTACTCTTTCTATGTAAATTGGGACAAATACCTTCTCCTAAGATTATAATATTTTATTTAGCATTAAAATAAACTCATGATAATTATTATACTTTAGTGTACGACACAAATCGAGGGAGAGGGATTGAGTTAGTGACACTGTCTCGAGTGATCAAAGAGAAGAGAGGTAGGGGTGAATGATTGATGTAAAAGCAATGATTGAGTGTAATGACAATGATATGCGTGAGGTGAAGAGAGATGACGCTCTATGAAGAGATTGAGAGGGATAAGGAGTGAATCGTCGGAGTGGGAAGGGTCTCACGGGAGAGGGAGAGGGGTGGGGAAGAGAGAGAGGAGGTGGAGTATTTTTTTTTAAAATCAAATAATCATTAAAAAAAATAATGTGGGTCCCACAAAACAGAAGTTTGTACTAGTTAATGGTATGTGCATTTTTGCTCCCTTTTGAGAAGTTCATGGGCACTTTTGCACTTAAAAAAAGTTTATAGTGTTGGGTGCACTTTTAAGAAAAGTTCATAAGTATTTTTGTACTTTAAAAAATAATAATGTGGGTCCTACTAAACAGAAGTTTGTACCAATTAATGGTATGAGTATTTTTGCCCCATTTTGTGAAGTTTATGTACACTTTTGCATCTAAAAAAAGTTTATGGTGCTGTGTGCACTTTTGAAAAAAGTTCATGGGTATTTTTGCACCTTAACTCTTTTAAAAATAAGTTATAAATGTTGTATTCCCTCCCGTCCTAAATATAAGACAAATTTGATTTTTTTTAGAGAGATTAAGGAAATTAATTAAATTACTTTAGAATATTTATATTTTTGTTTTTTCCTCAAAATTAATTAGTTTGACTAATAAACTAATATATAATCTAAAGATACATAACATATGATATAATTACGTAACTTATTTAACTTCCTTAGTGCTTGTTTGAGATAACTTACTTTTAGTTAATAAGTGCTTATAAATCGTGATTTACGGAATACGAGATAAATATGTGAGAAGAGTTTTATCTCGACTTACATAATAAGTGCTTATTGACCCCTAATAAGCAATACCAAACACACACTTAATCTCTCCAAAAAAAGTTAATTTTGTCTTATATTTAGGACCGGAGGGAGTATTAAATTTTGTAAAAGATCTCTTGTTAAAGACTAACAAGTGTCAGGTAAAAAAAAAGAAAAAGACTATAAGTAGATATTTATAACTAGGACTGGACGGATGAAATGCCTCATCAGTATTCTTGATCAGAATTCTAAATTAGAAAAAAAAAAAAAGCACCTAATTCCTTGAGAATTATTTGCAGGAAGTAATCAAGTATAGCGTGAGATTTCAATTCGGCAAATAGAAGTCAAGTTACGGGTGCTAAGAGAGTAATATTCGTGTTTTAACATTCCTCTGAGACATGTTTTTCTTCCTTCAGAATGATCCATCTCATGCGTACAAACTGCCGAGATTTTGACTATGATCTGTGGTTCGACATCGAATATATATTAATTAATTATTTAATGAACCATAATTTTGCTTTAAACAAAAATTATGCCATAAATATAGCTCTGTTTTTACAGAATGCTTGCTTCATATATAAACTGTTCATGGGGCCTTTTGCGGTCATGGAAATTCTGTCGATTTGCATGCGAAAAAGTGTTGACATGGTTATATTCAGATAAGAGACAAAGAGCCTGAAGTCACTTTGGTGGTGAGATATTGCTACGGTGGGGAACTATGATTACATTCTGGATTGGGTAATTGTCAAGAACACTTGATGCACAGGGCAAAACAAATTGGAAATCTCTCAAATTCATACTATATTTCAGCTTTTACTGTTTCAGACTTGTGAGATCACAGAAACCGAAGACCATTTTACAAACACCATTTTACAAACATCAGACGCTAAATCACTAGAAAACCATATAATTAAAACGGGAAGGGGGAAAAAAGACCTTGATGTATCAGTTTATGCTTTCTTCTGGACAGTAACCAAGTCTTGTGTATTACCACACTTCCTATTTAAAGCCTCAACGCACCAACCATGGCCATCATCAACAATTGGCATCCTCACTTCCATGACCGGAATTGCCGGCTGCCGGGACCCTGGCATTACAACACCCACTAACACTCTTAGTACATTTGCAGCATCTATGTCCATGCACACATTAATCTCCGGAACTCCTTTGAGTGCTTCAGGAATTCCTACTATTTTGAAGTATCCCAACAAATGATTCTCTTCAGCCTTCCCTTCCTCACCTTCATACACAATGATCAGAGCCTCAGTTTGATTATCATGACAGGTTGTGAAGACCAAGTCCTTCCTTGCTGGCATTGTTGTATTCCTTGGTATCACAGGGACAAAGCTGTTTCCATCAGCTCTTATCCCTATAGCTAGGGGTGTGGCTTGGATAGTTAGCAAGTCTAAGTTTCCAAAGGGATCATTGATACCTGATGCTACAGCTCCCTCAACTGCTGCACCACAAACGGCAGCTTCCAGAGGATTCACACCTTTGTAAATTTCCTTTCCATTAAACATGCTAGCCACAAGATTCTTCACCTTCGGAATATAAGAGCACCCACCAACGACTATCACATCGTTTACATCCTCAACCTCTACCTTGGCATCTTGCAAACACTGGATGATGAGGCTTTCACATTTCACAAACACCTTTCTATTCACTTCCTCAAACTCGTCCCGGTTTATAACCTTGTTTATCTTCAAACCATCTCCCAAGTCTACATCAATCTGCACACTGGTTTGAGAGGAGAGCCCATGAATGGCGTCTTGAGTTGCAACTCGGAGAAAGGCCATAGATTTGATTTCTTTGATACCGTGGGTCTTGAATAGAGTTTGAGATTCTGGTAAGAGATAATGCATCATATTCTGAACCAAGTCTTCCCCCCCGACGGAGCTTCCTGCTAAGGCCTTTATTTGTGATACTCCTCCAGCTGTAGCAGTCACAGCAACATCACAATAGCCAGCACCCATATTGAAAATTAAAGCAATCTTCTCACTTCCACTGCCCATATTATCATGAGAACTCTGTTGTTGCTGCTGTCCATATAATAAAGCCACAGCAGTGGGTTCAGGCATTAGCCGGAGAACATGAAGGCCAGCCATAGCACAAGCTCGTTCTATCCGGGTCAGTTGGAATCGACTGAATGAAACCGGAACTGTGAGGACTACATTTCTTATTGGTCGTTTAAGCTGAGCTTCGGCCATTACTCTTAGTTCCACAAAAAATATAGCCAAGACTTCTTCTGGCGTGGTGGATCTCCACATATTGTTCACTAATGCTGCAATGAAAGGACGCACACCAATGTCCAAGGTCTGTACCAGAAAAGGGAGATTTTTACTGGAGTGGACAACTGGGTCTGTATCAACCCTTCCAATCAAGCGTTTCATGTTAAAGATTGTAGCTCCAGATAACAAGTCATGTTCTTGAGAGAGTTGACTGCTAACTCCTCCAGAAGGGGTGTCATCTTTAAAAGTCACATATGATCTCATAATCTTCTGGTTTCTTGTGTTCTTCAAAAGCTCCACTACGGATCCATTCCACACAGCAACACTACATTGTGATGTACCAATGTCAATTCCAATGGCGATTTCAGGAAAAGCTGATGACTTATCCTCCCCAATGGTTTCACTGTCAGATGACACTGTGTATGAAGCTTCGGCCATTCTGAAATAGATATATGTGAGATCATAAATTTTGTATAAAGCATCATAAAATGGTATTGAAACATTTTTGGAATTTAAGTTTCACCTATGCCTAAACAAATCATTCTGTCCATCTATGATTACCACTCTTAGACTATGAAACATGACCATTGTACCATTGATGGTACAAAGAATGTTTTAAATATAAAAGAATTGCACAGATGTGCAAAGGCATTCTATTTGTTTCATTTGTTGTATAATTCTTTGATCCCAACCATTCTTCAGTTGTTGGCACGGACTTTATCTTGGTAACCCATGTAAACAAAAATTGTTAGATGCAAAATTTCAATAATTACAAACTAACATGTGAAATATTTGAATCAACATAGTAGAGATTGCCCTGTCTGATTTTTCCTAGCATCTTCCTTGATAAGAACATTAGGATGGCAATAATCCTTTGCATCTACGAATTCATTTTCTAAAAAATAATTGAAGCCCCAAAGTGATATTCTGTGACAAAAAATCTTAGAAATGCATTTCATGTAGGTCTTTTTGCAAACACCTCAAGGGCGATTTTGTTCATGTGGAATACAGAATATGCACACAAAACTGAGTAAGACCAATAAGAGAAGAAGCATACCCCTTATTACGCACACAAAACTAAATATAACGCAAATAATTTAAAAAAAAAACTCAAATACAGAAGAATGCAGTGAACATTCATTGTCAAAGAATATGAACACCATCCAAAGCGACATCCTGCATTAAAAGTTACTTCTCTAATTTCCATCTTCATGCAAGATGGGCAAGCAAGAGATACAGAAGCCCTACCCAACCTAAGCAAACAATCCGCGGCACCAATAACGATTAGGCAGTCCAGAAGGACAATGGAATGAAGCAAAATCGGAGCGGATTATCTTTTACTACCCCATTCTTATTAATTGGACCTCAGAATAGGAAGTTTATACATTTTGGATCAAACCCAAGACATGAGTATTATAGTAGAATTCCAATACACTAAGTGACACAGTAGAAAATGCCACATCTGAACATCGTACCAAGAATCAACCTGTGCTAAATCAAACAGAGAAAGAGTAAGTTATAAACCAAAACGGGACTAGCACACTACAGGCCATGATCATCATCATTATTAACGCCATTCTAATCCTCAAACTCAAATATCAGAAAAGAAAAACTAGACAACTCAAAGAAAAAGGAGTAGGAATGGAAGAAGCCGAACCTTGGTGGAGCAAAATATGTGATAAGAGATGGAGGAAAGGGGGTTACGAGAGGGAAGTAAAAGCAACGGAAGCTGGTGAAGGAAAGTGTCAGAAGGTGCGGGACCGCTTGGCCAGGAAAAAAGGGGGATGGAAGAGAAAGACAGTAATAATAACAGAGAGGAGAAGGAGTTCTAGAGCGTGCTAGAGAGAAAACGAATCATGTCATGCCCACCAGAATTGTCCAGAGATAACCATGTGGCGCCCTGGGGCAACGATTTCCCTCTAAAGTCTTCGTTCTTCTTTTGGCAAGTTAAATTAATTTTTAAGGCCAAAATTGGGCCTTTAAAAAACATGACCAATAATGCATAATAAACACCAAAATTGAGCCTAGATTTCAACATAACAAATAGAAGTGAAGTTAAGGCCTTAATTGTGCCAAGGAGAGAAAAATCCAAAAACGGTGCTTAACTCAACATTCCTTAAAAGACATGTTTTATTCCTTTGGAATGATCCAGCGAAAACGTACAAACTGCGCTTTGAGACTTTGACTACGATCTCTGGTTCGAGAGTTTGACATTGGATATTAATTAATTACTATTTAATAAACTATATCCCTTAACTATATTTTGCCTTAAAGAAACTGTAATGATTTTCCTGTCCATTTCTTGCTCTACATCTTACTCTATCCTTCCTCTCCAAACGGGATTTATTCTGAACGGCCAACTGGATGCAAAAATAAAATACACAAATATTTTTTACAATAATATTCATGTTGGTTTAAATATACATTCCATGTTATCTATATGATTTTTTGGGGAAAAAAAAATTTTCATGCTAAATGAATGGTAAACCTGTATACACTATACATGACGAAGTTGTCCAGCTAAGGGCAAGGCTTTTAATTGTTTGGGATTATCATCACTGGTAGGATCTGAATCCTATTATGCGTCCAATGTGTAATTAGGTGCACATCGATTGCAGTAAATTACTGGACCAGAAGAGAGTTGGATGCACTCTCAGTAACAAAATCCAAATGTGACATAAAAAATGATCATCAGCCAAAACAAAATCAAAGGCAACTACGAACATTAACTGTCATTAAAATCTTAAAACACGTGATTCATTCACAATTCACAAAGATCATGAACCAGGTCTACTGTGCCAGGAAAGAAATGAATGGGGCTGGCTTGATGTTGTTGCAAGGAACGAGCATATATATAAATATTGCTAAAACTGTGCTGTCGCCGGCCGCTTTAAATAAAAGTCTGCCTCATACTTCAAATTCGGACATTAAGGCAAATGGAATCCTTCCTTGATTGATTCAAAACACATTGCCATATTCAAAAGCGTACTTGTGATCCAAACACTTCACTGTATAAATATCGTATCTCTTCTTTCCAACCAAAAACCAAAGATCTCCTTTTCATCAAACAGTTCTCTGAAAAAAAAAACAGCTTCCACGATCATGTTTGCTCGTTATGCGGTTCTCCTTTCTCTTGTCGGTTTCAGCCTCTTCATAAATGGATCCCTATGTCACCCTTTGGACCCTCTGACCCCTTTGGAAATAAACCAAACAAGGCACATTGTTCTGAAGTCTTACCTTGGTTCTCTTCCAAATCTGACCTTCCATTTCGTAGATCTTGAAGAACCAAACAAAAATGATGTCCTAAACTGGCTATCCTCAAACACAAGAGGCAATTCTAAGCCTAACCCTACAATCCCCCGTCAAGCCAACGTGGTAGTTCGAGTCAAGGAACAGACCCGTGAGCTCGTAGTAGACCTAACCAGAGGCTCCATCATATCAGACAAACTCTTCAACGGTCATGGATTCCCTCCTTTGGCTTTCAAAGAGCTTTTCCAAGCAAGCATACTGCCCTTTCAACATCCACAATTCAAAGCCTCTGTTCACAAAAGAGGCCTAAATTTGTCTGAAGTTTCTTGTGTGCCGTTCACGGTTGGTTGGTATGGTGAGAAAATCACAAGAAGAGCCCTCAAAGTCGGGTGCTTTTACAGAGGAGGATCTACCAATGTTTGGGCTAGGCCCATTGAAGGAATCACAATGCTGGTTGACGTTGATTCAATGAAGATCACAATGTACAGAGATCGATACAGAGTCCCTCTGCCTAAAGCCGAAGGTACAAACCTCGAGTCTCCGAAGAAAAGACCAAAAATTTCTCCTTCCTACAACATAACAAATAGTGGGTTCACCATTGAAGGCCATGAAGTGAAATGGGGTAACTGGGTTTTCCACGTTGGATTCAATGCTAGAGCAGGGGTGATTATATCTACAGCTTCAATATTTGATGCCAGAAAGAACAAGTATAGAAGAGTTATGTACAGAGGGCATGTGTCCGAGACCTTTGTTCCTTACATGGATCCCACAGAGGAGTGGTACTTCAGGACTTTCATGGACGTTGGGGAATTTGGGTTTGGTCGTTCAGCTGATAGCTTACAGCCTGGGATTGATTGCCCAGAAAGTGCAGTGTTCATGGATGGCTTCATGGCTGGTGGTGATGGTGAAGTACAGCAAGTGCCCAGGGCCATTTGCATTTTTGAGAGGTATTCTGGAAATGTGGCTTGGAGGCACATGGAAATCAACAATCCCAGCGGAACGGTAACGTATTATTTCTTAAAGAACACAGACATAACGCAACAGCCAAATACTATTTCACATGTCACTTTGTGTTTTTTCAGATGTGGGATATAACATAGCTCTGTTTTAACAGAATTGTTGCTCCATTTATAAGCTGTTCACTGAACCTCTTGCTATAATGGGAATTCTGTCAATTAAAAGTGTTGATGATATGGTTTTGTGCAGATAAGAATTGGGGAGGCTGAAGTGAATTTGGTGGTGAGAATGATTGCTACGGTGGGGAACTATGATTATATTCTTGATTGGGAATTCCTAAGAAGTGGCAGCATCAAAGTTGGGGTATGCTCTATGTCCCTGTGTTTGCTCACTATTTCATTTACAGGGACAATCATGGAAAGTCTTCCCGGGTTGACTTTTTACATAAATTAAGAGTTAATTAGCCAGCAACTTGTATTTTTAAATAAGGATCATTGTGTGTGCGTGTATTGCTGCAATTACAGGTGGATCTGACTGGGGTATTGGAGATGAAGGCGGTACCATATAAAAATACGAGTCAAATACGCGAAAGAGTATACGGAACACTAGTGGCAGAGAACACCATTGCTAATAATCACGACCACTTCCTCACTTACTATCTGGACCTCGACGTTGACCATAACGGCAATTCTTTCGTCAAAGCTAAGATGAAGACGGTGATGACACAAACTGGAAGTGATCCCCACTCGCCATCTCCAACTCCGAGGAAGAGTTACTGGACGGTGGTCAGAGAAACGGCCAAGAGAGAAGTTGAGGCCAGGTTGCGGCTGGGCTCGGAGCCGGCTGATCTGTTGATTGTGAACCCCAATAAGAAAACGAGGGTAGGGAACCAAGTGGGGTACCGGCTCATTCCCGGCCAGCCGTTGAGTTCTCTATTGTCGGACGACGATTATCCGCAGAGAAGAGCTTCGTATACAAAGTATCAAGTGTGGGTGACGGCTTATAACAAGTGGGAGAGATGGGCGGGCGGGTTCTATGCAGATAGAAGCCGAGGAGATGACGGCTTAGCCATATGGAGCCGAAGGAATAGAGAGATAGAGAATAAGGACATAGTAGTGTGGCACACAGTTGGAATCCATCACAGCCCATGTGAAGAAGATTTCCCGGCCATGCCCTCTGTTCACGCTGGCTTTGAGCTTCGCCCTGCTAATTTCTTTGACTCCACCCCGCTTCTTCAATGACTTCTGTGTATATTACTGTGTTGCTGCCATATTCATCTAATCCTCCAACTTAATAAAACTCATCAGTATTGTTCATGGTGGTCTTATTAGTTATTAAGATTCAAATGAATTTTATACACAAATGGTCCCTTTTCTTAGTACAATATAGCTTTGTGAAGTTCATGACTTGGAGAAGCTATTCAAATCACCCTCTGCTAATCATGATACATAAATTCTCTGTCATATCTAGTTTGGTTTGATTGCAACGGAGGTGAAGGAGAGATTATGTGTGTGTTTGTTTCACCGATTGAAAGCCCAATCGGACGATTGAGCGCATCAATCGGGTTTGCACAGTAGCTTCTTCATAAAGCCAGTGTTTGTTTTATCGATAGGCTTTCAGAAAAAAGTCATCAAAAGTTTTGATGAACATAAGCAAAGAATTGGAGCTTAAAATTGCTTATGAATAAGCCTACCCCACTTGTCACTTCTCTCTCTCTCGTGATATTTCTTGTCCTGTGTTCTCTTCTCCGCAAAAGCACACACGCAAGCACAGAAGCAGCGAGCCGGGGCGGCATGGATCTCTTTTGGTTTTGGCAGTGAAGGCTCATCTTCGTCGGCGATCTACTGAGTCGCGTTGGTTGAAGGTAGGGGCTTGGGCTTGGGCTGAGGGCGCTTGGTGATGATGGTGGTGGTGATGAAACAGGGGAGGTTGCAGGGGCAGGAGGAGCCGCCTTCGGGGACATGGTGCTAGACGGCGGCAAGGCCATGGGTGCAGAGGAAGGGGCTTGGCATGTGGAGAATGCTACAAGAGCCAAGGACATGGCTAGCACAAGCATGGCACGTGCAGGCGCTATGACACAACAGAAAATGAAGCTTGAGAGAGGGGGGGAGAGGCAGAGACAGAGGCAGAGGCAAAGAGAGTGGTTCTGGAGAAGAGTAGGGGACAGGGTTGAGACTTGAGAAAGATAAATAGGAAGGAAATATTAGTAAGTTTTTAAGAGAGCGGTTCCATGGCCCTTGAAAATGAGTTTGACACGATAAGAGTATGCATGAATTTTAAGTGGAGGGAGCATCTTCTAGCTTTGTTCATGCATCCAGAGAATCTGAATAAGCCATTGGGGTGTTAAGTATGAAACTAAATTTTAAGACTTTTGATATTACAACTACCAAACATGCCACTATTTGATTAATATGAGTCAAGCACAAAATTATGTATTTTGTATTTTACTAATGTATATGAAATTTTTAAGTATGTGCCTTGTCATAAAACTGTCGTCATTGGATGGTTTGGATCAATTTATCACTAAAATTGCCACTTTAACAAAATGAGAAGAAGGTGGAAACGACTGTCTTCATATGTGCCTTTTACATTGCTTGTCATGATGGTCATAACTCTTAAACATTTTATTTAAAATTGTACCATTGTCAAATTTTCAAAGTTAATTTTTGGGAAAATTGTGAAAAAATCCCTTCGTGTGCAGATATTTTCCCAAGTCCCATTTAGCAATTAAGTTTCCAATGAGGTCTTTTTTCACAATTATCCCTTCATTTTTTCATTTTTAATAATTTTTATAATTTTTTCTCTTAAATAACACAAAAGCCACTTATGTAAAAGTCAAACCAAATATCTTTCACTTTTACATAAAGTTACTTATCCAATCGCCAACTCAAACATTCATTAGTTTACTCTATCTTACTTTTTTCCAATCTTAAGATTCCATAAATCAAAATAAAAATAAGTCGCTTATCGAATCACCAATACAAACACAAACACACCCTATAATAGTATCTTGTTTGGCCGTGTTTATTGCCCTTCTGATCCTACAAGGCCTGTACACCGTAAAATAAGTCCTAAATTTAACTTGAGTTTCTCATCTCTGTGAAAGAGTCTTTCTCTGATGCCAATTAAAGTCCTAGTCAATCATTTACATCTTTGTACGAGTGAACCACAGCAGAAAAACGCCACAATTAACAGTATAGCACCCGTTGGAGTTTAGTGATTTGCGTATATATATTAGGTTCTTCTTTCTTATTAAAATAACTCAAGTCAATTTAATAGTATTTATCTTTCGATTACATACTCTTTCTTTAATATTTATGTAATTAATGTGATACATTTTTTGATTATTCTAATATTCTCCAGACTTTCTCTTTTTTTTTCCCCATTGATTGAAAGGCTCTAATACCATGTTAGATTTAGTGAGTCAATTTGATAAGAAAGACTAACCTAATATATACCTAAATCACTAAATCTAAAATATTTAGAGAATTGATCTTGGTCTTAAATATAAGACATATTTTTCAAATGTATCAATCTTTCTCCTATTGATGCTCTCTCAATAACAAAAAAGGATGAGAGGGAAGGAGAAAATTAAAGAAAATTATTAATGTATTTTAAAAAATACATATTATATGTAACTAACTTAATTAATTTTTTTAATCTAATCAAATTAAATAAATATATTTTATACACTGTGGACTTCATTGACTTCATAACAGAGGGCCAATTCATGGGAGCTAAAAATAAATTTGACCAAGTCATAGCATCATTCAACGTGCATGCGCCCCAACCTGAACCGTCTGTGAAGAAATCAACTTCAGATTCAATGCCTAGTAGTAGAGAGCTTCAGTAATGCGTCAGAGGCCACGCAAGACGTTGAATTTTTCAGAATGACCAACATTTATAAATTCTTCTACGCCGTGTTAATTAAAAAAAAAAAAAAAGATAAAATCATATTTGGGGTTTTGGACAATTCCATTGTCTGAATTGCCTATACATCTCCTCATATCCGTTTCTGCACTCCATATAATTTCTTTGGTCTTCAGTTTTTACACTTTGTTGGTTTCCCCCACCAGTCTCTCTTTGTTACCAAGATTTAATGGATGTTCATGTTCCCACTAAACTCTTCCCACTCTGTGTACTTTTTTCCCTGTTTCTTCTATGCTCTAATGCTCGAAGTCAAACGAGCTCAAATTCTATCCAACCGGGTTCAAGCATCGTTGCTGGCTCTAATACGTCCTGGAAATCACCTTCTGCTGAATTCGCTTTTGGGTTCTATCCTCTCCTCAATGGTCGCTACCTTGTCGGTATTTGGTTCGATAAGATTATTCCCCACAAAACTCTGGTCTGGTCCTTGAATCGTGATGACCCAGCTCAGATTGGATCCACCATCAATCTCACGCAGGGTGGCCACTTTGTTCTGCATCATGCGAATGGTTCATTAGTTTCAATCTACAATCAAACAAATAACGCTTCCTCTGCTTCAATGTTGGATAATGGAAACTTCGTCTTGAAAAATTCACTCTCAAACACCATCTGGCAGAGCTTTGCTTCACCCACGGATACCATTCTTCCAGGCCAAAATTTGGTCATGGGTCAGATTCTTTACTCCAATTTGAATGAAACACTTGATTACTCCACCGGGAATTACAAGTTGGAAGTCCAAGCTTTTGATGGCAACATTGTGATCGCTGCTTTTAGGTATTCCGGTCATGCTTATTGGTTCACTGGAACAATCAACAACAATAATGTCAGCATTGTCTTTGACAACAATACAGCTATGCTTTACGCCGTCAATGGCACCCGAAACATATACCAAATGACAACCGAAAACCAACTGCCTAATCCAATCAAAGATTACTACCATCGAGCAACCATCAACGATCATGGTAACTTCGAACAGTTGATTTTTCGTAAAGAAAATGGAATAGAGTGGACGCCTATATGGAGTGCTATAACAGAGCCATGCTTAGTGGATGGTATTTGTGGGGTGAATGGCTTTTGCACTTCTCCTGATAATAAGGTGGTCAATTGTAGCTGCTTGCCAGGTTATACACCTTTGGATCCTTATGTTCCCTCCAAAGGCTGTTATCCTGATTTGGTGGTGGATTTTTGCACTTCAAATTCATCTGATTCAGACTTTACTGTGCAAGAGATTTCTGATGCTGATATACCCAACTTAAATTTTGCTGACATGCAATGGATACCTAATTCTGACTTGAATAGTTGCAAGAGAGAAGTGATGAATGATTGTTTTTGCATGGCTGGTGTTTTGATTGGCACTAATTGTTTTAAGAAAAGGACACCTCTTTTGAATGGAAGAATAAGCATCCCAACCACCAGCAATAGAGTGGCTCTAGTTAAAGTTCCTATGGTTCGCAAAGACGATGGAAATGACTCACCTTCTTGGGTTGTTCTGCTTGTTTCATTCTTGTCTTGTTCCCTGCTTGCTCTTGTGTTTGCAGCTTCTGCTATTCTTCATAACCCAAAGTTTCGCCGTTGGATACATAAGGAGCCACCGCCCAAGCCAAAGCCAGTGGACATCAATCTCAAGACATTTTCATTCCAAGAGTTGAGAGACGCAACAAAGGGGTTTGAGAACAAACTCGGTCGAGGAGCATTTGGTATTGTGTATAGTGGGATTTTGACGTTGGAGGGCGGACAGGTTGAGGTTGCCGTGAAGCAACTAGAAAAAGCAGAGGATCAGGATGAGATTCGTGAGAATGAATTTATGACAGAAGTTCAAGTCATTGGTCTGACTCATCATAGAAATCTTGTGAGGTTATTAGGCTTTTGTAATGAACAAAATCATCGTCTTCTAGTTTATGAGATGATGAAACATGGATCACTCTCCAGTTTCCTTTTCGGGGAAGGGGATATGCCTAGATGGGAAGACAGAGCAAAGATTGTGCTTCAAGTAGCAAGAGGCTTGCTATATCTGCATGAAGAGTGTGATCCTCAAATAATCCATTGCGACATAAAGCCACAGAATGTTCTTCTTGACTCAAAGTATACAGCAAAAATTTCTGATTTTGGGGTTGCAAAGCTGCTAAAGAAAGACAAAACTAGAACAAGCACCAACGTCAGGGGAACAATGGGATATATGGCACCAGAATGGCTCAAGAATGCACCCGTCACATCAAAGGTTGATGTTTATAGCTTTGCGGTGATGTTGTTAGAGACCATATTCTGCAGAAGGCACATAGAGCTACATCCAAGTCAAGATGGAGGAGAGGGTGAAGACATGATGCTAGTAGATTTGGTTCTATATTCAGCTAAAGAAGGGAATTTGAGGGTGATGGTGGATCATGATCTTGAAATTTTGAATGATTTCAATAGGTTTGAGAGGATGACTATGGTTGGATTATGGTGCCTGTCTCCTAACCCAACTGTTCGACCGTCTATGAAGAAGGTGACACAGATGTTGGAAGGAACCATGGAGGTTGGTGTTCCTCCTCTGATTGATGCACAGATGTTTGAAGTGTCTCTCATGGAGGGACAACTTAATTTGTAACCAAATTTGCTTCCTTTTTCAATGTTTTGCAGATTTCACAATATGAATTTAGTTGAACGAATCTCGTTTGAAGGCCTCCACTTGACGCTGTAATTTTATGTGAACCATTTCAAGTCATGTAAAGTTCCAAACTTTAGATTCTGTTTCTTCACCGCACTTGAAAGTGACATACAAATTAGGCTCTTTTGCCTAATCTATGCATGATAGTCTGATACTGTGTAATTTAGAATTTTTATGCGGTTACATACTAAAATTTGAATTAATGCAATTGAGAAAGCCAAAATAATTGTACTTTTTTCATGTGTATAAGATGGGTTTCTTTTACAAACTAGTCATTTGCATTAAATTTAAAAATTAACGTAAAACATGCATTGGAAATGTGAAAAAAACCATTATCAAAATTGTATATGGACCGAACCGGCCGGTTCAGCTTGTGAACCGGTGAACCGGCGGTCTAACCGGTCTGGTGGGTGAACCGTATGGACCAGTTCGCCCATTTTTTTATTTTTAAAAAATCGTTTTTAATTAACTTTTACACATGATTTTATATAAATAAGTCTGAAATATTTACTTCCTCACCGATTTAACTCCTATCTGACTCACTAACCCTTAACCCTATACCTCAACCGATTCAGTGTCCGGTCCAGTTTTCAGTACCTTAGGTTTGATAAAAAAATTTTATAATGAAATATTCTTATGGGCGTATGGAAAATCATACCACAGAAATTATGCAAATGTTACTATATACTCTTTTGAAGGGATTATACATAATTTACAAAATCAACTTAATAGCTACTGCTCCCTCTGTTTATTTTTATACGTCAATTTTAAGGAAAAAAAATTGTTTCTATCAATATATGTCGATTTTTTTTGCCTTCTATCTGTATATGTTGATTTACAATTATAAGATGGTATCAGTTGCTACTTTTTCAAATATACTCTTATATTAATCAATACCTTGATTATTCTGTCGCACTACAAACTAGATACTACCTCTAATTCTAAATATAAGGCCCAATTGATTTTTTTGGGATATTAAAAAAGTTAATTAAATTACTTTAAACTATTTATATTTATCGTTTTTTCTCCAAACTAATTTATCTAACTTATAAATTAAATTGTAATTTAATCATATATAATATATGGTATGGTTAAGTAATTTATTTAACTTTCTTAATCTCTTAAAAAAAAAGTCAACTAGATTTTATATTTAGAACTGGAGGTAGTATTATATTAAAAACAGGATGTTGTACTGTGTAATATATATATATATATATATGTATATGTATATATAATTACATTTGTTTTTCTTAATCTTTGTGACAAACCTCTAATCTCATGGAAGAAATGGAGGGAGTATCATATAACTCCTCTACATATCTTCTACAAGAGAATTGCATGCAACAATTTGGACCAGTCTTTCATTATACTTTACCTTGTGTTCTCTGTTTTACTGGTCAAACACGCAGCATTTCTTTCGTAAATAATGTACTACTCCCTCCGGTTCTAATTATAAGATAAAGTTGACTTTTTTGGAGAAATTAAGGAAGCCAATTAAATTACTGTAGAATGTTTATATTTTTAGTATCTTTAGATTATATATTAGTTTATTAGTCAAATTAATTAGTTTGGAGAAAAAAATAAAAATATAAATACTCTAGAGTAATTTAATTGACTTCCTTAATTTCTTAAAAAAGTTAACTTTATCTTATAATTAGGATCGGGAGTATCATAAAAGCCTACAATGATATCCAAAACACGGAGTGGAAAAATAATTGAAGCCGCCAATATTGACTTAAACATGGGACACTTATTTTCAGTGGCATCAAGTTCAGTTATGACTATGAGGCCACCGTCGTGGAATTAAGCACTAGATTGACTTGCAATAGTTAATAGTCTTTGGCATTACCGGCCATTGCAAGTATATTTTCAATGTTTTGCAGATTTCACAATATGAATTTAGTTGAACGAATCTCGTTTGAAGGCCTCCACTTGACGCTGTAATTTTATGTGAACCATTTCAACTCGTGCAAAGTTCCAAACTTTAGATTCTGTTTCTTCACCGCACTTGAAAGTGACATACAAATTAGGCTCTTTTGCCTAATCTATGCATGATAGTCTGATACTGTGTAATTTAGAATTTTTATGTGATTACGTAATAAAATTTGAATTAATGCAATTGAGAAAGCCAAAATATTTGTATTTTTTTCATGTGTATGTATAGATGGGTTTCTTTCACAAACTAGTCATTTGAATTAAGTTTAAAAATTTTCGACAAAAAAAAAATTAAGTTTAAAAATTAACGCAAAACATGCATTGGAAATGAGAAAAAAATCATTATCAAAACTGTATATGGGATAATATTAAAAGCTCTATGCAACTACGTGTCTGTTTAGATTAATGGTAGAAACTGCTTTTTCAACGTGATTTACGATATACGAGGTAAATATGTGAGAGGAGTTTTGTCTCCACTTGCGTGAACATGCTTTTCAAACGCTAACTCAGTGTATGTTTGGATTGGCGTCACGATTGCTTATAAGCTGTTTTTCACGTAAATCGAGACTATACTCCTCTCACGTATTTACTTCGTATACTGTAAATCACAATTGAAAAGCTACTTTTAAACATTCCTATTAGCTATTACTATTCCAAACACACATTCAAAAAGGCCCGTTACGGTGGTTTGATAAAAATTTTTTATAATGAAATATTCTAATGGGTGTATGGAAAATCATACCACAAAAATTAAGCAAACGTTAATTACTATATACTCTTTTGAAGGGATTATAAATAATTTACAAAATCAACTTAATAGCTACTTTTGCCAACAAAGAACATATTATATTAAAACAACTTTAACTACAAGGTCTCAAACATAATAAACAACAGAATAATTAAACAGAAATACAACCAGAGTTGAAACATCAACAACAAAGTAGAATTAGTAACACCTACGACTACAAGGTTTTCACTGCAAAGAGAAATGGAGATTAGATAAGAAGATACTTCACAAATACCCATCGTCAATCCAGTCTGCAACAGAGATGGAGGTTGAGATACCTAATCCAAAGGACAAGACCGATCCAATGAAGCTTTAGTAGTCCAATCCGCTACCAAATTTGCTTCCATAGGAATCCATAAGCAATAATGGTTCCTAATCAAATTCCTTGATGCCAGAGAATACTCAAGGAGACCAACATGAAACAGAATACTAGCTAAAGCCCAAACAGCTTGATAGTACATGAGAAAATCACAACTCCAGCCAGAAGTCGAACAATATTTCCATATACACTGAACTGGCTCATGTTTAGCTTGAATAAGAACAATGGTGAAAAGCATACTATACAGGCACATGTTAAGCCAAAAATGAACAATGTATACAAAGACATTGAACAAGCACAAGCTGATGATTTTGCCAATATTAACAGTTAAGGCTCCAATAGAACTACAAGACATACAAGAAACAATCTTCCTCCCACAAACATAAACCTCAAACCATTGAAACTTAGACAAGGACTCAAGAGTCCTGTTTTCAGCACAATGCTCATCCATCCATTCTCTTCCCCACATAAAAGCTTTCCACATGACTTTCAGCAGAACAATGACAATTTGTTTAGAAGGAGATGACTTATACCATATACTAATCCGAGAATTAGTGCAAGGAGTCTCCCAGTAGTACCAATTGGACCAAACCACAACTAGATTCAACTCTTTTGGGCGATAAAAAGCCCTCAAAAAAGCACTTTCAATAGTAAGAGATGTAACCTCACCAACATAAAAGATCGAATCCATATTAGTTTCAGAGGAAAAATATTGACAGTTTAATAGACCACTAACCTCAAGGTCGCCGACCAAATTCTTCATCAGTGTTGTCCTTCTGATATCGATTTTGGAATACCCCTACCTCAACCCATAGATCATCACCGAAAGCCTAGGAGGCACCCAAAGGAGATCATTATCAGAGGACGCCAAAACATTTAGAGAATTATATACCTCGTCAATTACCGCTACCACCCTTTGAGGCCATATGTGACCTTGCCTTCAGTTTCCTCAACGTGGTTGCAGATCCCCAACAACTAGCCTCCATCGATCTCCTCGTTTCACAAGGGTGGCCAGAGATCCACTACTTCAGTCTATTCATCACCATCAGGAGCCATGGGGGAACCCACCGAAGATCCTCCTGAAGAGCTTCACAGAGGATTGGGGCCTTAGTACCTTCTCGCTTCCCTCCTCACTTCTTCCCCACCCACCGTCATCGCCGGTATCACTCACTACCATTGTCTCCACCGGCCACAACATAGGGCTGCTCAATAGCTTACTCAGGAGGGACGAGACCACCTTACGGAGATAGCCGAGATCTACCCTCATCAGAGGCTGGCTGCCGCTGACGGAGATTGTCTGCCACTCAAAGGAAATTGCACAATGGTGAAACCCTAGCTATTGCTCCCTCTGCTCATTTCTATAGGTCAATTTTAAGAAAAAAAATTGTTTCTATCTATATATGTCGATTTTTTTTTGCCTTCTATCTATATATGTTGATTTACAATTATAAGATGGTATTAGTTGCTACTTTTTCAAATATACTCTTATATTAATCAATACCTTGATTATTCTATCGCACTACAAACTAGATACTACCTCTAATTCTAAATATAAGACCCAGTTGATTTTTTAGAGATATTAAGAAAGGTAATTAAATTACTTTAAAGTCTTAATATTTATCATTTTTCTTCAAACTAATTTATTTAACTTATAAATTGATATATAATTTAATCATATACAACAAATAGTATGATTAATTGATTTATTTAACTTTCTTAGTCTCTTCAAAAAAAAAGTTAACTAGATTTTATATTTAGGACCGGAGATAGTATTATATTAAAAACAGGATGTTGTACTGTGTGTATATATATATATTACATATATATTTTTTCTTGATCTTTGTGAAAAACCTCTAATCTCATGGAAGAAATGGAGGGAGTATCATTCATATAACTCCTCTACATATCTTTTTTTTTTTGGGTTTACAGTGACAAGAGAAGAAAACTCTTGAGGCCACGATGGGCCAGAATACAGACACCGAACAAAAACCAAAGAAAGAAACTACAGAGCCCAAAAATCAGCTGAGATCAGCTAACAGTTGGGCCGAACAAAAATCTGGTGGGAAATGCAAGAGATACAGATCGTTGTTCAAATCTAGGGCCTTTTTTGCCAAAGCATCAACACATTTAAGGGCTTCTCTGTGGCAGTGATGAATCTCTAAATCCCAATCCCTGTAGATTAATTTCCTGACTTCCTCCACCTCGTACTGTAGCGGGTGATAATGACCCCTAATCTGGTATAGCAGTTGAATTGCTTCAAATGAGTCAGTATAAAGCCTAATCCTTCTGAAATTTCTGGATTCGCAAAATTGTAGGCCAATGTTGATAGCTTGAATCTCAGAGGCAGTTGAGCCGAAACTAAAACCCGTGTTTTGTTGGAAACCCCAAATCCAAGCTCCTGAGTTGTCACGTACTACTCCTCCAATAGCAGAGTTTCTTTGTCTACCGCAGCGTCCACATCGATCCGAACATAGCCTTTTGGTGGAGCACTCCAACCTTCTGTGTATCTGTCTGGGACTCTAAAGATCTTGTGTTTGAACTGGCCCTCTTCTATGCCTTCATGGAGAAAATGAAGCCCTCTGTGGAGTAGTTGGTGAGGAAGTTCAGAGGTTCCTTCAAACACTCTTCTACATCTGTTCTTCCAGATTAGCCAGCATAGAGAACCGAATACTCTCAACCAGGGCCACTGGGATATCTTACGATCACCCGGTGAGTGTTGCATGTTCCATTTGATCCAAACCTGCAGATTGCCAGAAAAAAAAACAGAGTGATAAATGGGGTTAGTACAAGAAAGCCACACAGAACTTGCAAACTCACAGTCTCTCAGTGTATGAATCGCTGACTCCTCACAATTACACTCGAAAGGACACTCAGGGTTTATCCTTGCATCTCTCACAGCACGAATTGAATTTGTAGGGACTCTCTCTTGGAACAATTGCCACATAAAGAATTTTACTTTTTCTGGAATAGGCCATCTCCAGATACGTTGCCAGAATGGATCTGAGGATTCCGAGAGCGATGAATAAAACATTGAATAAGCTGATTTGACCCTAAAATTTCCATCAGAAGATTTCCTCCACCAAAATAAATCATCACCTGTTTGAGAAGGAGGAGAGACTTGTTTGATTCTTTCAATCACCCACCATGGCAAGAACATACTCCATCTCTGGAGATCCCATTCCCCATCAGGGTTGACAAATTTTTTCACCTCTTCCTCAGGATTTATTAAGTCTTGGTTTTTATCGACATAGTAAATGAGGGGTTGATTAAGACTTGTCCATAAATCCCACCAAGCATTTGTAGACTGCCCACTTTTAAGCTTTCTTCCCACAGCTTTCCTAAATGCATCCCAAACAGTTTTAATTGCATTCCAGACAGCAGACTGATTCTTTTTCCTCTCAACTCTTGGGATTTTGCTATCTCCGCAATCATATTTTGATTTGAGGACTTTCACCCATAAGGCGTCGGGTTTTGTGATGAGGTTCCAGCACAACTTCATGATGAGAGCTTGGTTTTGGCTAGAAAGATCTTTGATACCCAGGCCACCCTCTTTTTTATCTAACTTTATTTTCTCCCAAGCGATAAGGTTCATTTTCTTTCTATCCTGCCCCTGATTCCAGAAAAAATTTCTATTTAATTTCTCAAGGTCCTGCAAAATACCTTTAGGAAGCAGGGTAGTTTGCATCTGGTAAAACGGCATAGTAGAGAGGACAGAATTTATCAGAACGGTTCTCCCGGCCATATTCAAGAATTTTCCTTTCCAAGAGGATAGCTTCTTACGAACTTTGGAAACTAAAGGGGCGAATGTCAGTTTGGTAGCTCTCTTATGAAACAGGGGAACACCTAAGTATTTCCCAAGATCCCCTGATATATTGATTCCCAAGGTTTGGCCCAGCTGAAGAGCTCTGTGAAACTGAACGTTCCGAAAGGCAAAGATTTTTGACTTTTGAAGACTGACTCGGTGATCAGATACTTTACAGAAGTATGTCATCAGGTCTCTGATAATCTCCATATGATTTGTGGAAGCCTCACAGAAAAGAAGGAGGTCGTCTGTAAAGAAGAGATGGGAGAGATTCGGGCCCGATTGACTAAGTCGTAAAGGCTTCCACCTTCTCTCAACCACTGCCTGGTTTATCAGTTGGCTGAGTCTTTCCATACACAGAATGAAAAGATAAGGACTCAAAGGATCTCCTTGTCTCACACCTCTAGAGGGTTGAAAAGAGGTTGAAAGAGATCCATTCCAGACCACTCTCATAGTAGGCGAGGAGACACACATCATCAATAGCTTCACAAAGTGATCCCTAAGCCCCAGTCTACGAAGATTGAATTGCAGGAAATTCCAGTCGAGCCTATCAAAAGCTTTTTCCATATCTACCTTAATGGCAACATAGCCTTTCTTCTTTCTGATCGTTCTCATTGTGTGGATTGCTTCTTGTGCCCTAATTATGTTATCGCAACTTTGCCTACCCCTGATGAAACTGCACTGAGTGGGGTGGATTAGGAAGTCCAACACAGCTCTCATTCTGTTAGCCAGAACTTTGCTAAGAATTTTGTAACTCACATTACACAGGGATATGGGCCGGAATTCCTTAATCGAGGCGGGGTTATCAACCTTAGGAATCAATGTGATGTGGGTCTGGTTAATATCTTTTACCCTGCTAGGATCACTGAAAATGGAGAAAATAAGATCGCATATCTTCGGGCCCACAATGTTCCACTGTGTCTGGAAGAAATGAGGTTGAAGACCGTCAGGGCCAGGAGCCTTGAAAGCGCCCATCTCAAAAGCTGCATTTTTTATTTCCACCGAGGACACATCCTTTTGAATATATGAAAGCTGAGAATCGTCCAGGGAGAGGAAATCAATTGGCCATTCTGATACATTCTGCACCTCTTGATCAGCCAAGAAAAGATCTTGGAAGTAGTTAAGGGCAGAAGTCTTAAGCTCTTCTTGGTCGGTAGTCCAGTTTCCCCGAGCATCTTGAAGAGAGTCGATTTTGTTGTTCTTTCTTCTAATCACCGTGGAAGAGTGGAAAAAACTTGTATTCTTATCTCCACACTTGAGCCATTTGCATATTGAATTTTGGTACCAAAGGAGTTCTTCTTAATTCACAACCTTGATATACTCCTTCCATAGTTTCGTTTCAAGCTTAAATAAACCCGGGTGAGGCCGAGCAGAGATCTCTCGGTTTACCCCCTCCAAGCGCTTGATCAATGTCCTCTTCTTTTTGGGGAGGCTGCCTATCACATTTTTGTTCCACCAGGAGGCCTTATTCTGGAAATCGTTGCAACCAGAAAACCAATCATTATTGTGCCAAGCAGAATTTACAAGATCGGGGAAATCCTCTTCAAGACACCAAGCCGCTTGATATCTGAAGCGGTATAAGGGGGAGGGGCTTGCTCATTTCCCACAGTGATCACCAAGACACGGTGGTCAGATTTGTAACAGAGGTGGTGAAAATTTTTGTGGTAAGGGTAAGCCATTTCCCAAATTAAATTGCAAAAAGCCCAATCCAATCTTTCCTTTATATCATTTCTAGACCATGTGAATTTGTCAGCAACCACAGGCAGTTCTAGGAAATCACAATCATGAACACAGTTTTGAAAGGGAGTTAGGGATCTATTCAGAACAGCAGCGCCTCCAATCTTATCAGAAGTATTTAGGAAAGAGTTAAAATCTTCTAAGACAAGCCATGCCTCAGAAACTTTGCTTGCCAATTCCCTGAGGCTAGACCAAAGCTCCTGCCTATAGCTCCACTTAGGGTCCCCATATACGAAAGTGACACAGAAACAGTTTCTAGATTTTTTCTCAGTCAACCGGCAGTGGAGAAGTTGATTTGTAGAGAATAAGTACTTTACAGTAACTTCGTAGTCATGCCACAGAACCCAAATTCCACCCGCGTAGCCAGTTGCCTCAATCCTCAACCAGTTATTAAAACCCAGCTTGCGGACCACTATATCCGCTTTATTACCACTAACCCTGGTTTCTAAAAGACACATAATAGAGATAGAGTGCTTGGAAACAATATCACGAAGGATACGGGGGAATGATTTGCTACAAGCCCCTCTACAATTCCAACTAGAAATAATCATTTAAAAAGACAAAAAAATAGTCACAGAAAAATGAAAAAAACTACTTATCTAGAGGGACGCGACTTGAAACAGATCTGCTTCTATTTTTTATCTCCCTCAGATTTTTATTAGATCTACCCCGATCATTACACCTCACAGTGGATTTTTTCGGATTAGAACTTGGCGCTGGAAGTATCATAGAAGCAGGAGAATTTTGCTTTTGGCCTTTGACAATTTCCGCCTGGGTCAAATTCATATCACTGACCATTAATTCCAAAGCATCCGAGGAACTGGGAGTTGAGGCATTCTCCATAGCCATAATTGGGCAAGGGACTTCCAACGGCTTTGCAACAGGCATGCCGGAGGCTGAATTTTCCTCACTGGGTAATTTTCCCAAGATCGAACATTGGGCCGTTAAGCCCTTCTCTGATGGTTCAGCAGAGATTTCTAGCGATTTGACTGGAGACTGAACTAAGGGGGAAATAGATTGGGATTGGGCTTCTGCCATTAAGCCCATCACGATTTTATGAAGCCTAGACCCTGCCTGAGATGATTATGCCATGTTGAGACTAGGCCCAGAGAATTCTCCTTCAGCGTTCTCCAAGGATTTTGAGCTTTTGGCTTCAATGGTCTTGGGCCCTTTTGGAAGAACTTTCGGGAGAATTGATTTAAGCTTACCACTGCCTTTTCCCTTGATCTTATAGACCTGTTTCGGTATAGTAGCCTTTTTCGCATATCTGCTTTCCTTTTTACTAATTTCCCCTCCAATTGCATCAGTTTGACCCTTTGCAAATTCTGAATCCGAATACACAGGCTCACGTGGCTCCTCCATATGAAAATCTTCCATTACCTTTTCGTTATCCCAATCAGCCAAGATTTGAAAATTTCGTGCTTTATTCCTTTTCCCCATGTCCTTGGCAGAGAGCCCATTCCTTCCACCTGCTGCGCCGTCACTTGAGTTTCCCTTCCTAGGAAACCGTGATTGCTTCCGACCTCCAACCAACATCCAAGGGCCGAAGGTGTCATCATCTTTCCGGGGAGCATTTCCAGGTGCCATGGCCGGCGTTCCTTGCTCAGAGACCACCATAGCTGGCTGAGATTTCGAAGGCTCTTCCTTCCACAAGCAAGCCTCTTTCTTGTGGCCGTATCTTCCGCAGGAGAAGCAGATCATATCCAGCCCTTCGTACTCGACGTTGAAGATGGTGGATGCTAGAATGACACACGGTACAAGGCTTTTCTGGAGATCTAATTCGACACAGATTCTCGCATATCTTCCCCTTGAAACTACTCCTGCGGATTGATCTCGAAAATTTAGAGTGTTTAAGTCAATTCTAATAGTCTTCCCTATCATGTTCCCCAGTCTGAAAATAAATTCCTGAGAATAAAAAATGAGAGGGATATTTGGGATTCTAACCCAAGTTGCAACTTTCCCCAACTGGTTTTGGAAAGGATCGAAATATGGTGTTCACTTCTGGACCAAAACTGCATGGTTCGCGATCACCCACGGCCCTTCTAAGATGATGTGCTTGTAATGAGTTTCCCAATTGTCAGGACTGGTGAATCTAACAATGTAGTAGTTGTTAGGAAGATCTATCAATTCAAACTCATTGAATTTCCATGCCTTACATAGCATCTCTTTCAATCTGAGGAGGTAAAAACGGGCGCCCAGCACAGTGATTATAAGCGATCTGTTCCAGGGCTTACAGGCTTCATTGAATTCATCCTCGGTTATTTCCATAGAAGGATAGATAGCCTTAAGTTTATTTGTCTCCTCAGAAGGTTCGGGAATCTTCCACAGTTGGTTATGCAGTTCTGATGTCATCGGATCTTCACATGAGGTGGAGGAGACATTTGCAATTCCGTTAAAAACCAGACTGTTAAGCCCCATCAAGGAGTCTTTATATGAGGAGGATTTCTTGCAAGTTAATGGATTTAGAGTCATCCCCTGTTTCTCGCCTTGTCCCACAGATTCAGGGACCTCAGAGATTTCTAACAGGTCATGTATTTTGGCGCCCTCCTGTCTTGCGAAAGCTGGCTCTTCTGATGCAACGCAAATGAGCTTATTCAGAGATATATCCAGTGGCTTTAACTTATCCGGCGATCTATCCGGCGGTATCTTCAGAGATACGACATCATCCATTGAAGTTTTCTGGTGACACGAGTTCCAAGAGAGAGAAAAATTTATCAACCGAGAGAGAGAAAAATTTATCCTCCCACTTGTTCCTCTACATATCTTCTAAAAGAGAATTGCATGCAACAATTCGAACCAGTCTTTCATTATACTTTACCTTATGTTCTCTGTTTTACTGGTCAAACACGCAGCATTTCTTTCGTAAATAATGTACTATCATAAAAGTCTACAATGATATCCAAAACACGGAGTGGAAAAATAATTGCCGCCAGTATTGACTTAAACATGGGACACTTATTTTCAGTGACATCAAGTTCAGTTATGAGGCCACCATCGTGGAATTAAGCACTAGATTGACTTGCAATAGTTAATAGTCATTATTGGCCATTACAAGTATATTTATCAAATTCGTATAGAATATAGAAAGTTAAACCGCTATTTCCTCATGTGATCCTTGACATGAAGGACTCAGCACCTCTGGGGTATGAATTTCCACATAAGCTTCTTAAACATCTTCCTATCTTTTCCTGCTCTGCACATGAATTCTCAATGGCTTCTTCTATATTCCTGCCTTGTATTATTCTTGGGCTAGTTTCATTCTCAAGTGTCTTACATGCCCAGAATACTTCCTCCACAATAAATTTGAATTCCAACATCACTGCTGGATCAAACTCTACTTGGAAATCTCCATCAGGTGATTTTGAATTTGGATTCTACCATCTTCCCGGAGATTACTATCTGGTAGGAATATGGTTTGCGAAGACGATCCCTGAGAAAACTCTGGTTTGGTACTTTAACCCACCCGCGGAAGCCAATTCAGTAATCCAACTCTCTAAAGGAGGCCACCTTTTGCTCATATATCCAAACGGAACCTCTGTTCGAATAGACAGTGAAAATGCAGATAATGCAAGCTCAGCCTCTTTGGAGAACACTGGCAATTTGGTAATGAAAGACTCCAATTCAAGAGTTGTCTGGCAGAGTTTTGATTATCCCACTAACACAATGCTACCGGGGCAAATCTTAAAAGAGAACAATGCGCTTTATGCCAAAGGTAAAGGATCTCTCAACTACTCAAATGGAAACTTCAGGCTATTGATGCAGAACGATGGGAACTTGGTACTTTCTGCTTATCTATGGTCAGATCCTGCTTATTGGTACTCTGATACGGCATCAATCAATAATGTAAGTTTGGTATTCAATAATAGTGCTTTCTTATACCTTACTAGTGGTTCCACCAACATACATTCTGTGACCAATAACCCTCCAACCCCAACTGGAGATTTTCATCACCGAGCAACAATAGATGAAAATGGAAACTTTAATCAATATTCCTACAATAGAAGAAATAGCAGTGGCTGGATTAGGATCTGGAGTGCCATTGGTGACCCTTGTAGAGTGGATGCTATTTGTGGAGTGAATGGCTTGTGCACTTCAACTTCACCTGATAATGAATCAGTGCAGTGTGAATGTCTTCAAGGTTTTGTCCCATTTAATACAACAAATATATCCTTAGGATGTCGCCCGGAAACTGTGATTAATTATTGTGCACAAAACCCTTCAAGGTTGAACTTCAAACTGGAGGTTCTTGATGATACTGATTTTCAGTTTGATTCCCTATCAGACTTTGCTGTGCTAGAAACTGCAGATTTAGAAGCGTGCAAGAAATATGTCATGGATGATTGTAATGTCGTTACTGCCACGTTCAATGCTACATCTTCAACATGTGTCAAGAAGAGGATGCCATTGGTGAATGCCAGAAAGAGTTCATCTTCTAAGGGGCAAAAAGCTCTCCTTAAGGTTCCTTATTACAACAATAATGCAACTGGAAGAGTACGAGGTTCAAAAAAGAAGAGTTTTAATGTCAGAGTTTTTCTCAAGGTCATGCTTGCGGTTAGTTCCACCCTTGCTTGCTTGTTTGGAGCCCTTGCTGTCTATTACCATCCCTTAGCTCGAAGATTAATGAGAAGAAACAAGTTTCTAAATGCAAGTGCCATTGGAATCAACTTCAGAGAGTTCACATTCCAGGAGCTTCATGACGCAACAAGTGGGTTCAGTAAGACTCTTGGTAAAGGATCTTCAGGCAAAGTCTACAGTGGAAATATTGCTATTGATGATGCAAGAATTGCTATTGCAGTGAAGAAGTTGGATAAGAGATCTACTGAAAGAAGTGAACAGGAGTTCATGACTGAGCTCAAGATAATTGGTCGCACTCATCACAGAAACCTAGCAAGACTTCTGGGTTTTTGCGTTGAGAAAAGCCATAGAATTCTTGTCTATGAGCTACTTCCAAATGGAGCACTGTCCAACTTTCTGTTTGGACAGAGAGAGAAACCTCATTGGAGTCAGAGGATTGACATAGCTCTTGGAATTGCAAGGGGCTTACTTTACTTGCATGAGGAGTGTGAAACCCAAATCATACATTGTGATATCAAGCCCCAAAATGTGTTGTTGGATGCCAATTATACAGCAAAGATTGCGGATTTTGGGTTGTCCAAGCTTCTCAACAAAGAGCAAACAAGAACAAACACTAACTGCAGAGGAACTATAGGGTACATTGCCCCTGAATGGCTAAGGAGTGCACCCATAACTTCTAAAGTTGATGTCTTTAGCTTTGGAATTATGTTGCTTGAGATTATTTGTTGCAAAAGGCATGTCGAACAGAATCAAGAAGATGATGAAGAAAGTGATGAAGATGATACAGTCCTCGCAGATTGGGTTTTGAGGTGCATGGTGTCAAAGAAACTAGAGCGATTAACGGGTCATGACTCAGACGTAGTAATGGATATGAAGAGGTTTGAGCAAATGGTGTTGGTTGGGCTATGGTGTATCCATCCAGATGCAGCCCTGAGACCAACAATGAAGGAGGTGAATCAAATGCTAGAGGGAAACTTAGTCGTTGGGGTCCCTCCTTTGCTTTATGAGCGAATGACAGCTGACCAGAGCCTTTAGTTTTTCAATCTCTACTTTAGCTTCCTGAAAATGGTACAAACTGATGTTCAAATTTCCAACAGACACTAGGTTTTTGTGGTTCTAGCCTTCCCCCCCCCCCCAATTCCTGCAATAATTTTGTATTTGGCTTACGGTTATTCTTCTTGTAACGATGTGTATTTAAAAACTCGGATGGTGCAAGTTTTATCCATTCTGTTGAAATGTTTGCTCCAGTCATATTGATTCAAAAAAAGAAAAAGTTGTGTCATACTCCAATGAAAAAAAAAAGGATCAGATTTGTGTTTTAGCAAAGCAACACCAAAGGCCTGAAATCAAGGCCAATTTAATCAATACTAGAAAGAAGCAGTCCAGGTTTGGTCGTCAAATATTTGGAAATGCTATTAGGCATGTGGACATGGTTTGGTCCTTCAGAGGCAAGTCTTAGCTCCTACTCTTACTTCAAATCCCGAGGTCTAATAGAGTTGGCATTTAGTTAGATTCCTCAAGAATCTAATTAAGAGTTTGATCTCTGACAGTATGTATGAAGAGGGTTTCGTAACCAGCGCTAAAGCCCTCTTAGAAAGTCTATAATGTGAGGAAATTAGTCACTATTATTAGCAGTGGATACCTGAGCCCATAAAAAAAAACTCAAATCATCCACTCAATTTTGTCATTATTAGCCAGTAGCTTGAAAACTCCCTGTTAACTGAAAAGTCATCCGTATTTGCTTCTTTAATTGAAAAAACTTTGGTATTACTGAAAAATCTTCATGCATGGCGAGGAACTTTGAATCCCCACCTTCTAAAGCAAATATATATATATATATATATATATATCTCATTCCGTCTACAACATTTTTTTCTTTAGTTGATGTTAGGAGTTTAGATGATCAATTAAATAGTACAAGTGTACACTGTCGTAATCAAATAATATAGAAGTGAGTAGAGTATCGTTCCCACAAGGATTGATCACTAAGTACCAAAATGGGTAATTTTAATTCTATTTAGTCGATCGATAAATTGTTGATTGAGAGTACAAATAAAAGAAAAATAATTAAATATGAGTGCAGATGATATGAAAACAAATATGAGAAAAAGTCCTAGGGATTAGATTTCACTTAACAAATTTCGGATTGAATCACTTATCTATTCTAGCCCAATTTATTTCACATGATTGATAGTCGAGTTTCCCTAATTTAATTACTAGCCTCTTCCAAGGTCAAGCAATTCTATAATTAATTGCTAATCCAATATATTCCTATATGAATTTAAGCAATTAATTATGCATTAAGATTTATGAAACTCAATAAGACTACACAACTCATATGAATATATTCCTATTTCATATGCAAGTCATGGTTTTAATTATAGGATCTACACACATACATCTCCTTTCGGTCTCAACATGCATATTGTAATCATTCAAAAGGTGGCCAATTAAATGAAAGCATTAAAAACAATAATTAAAACTCAATCATGAAGGAGAAATTAAAACTAGATTTAATAAGTTAAGATTCAATCCGTCATTAGTAAGCTACGTCATCACCCTAGGAAAATGAAAATTTAGCTCATGATAAAATTAAAAACAAAATAAAAATAAATTGACATTATATAAAACTAGAATGAAATCTTCATAAATACTGTATAAACTTGAATATTAAATTCTCAAACATAAATATACAACAAAAAATATACATGAAAAAACTGGAGAAATCTAGCCGTCCATTTAAGAAGTAAAACCTTCCATGTGGGCAGCATGCAAAAAATAATACAATACTAAGCCTTCCATGTAGGAGGCATACAGAAAATAATATAATACTAAGCCTTCCATGTATGAGGCATAAAAAAAATAATACAATACATAAAATTAAAAATTAAAAATAACACAATTTATTTAGAACTGTCAGAGAAAATATCTCTCCCTATCAGAGAAGTATCTCCTTATCAAAGAGAATATCTCCACTATATTTCTTCTCTCCTCCTTCTTCCATTTTGCAAAGAAGCACACATATATATAGGCAAGCGAAGTGCGTCAAGTGCGTCTGTTGCTTCTTCTTCTTTTTCCACAGGTGCTACAGTGATTTGCCTTCTTTTCACGCATTGCTACAGTAGTGAACAGTATCCTGTCGGTTGGTTTACGCGTTTTTTCCGTGTTGTTATAGTGCTACAGTGATTCCATCCGCTACAGTCACCTCCATAAGCTACAGTAACGTCCTGCTACAGTGATTCCGTCATGAATAGTAACCAATGCTACAATACTGACCTTTTTTATATTTTTCTTTATTTTTTAAATACTATTTATTTTACACCCAAATATATTATATTAAGCTAAAATATCGTCCATAAAATCATCATATAAGAAAAAATAAATATACAAATATTTTAGTTATCAGTTGACCTGTTCTATCGTCTTTTATAAATGAAATTCATGGGAAGTTTACTTCTCTTGAATTTAAATAACACGCCTCATCTGAAATTATGTCTAAAATATTGACACACAAATCTAATTTACTACTGTCTTCATTTTCTTCTAGAAGATAATTTGTGAAGAGGTCACTTGTTCTTATTTATAGGAGACTCCAGCAATCTGTCTAAAATATTTATTTATCATTTTTATTTTTGTCCTCATTAATTACTGTACCAATATTAATTAATCAACTCCATTAACTATTTAAGTGGATCTGAACTGTTATTTGCATAAGAGGAATAGGGAATATTTTTTTAAAACAATTTACATTTTTTATATATTTATTGTATTTAATCAATTTTAACTATAATTTTAATTTATTTGATTTTATTATATATATCTGATAGAAAGAACTCATGGTTATGAATTATGCAAGATGAGAATAGTCCATTATCAAAATTACTAAAAATAAACCAGTTTTTAAAATACAAATATTTTATAAGATTTTGATTTAATTTTCTCATCTTCATGAAATTAGAGAGTCTGACTCTAGTGCCAATCAAAGTCTTACAGTGTGTTTGGTTTGAGAGGAGGGGAGGGGTGGGAGGGAATGGGAGGGTGGGTAAATTACCTTTTTGGGTTGAAGGGATTTAAATTTTGGGCGGGAATCCAAAATTTAAAAAGAATGAGAAAGTAAATTTTAGGCGGAAACCTAAAATTTTAAAAAATAATAAAGTAAATTTTGGATTTCTTTTGTCCAAAATTGTAATTTCTTCACCCCTCCCTCCCCACAAACCAAACACACCCTTAGGGGAGGGGAGGGGAGGCTAGGGGAGGGGAGGGTTATTAAATTACAATTTTGTATAAATGAAACTCAAAATTTATCCTCTCATTCATTTAAATTTTGGAAACTCAAAATTTACCCTCTCATTCATTTAAATTTTGGATTCCCGCCCAAAATTTACCCCTGCATTTATTTTAAATTTTGGATTCTCGCTCAAAATTTAAATACTTTCAATCTAAAAAGATAATCTAACCCCTCTTTTCCCCTACCCTCACCTCAAACCAAACACACCCTTGGTCAATCATTTGCACGAGTTGACCATGCCTCATTCCAAGCTCATTGGAATGATAAGAAGAAAATTTTTTATCACCCAAACAACATCGTTTCAGTTAGTGGAGAGATCTGATCCGTTAGTTAGAAAAAATCATGACCGTCGCTTTTCTCTTCTCAGCTCATCGTCCCGTTCCTTCAAAACTTAAGTCGAGAGAGCGCTTTTCATTTTCTCCGACAGTCAATAAGCATGTTTGTTTGAGTTTATAAAAACTTATAAGTTATTTTTTACGTAAATCGAGACACAACTCCTCTCACATACTTACTTTGTATACCGTAAATCACTATTAAAAAGCAACTTATAAGCAATCGAATCGCTCAACCAAACATACCCAATACAAACAAGGCCTCCCTCCTCCTGTGTGTCTTCTCAAAACCTCCGCCAAATTTTGCGGCGACTTCTCCACCTTCATTCTTTCTCGACCTCACACATACACACAACCTTTCCTCTTCACTTCTGCTTCTTCATCCTCCTCCTTACTTCTCTCCTTCTCACCCTCTTCCACTTCCAGCCGCAATGTCTCAGGTGGTTTTCACAACATTGCTGCTGCTGCTTTTTCTTTCTTTGAAAATCAGAAGCTATAATTCCAATACAAAATTATAATCTCTTACATCAAAGCTAAAATTCCCATATGAAAATCAAACAATAAGTATATATATATTGAAGAGGAAGAAACCAGCGTCATTAACATTAAAAAAAAAATCCGAACAGGATGTGCCAAAGCTACTGGAGTATAATGCTTTACCCAACAAAAAGGTAAAGGCATAGACTAGTTTTGAAAAAAAAAAATTACCCTTTCTTCTTTCTTCGGTTAATCGCACATTTCCATCTTCTTCTTCTTTTCAAGATTCTGAAACCTGATGACTGATCGAGGTACTAGGTCAAGGATCATTGGGTCAGACCGAAGTTAACCCGGGGCCAAACCGATGAGAAATTGAATATTTTAGGTTTATTAATATGAAATTTTAAAGAAAAATTTTTAAAAAAATCAATTTTAAAAAAAATAAAAAAAATACTGAACCGGTCGTGTTCCATGCCTGATTTGCCGGTTCCTAGGCCGGACCAGCCAATCCTATTCGGGTTTCAAAACATGACTTCCTTTTCTTTTTGTTGAGTTTGTTCTGGTCCCTTTGTTCCTTCTTCTTCTTCTTGCCTACCTTGTAGCAATCCTTCGCTTCTTGCTTCCACATTTACTTCGAACGCATCTCTTCCTTCTTCCTCCTCCATTGGAGCACATTGCACGTTACAGCTCCTGGGTTTTGATTTCAGCTTGGCGGGAAATTTATTCTGGAATTCTGGAATCCAGAAATTTATTTTGGAATGGCATGGGACGATGAGCCGAGAAGAGAAAAGTGACGGCCATGATTTTTTCTTACCAACGGCTCAGATCTCTCTACTAACTGAAACGATGTTGTTCGGGTGATGAGACATTCTCTTCTCATCATGTTGATGAGCCTGGAATGGGGACGCTTAACCATAGCAGAAAAATGCCACAACTAACCATATGGTATTTCATTTACTGATAAGACCACCGGAGGCTAAAAGTAAATATGCAAGTAAATATGCACTTGGGTTAAAAAAAATAATATTCCCCCATGTTCTTAGTAATTGACATATTTAGGGAGTTAATCTTTGTCTTAAATAAAAGACACTTTTCTTATATTTGTTATTATTTTCCTAAATTATCCCTATTAATGTTCTATCAACAATAATTAAGGAGGAAAGCCAACGAGAGAATTAAGAAAAATGATTTGAGTGTTTTGAAAAATACATGTCATATTAACTAACTTAATTAACTTCTTTAATATAATCAAATTAAGTAAATAATTTTTATGTTAAGGATGAGAGGGAGTAAACAAATATGAGCAATTCCCATGGCGTAGCTAGCATCATTCAACGTGAGCTTGCATTCCATGCGCATCAACCCGGACACAAGGACTAGCAACATTTTGAACATTTTCATAAGGACTACATATATAAATTGAGCACCATCTTCTCTTGACTTTACATGGCTTGATCAACTACATAGAATTCTGTATGATTACATTTTAAGTAGTAGGTGGGTATACTTATCCAAACACAAGGATGTAAAGTAGTTGGCCAAATTAGGCCCAACCAACTTCAAATATTATTCGTGTTCAAATATTCCGGCTAGCTAGCAGATGCACCGAAAAAGATCAGACCTAAATTTGGGGTTGGACAATCCCATTGTCTGAATTGACTACCGTATCTCTTCACATACGCTTGTATAATATATTTGCTTTGGTCTTTAGTTTTCACACTTCGTTGGTCTTCCTCACCAATCTCTCTTTCTCACCAAGATTTTTAATGGATGTTCATGTCCCCACTAAACTCCTCCCACTCTGTGTACCCTTTTTCGTGTTTCTTTTTGGCTCTAATGCTCAAACAAGCTCAAATTCTATCCAACCGGGTTCAAGCCTCGTTGCTGGCTCTAATACATCTTGGAGATCACCTTCGGCTGACTTCGCTTTTGGGTTCTATCCTCTCCTCAATGGTCGCTACCTTGTCGGTATTTGGTTCGATAAGATTATTCCCCACAAAACTCTGGTCTGGTCCGCAAATCGTGATGATCCGGCTCAATTCGGATCCTCCATTAATCTCACGCAGAGTGGCCAGTTAGTTCTCCATCATGCCAATGGGTCATTGGTTTCAATCTACAATCAAACACATAACGCTTCTTCTGCTTCCATGCAGGATAATGGAAACTTCGTCTTGAAAAACTCGCTCTCAAACACCATCTGGGAGAGCTTTGCTTCACCCACAGATACCATCCTGCCAGGTCAACAATTGGGCATGGGTCAGATTCTTTACTCTAATGCCAATGGAATAATTGATTACTCGACCGGGAATTACAAGTTGGAGGTCCAATCTGATGGCAATATTGTTCTCGATGCTTTCAGGATTCCCGGTGATGCTTATTGGAACGCTATAACAATCGGCCATAAAAATGTCGGCATTGTCTTCGACAACAATACAGCTATGCTTTACGCCGTCAACGGCACTCAAACCATATCCCAAATGACACGCCAAAGCGAACTACCTTCCCCAATCGAAGGTTACTACCATCGAGCAACCATCAATGATCATGGTAACTTCGAACAGTTGATTTTTCGTAAACAAGATGGAACAGAGTGGAAGTTTATATGGAGTGCGATAACAGAGCCCTGTTTGGTGGATGGTATTTGTGGGGTGAATGGCTTTTGCACTTCACCTGACAACAATGTGGTCAATTGTAGCTGCTTGCCTGGGTTTTCACCTTTGGATCCTTATATTCCCTCCAAAGGCTGTTATCCTAATTTGGTGTTGGATTTTTGCTCTTCAGATTCATCTGCCTCAGACTTCATTGTGCAGGAAATTTATAATGCTGATATACACAACTATCATTTTGGCAATATGCAATGGATACGTAATTCTGATTTGAACAGTTGTATGAGAGAAGTGATGAATGATTGTTTTTGCATGGCTGCTGTTTTGAACGGCACCGATTGTTTTAAGAAAAGGACACCTCTTCAGGATGGAAGAATAAGCATCCCAACCACCCGTGATAGAGTGGCGCTAGTTAAAGTTCCTGTGGTTCGCAAAAATGACTCACCTTCTTGGGTTGTTCTGCTTGTTTCATTCTTGTCTTGTTCCCTGCTCGCTCTTGTTTTTGCAGCCTCTGCCATTCATCATAACCCAAAGTTTCGCCGTTGGATACATAAGGAGCCACCCCCCAAGCCAAAGCCAGTGGACATCAATCTCAAGACATTTTCATTCCAAGATTTGAGAGACGCAACAAAGGGATTCAAGAATAAGCTCGGTCGAGGAGCATTTGGTACTGTGTATGGTGGGATCTTGACATTGGAGGGCGAACAGGTTGAGGTTGCCGTAAAACAACTGGAAAAAACAGAGGATCACGATGAGATTCGTGAGAATGAGTTTGTGACAGAAGTTCAAGTCATTGGTTTGACGCATCACAGGAATCTTGTCAGGTTATTAGGCTTCTGCAATGAACAACATCATCGTCTTTTAGTTTATGAGATGATGAAAAATGGATCACTCTCCAGTTTCCTTTTTGGGGAAGGGGATAGGCCTAGATGGGAAGACAGAGCAAAGATTGTGCTTCAAGTGGCAAGGGGTTTGCTATATCTGCATGAGGAGTGTGACCCACAGATTATTCATTGCGACATAAAGCCACAGAATGTTCTTCTTGATTCCAATTATACGGCAAAAGTTTCTGATTTTGGGGTTGCAAAGCTGCTGAAGAAAGACAAAACTCGAACCAGCACCAATGTAAGAGGGACAATGGGATATATGGCCCCCGAGTGGCTCAAGAATGCACCAGTCACGTCAAAGGTTGATGTTTATAGCTTTGGGGTGATGTTATTGGAGACCATATTTTGTAGAAGACACATAGAGCTACATCAAATTGAAGATGGAGGAGAGGGTGACGACGTGATTCTAGTAGATTGGGTTGTATACTTGGTAAAAGAAGGGAATTTGGGAGTGATGGTGGATCATGATCTTGAAATTTTGAATGATTTCAATAGGTTTGAGAGGATGACTATGGTTGGATTATGGTGCCTGTCTCCTAACCCAACGGTTCGGCCATCTATGAAGAAGGTGACACAGATGTTGGAAGGAACCATGGAGGTTGGTGTTCCTCCTCTGATTGATGCACAAATGTTTTAAGAGCCTCTCATGGTGGGAGTTTTTAATTTGTATCCAAATTTGTTTCCCTTCTCGATGTTTTTTGTTTTTAGATTTCACAAAATATGATTTCTTCTTCTTTTTTTGGACGAACACAATGTGAATTTAGTCGATCGAATTTCGTGTGAACCATTTAAACTCATGTAATGGAAGTGGCAGACAAATTAGGCTCTCTTGTCTATTTATGATACTCCCCTCCTTATAACACTAATCTATGATACTCTGATGCTGTGTAATTTAGGGGTTTTACGTGATCACAAGCTACAATTTGAATCAGTGCAATTCAGTAAGCCATAATATTTGTAGAATATTTATTATGAGATTACAAACTAAAATTTGGATTAAATTTAAAAATTAAGCAAACATTTCTATATACTCTTATCACAGGATTGTAACTAATTTGAAAAATCAACTAAATAACTACTATTGATCCCTACCAATATCGAATTTGTCTAGCGGTGTAAGACCCCACTATATCCCATTAGATCTCGAGTTCAAGTCTTAGAGAAGACATCTGTATTGGGAGAGGCAGTCATGAACCCTTGATAAGTATATATTTTATAATTAAAAAAGTGTAGATTATGATATATATTTGATTAAATTAATTAATAATTTATACTCATTTCATTATCTTTTATATATTTTTCAATCCTTTAATTAATTATAGGATAAAAGGAGATTTTGATATAAAATTTACTCATATCTTAATTTATTTTGTAGGTGATATTATAAGATTCAAGTGAGAACAAAATATCAATATAATATATCTATATTATATGATAATCTATAAAAAAAAATAAAGATAAACTAAGGTAGTATGATAGAGATGCATGAAGGGAGGCAATATATACCTATATATATGCTAGGTGTAGCAAGAGGATGGTGTGTTCTGTTTTCCTAGTTGGTGATGGCAAGGCAAGAGCTTTAATGGAGGGAAATTAACATTTGGAGGTGCAGAAGAGCAACAGCACGGATGAAAATTTGGTATTGAGTTTTTGTTTTTCCTTTTTATTCTCTTCTTTCTTTGTATTTTTATCTTTTCTTTGGTTAACTATTATTTTGGTCATGAGAATGTTCAGTTTATATAGTTAGACCTTCATTTTAAATTATTTAGTTTGATTATGGATTAGTGAATAGCGATTTCTTCTTTTAATTGCTTTAATATTATTTTTGTTGATTTAATTGTGTGCTTCGTTATCCTTAAACAAGAGAAATTTGATTGGGACTATTTTGGTATTCTAAAGGAGTCTAGACATAGGGAATTTAGAATAGTAGACATTCAATTGATTCGTGTAAGATTAGGTTTATGGATTTAATTTGCTTGTAGGATAGACATATACCTATTGATATTGTATAGTCTTGTTTGGCTTGCACTTAAATTAATCCAATTAAGTATTAATAGCTTAAGGAATTAGGAATTAACATAATTGGAATGCCTTTTAGTCGATCGAAAGACATGCTCTTAGGTAATTAAGAGTCTTAAACTAGCAAATATAACTTTAAATGCAATTAAGGGGAGGAATTATATTCTAAAAAGTAATCAAGACTATAATAATCTAAGTCACCGTTTAAGATCTAGAATCACCCTTAGCCTAAAACGTATTCATATCTTGATTTAAAATTATGTTCACTCAACTTAAATAAAATTGTAAAGTCATTGCTCAACTGCATTGTTGGTAATAAGTCCTCGTAGGAATGATATCTTACTCGTTTTTTATTATTTGATACGGCACATGTACTTGCAGAATCTTAGGCTCTATATTTTATTTCTATCAACCCTAAATCAGATACCAAATGTTAATATAAAAAAAACTACTACCCATCCCTTTGTTTATTTTTATATGTCATTTTAAGGGACAACTTGTTTCTATCTCTATATGTCGTTTTACAATTATAAGATAGTATTAATTATTAATTCTTCAAATATACTCTTGTATTTGCATCCTTAATCATTTTACTGCACATATTAAGTACCAATTTTTAATAGGACTGTATTTTAAAATTGAGAATTTTATTACATCACTTGTTTTTTCATAATCTTTGTAGAAAACCTCCAATATCATGTCAAAAAAAAAAATAGAGGGAGGATCATATATGTATAACTCCTCTAAATATCTTTTTTTTTTAAAAAAAGAATTGGAACAATTTGATTACGTGACCTAGTCATTCATTATACTTTTCCGTTACCTGAACCAGTCAATCATTATGATTTTCCGTTATCCTTTTTTGACCATCGCACTTATCCATTATCTGAACTTGCATCCCTTGTCCTTTTCCAGTCCAGTAAACTTTTCTGTTGTGTTGTTCTAACACGGCATTTCCTTGATAAGTAATGTACTCTCGTAAAAGTCTACGTGGAAAAATAATTGGACATGTGTTGCAATTTTCAGCCAACATGCCAAGTTCAGTTGCTATCGTGGAATTAAGCGTCTCATTGACTAGCAATAGTTACTTTGTAGACTCGTAGTCTATGCAATTATCGGTCATTGCAAAAATATGTGTTAATAATCTCTCTCCATTTGGCCTTATTATAATATATATATATTTATAGTCAAACCGCCATTTCCTCGTATGATCCATGAACCGAAGGAGTAGCGTGCACCTTAGGAGTCTGAATTTCCATATAAGCTCCTTAGACACCTTCCTATCTTGTTTAGCTCTGCACATGAATTCTCAATGTATTCTTCTATAATCCTGCCCTGTATCCTTGCGCTAGTTTCATTCTTAGGCGTCTCACATGCCCAGAATAATCCTTCCTCCACATTAAATTTGAATTCCAACATCACTGCTGGATCCAATTCTTCCTTGAAATCACCATTAGGTGATTTTGAATTTGGATTCTACCATCTTCCCGGAGATTACTATCTGGTCGGAATTTGGTTTGCGAATACTATCCCAGAGAAAACTCTGGTTTGGTACTTTAACCCACCTGTGAAAGCAAATTCAGTAATCCAATTCTCTTCAGAAGGCCACCTTTTGCTCATATATCCAAACGAAACCTCTGTTCAGATAGACAGCAAAAATGTAGATAGTGCAAGCTCAGCCTCCTTAGAGAACAACGGCAATTTGGTAATGAAAGACTCCAGTCTGAGAGTTGTCTGGGAGAGTTTTCGATTTCCCACTAACACAATGCTGCCGGGTCAAGTCTTAAACCAGGACGATGCGCTCTATTCCAAAGGTAAAGGATCTCTGAACTACTCAAATGGAAACTTCAGGTTACTGATGCAAAGCGATGGGAACTTGGTGCTTATTGCTTATCTATGGGAAGATCCTTCTTATTGGAACTCCGGCACAGGATCAAACGATAACGACATGAGCTTGGTATTCGATAATACTAGTGCCTCCTTGTATGTTACTAAGGGCTCCATCAACATACATTCTTTGACAAATAACACTCCAGCCCGGACTGGAGATTTTTATCACCGAGCAACAATAGATGAAAATGGAAATTTTCATCAATGTGCTTATAATCGAAGAAATAGCAGTGGGTGGATTAAGATCTGGAGTGCCATTGATGACCCTTGTAGAGTTAATGCTATTTGTGGAGTGAATAGCTTGTGCACTTCACCTGATAAAGAATCAGTCAAATGTGAATGCCTTCCGGGTTTTATTCCGTTTAATACAACAGATGTGTCCTTATTAGGATGTCGCCCTGAAACCGTGATTAATTATTGTACACAAAACCCTTCAATGTTGAGCTTCAAGCTGGAGGTTCTTGATGATACTGATTTTCAGTTTGGTTCCGAATCAGACTTTTCTGTGCTAGAACCTGCAGATTTGGAAGCCTGTAAGAAATACGTCATGGATGATTGTAATGTCGTTGCTGCTACCTTCAATGCTACATCTTCCACATGTGTCAAGAAAAGGATGCCATTGGTGAATGCGAGAAAGAGTTCATCTTCTAAGGGGCAAAAAGCTCTACTTAAGGTTCCCAATGACAGCAATAAGGCAACTGCAAGATTACAAGGTTCAAAAAAGAAGAGTTTTAATGTTAGAGTTTTTCTCAAGGTCATGCTTGCGGTTAGTTCCACCCTTGCTTGCTTGTTTGGAGCCCTTGCTGTCTATTACCATCCCTTAGCTCGAAGATTAATGAGAAGAAACAAGTTTCTAAATGCAAGTGTCATTGGAATCAACTTCAGAGAGTTCACATTCCAGGAGCTGCATGACGCAACAAGTGGGTTCAGTAAGAATATTGGTAAAGGATCTTCAGGCAAAGTCTACAGTGGAAATCTTGCTATTGATGATGCAAGAATTGCTATTGCAGTGAAGAAGCTGGATAAGAGATCTATTGAAAGAAGTGAACAGGAGTTCATGACTGAGCTCAAGATAATCGGTCGCACTCATCACAAAAACTTGGCAAGACTTCTGGGTTTTTGCGTTGAGAAAAGCCATAGACTCCTTATCTACGAGCTACTTCCAAATGGAGCACTGTCCAATTTTCTGTTTGGACAACGAGAAAAACCTCATTGGGGTCAGAGGATTGACATAGCTCTTGGAATTGCAAGGGGCTTACTTTACTTGCATGAAGAGTGTGAGACCCAGATCATACATTGCGACATCAAACCCCAAAATGTGCTGCTGGATGCCAATTATACAGCAAAGATTGCGGATTTTGGGCTGTCCAAGCTTCTCAACAAAGGGCAAACAAGGACTAACACTGAATTCAGAGGAACTATAGGGTACATAGCCCCTGAATGGCTAAGGAGTGCACCCATAACTTCTAAAGTTGATGTCTTTAGCTTTGGGATTATGTTGCTTGAGATTATTTGTTGCAAAAGGCATGTGGAACAGAGTCAAGAAGCAGGTGGAGAAAGTGATGAAGATGATCCAATCCTTGCAGAATGGGTTTTGAGGTGTATAGTGTCAAAGAAATTAGAGGAATTAGCAGGTCATGACTCGGAAGTACTGGGTGATATGAAGAGGTTTGAGCAAATGGCGTTGGTTGGGTTATGGTGTATCCATCCAGACGCTGCACTTAGACCAACAATGAAGCAGGTGAATCAAATGCTAGAGGGAACCATGGTTGTTGGGGTTCCTCCATTGCTTTATGAGCAAATGACAGCAGATCAGAACCTATAGTTTTTCAATCTCTACTTTAGTTTCCAGATAATGGAACAAACTGTTCAATTTTTAGCAGGCACAATTTTTCTTTTCTAGCATTTTTCCCTTTACAATTATTATCAGCGATATCTACGATAGCTGTTTGGTGTTAGTCTTAATTATTTTAATGGCATACGCCATCACAAGTACTTGTACATTAAAAATTTATAATTAAGTTGAGAAATTTATTTTTGGAGTCGATCTCTTGATATATATATATATATATATATTTGTTTCATGAAATTCAGAAATAAGTTTAGCAGAGTAATTAGAAGGGATGGATCACAAAACAATTTATGATTATTTCAAGTGCTCAAGGACGAGCTATAACATGAAAAGCTAAGATTTGAGAGTGCAGTTAGGCAGGTTGACATGCTTAGGTGGCAAGACCTTAAGAACAGGATTTCTCTCAAAGAAGTTGGTGGGTCTTAGCTCAAATCCTCCACTCAACGTTGGCATAACTGGAAAATCTTCCTGGCAAGGAACATGATGAATCCCGACCGTGTACCACAATACTATATCCTTGTTCTCTATGTCCCTGTCCCTCTTGTTCCAAACGGCCAAAGTATCATCCCCTCTGCTCCTATCAGTGTAGGGTCCTGATGCCCACTTTTCGGACTTATTATAAGGGCTCACCCACACATTATAACTGGTGAAAGCTGCTCTGATCTGTGGATAATCATCGGCCACCAAAAGTGGATGTGACACTGAGCTTGGGATTAAACGGTATCCTACTTTATTTCCGACTTTTGTCTCCTTGTTAGGGTTCACTACTAGTAGCTCTGATGCCTTCAATCCTAAGGTTATTCTGGCATCAGCTTCAGTTTTTGCAGTTTCCTTCACAACCTTCCAGTAACTTTTTCTTGGTGTGCTATGATCACCATCAGTTACTTTTACAGTCTCCAAATTACTCTTGACGAAGGAGTTGGCCTCTCCATCAACGTCGAGGTCAAGATAATATGTTAAAAAGTGGTCATGGTTGAGACCAATGGTGTAATCTGCCAGCAATGTGCCGTAAATTTCCTCCTTGATTTGATTTGTGTGGGTGTATTTTCCTGCTTTCATCTCCAATATACCACTAAGTCCAACCTGCATGTTTCGTTTGAAAAATACAACTATTCATATGGTAAATTCATCAAGCCACCATAGATACTGTACAAAGTAAATTCATATATCTATACACACACGTACCCCTAGTTTGATGCTTCCGCTTGGCTTGAACTCCCAATCTATGATGTAGTCATAGTTACCGATAGTAGAGACCATTCTCACCACTAGGCTCACGTCCGGCCTCACCTCCGTTATCTGCAGGCAAATTCAATATTATAATGGAATGATAATAACATGTTAGATCAGATACAGATGAGAGGAAGAGGACGAAGATCAAGAGTCTATAAAGCAAACTCCCTGTCAAAAGACCGGTTGACGATATTTTGTTAGGAATTAAGAAAATTAAATAAATCACTTAATCATAATATAGAGATCAATTAATAAGTAAAATAAATTAGTTTAAAGAGAGAAAAATTAATGTAAATACTTATAATTTATTTAGCTTTTTAATCTTTATGGAAAAGTTGGAGTAGCATATACCACTTGGTCTGGGATTCCCGTCTCAGTGTGACGCCACATGACTTCACCGGCATACTTTTCAAAGATGCAGAAGGCATTGGGGATTTGGACGGGGGAGCCGTGGGAGTTTTGGTAGAAAGCGTCAAGAAACGCAGCGTTTGAAGGGCAATCGGTGAGAGGTTGAAGGGAAGAGGCAGACAGGCCGAACCCAAATTCGCCAGAGTCAAAGTAAGTCTTGTAATACCAGTCCTCCGTTGGGTCCATGTATGGCACGAACAGCTCTGATATGAACCCTCTGTATAGGACCCTCCTGTACTCTTGCTTCTCCAAATCGTATACTGAAGCCAGCGATATGATTGGCCCAGCTCGGATGTCGAATCCTATATGAAATTCCCAATTTGCCCACCTGAATAATGAAGAAGGAAAGTCAATGCATGCCTTGCTTGCGGTTATATACATGCAACTAATTAACAAGCTGGCTATTTACGGGAGAGGGGTGTCTCTATTGATTTCTTTTTCCATTTACTTTTTATTGAGGTTATCTACTATAAGATCAACTTTTAATGGTTGAGATTTAATAATATGTAAAGAATATTATTATAATAAAAATCTATCATAGTAAATCTCAACTATTAAAAGTTGATCTAATAGTAGATACCCTCAATGGATAGTAAATGGAGAAGAAAATCAATGGAGACATCCCTCTCCCGGCTATTTACATGATCATGGATAAAACTAACAATATATATTAGGAGAGACAGGGAGTTCCAAAACCCATAAATAATGTGGAAATTAAATGAGATCACAAAATATTTCACATACCACGTGATATTAGGGGAGGGGGTGTGAGTTGACTAATAAATATGGTAATGATAAAATAATATGAATGAATCATCCCATATGGGTAATTGTCATTAATGTTTTCTCTAACATTATGTTATGCTATCATATCTTTTTATACATTAAATTCCAATCCATAACTTTTATGTACGTGTACATGAGTGTGCTATGATTGTTTGAATAAATAAATTATATTGCCAACTGTGTATATATTATTATCATTAATAAAAATTTTAGTGTTATTATCAATATAATAATAATAATTATTATATATATATATATATATAAACGATTCATGAAATCCATTATCAACCAATGCACAACAATTAAGAAAAAGATGCATTTGTCATGGTTGGGAAGGACAAATTGACATTGCCGGCGCCACAGTTTTGTCAACAGGTGGCAAAATTGTAACAATATCATCAAGTATTCAAAATGGTTATTCTCAGAGTAATTAATCGGAGATTTTGAAAGGAATGAACAAGTTTCAAATACATCAATCCGAGCAGAGAACATGATTAAGATAGGAACTAACCTTATCGTATGACCATGGATCTCAAAACCAGGTCCTTGAGGTTGCCAAAAAGCAGAGCCCTTGAGCTTAGGACCAAAAGGAGGCTTCAACTTAGAGGCTCTATACTCTGTACCCTCACCGTTGGGCACCGGAGCCACCATCCTATCGGAGTAACCCACAATTTTCATCTCGTCGAGATCAACCACCACCGTTATTCCCTCCAACGGCCTCGCGTACAAGTTCACCGTCACGTTCGTATAATAAAAGCACTGAATGTTCAAAATCCTATTGGTCTTATCCTGTCCGAACCACCCCACCGAGAAAGTAGTACACACAACCTGCGACAAGTCGAGCCCCTTCTTCTTCACCGACTCTATGAAGGGTTTATATTTGAATGGAAGATCAGAAGCCTTGAGCTGTTCGTCAGAAGTCAACATGGGGAAGCCATGGCCTTTGTACACTTTGGTTGAGACGATGGAGCGGGTCGACAAGTCCACCGTGATCTCTAGAGATTGTTTTTCAAAGCGAGCAACCACAAAGGCTCGCCGAGGTATTTGGATTTTAGGTTTGGATTTTGAGGATAGCCATGAGAGGATGGTTTGCTTGTCGGGCTCGTCCAAACCAACGTAATGAAAGGTTAGGTTGGCATGAGAGGAAGAGGTTGGGTAGGATTTTGAGATGATGGTTCGGACCAGGTTGAACTCGGCTGCTGTCAGAGGGTCAAGTGGGTGTCTCTGGACAGCTACGGCTGAGAGGGTGGAGACGAGGGTGATGATAAACAAAAGAACAAGTTCCATAGTTGGAGCCATGGCTATGTGATTAATGAAGTTGCAGCTCTGCTCCTTATATATGAATTATATATCATAAGCCTAGGTTAAGTAACAACGACAGTGAAGTACTACCTCTCAAGTCCTAAAAATAAAATATATTTGACTTTTTTAAAGAGATTAATAAAACTAAATAAGTTACTTAATCATGTCATATATATGTTATATATGTATAATTAAATTATATATCAGTTTATAACTCAAACACATTAGTTTGAAGAAAAAATTATAAATATAAATACGTTAAAGTAATTTAAATTGTTTTCTTAATTTCTCTAAAAAAATCAATTAAGTCTTATATTTTGTACCGGAGGCAGTGATTAATTTGCAAGAACTAAGTAACAAATTAAAATAAGAAAGAAGAGGTTGGTTCATTGGAATGACACAAGGAAAGCGCATTTGTGGGAGCGTTTCTTGTTTAATTTTCAGACATGCCCCGCAGTCAAGTCAGGCCTATTGTGCTGATTTGTGAGAAATTTGGTGTTTTGTGCGTATAGCAAAGTCAAGATGATTAGGTTTTGTGCGTATATCTGATCACTTCAACTTCTAAAAATCGTATCCAAGTTTTGTTTCTTTTTATTTTCTGCCGTGCCATTTGTGATGAGAATAACATTATGGGAAAATCACTGTCAGGTCCCATAGAAGCAAAATATTATCAAAAAAGTCCCAGGAAAAACTGAAATATCTGAAAAGTCCCTAGGGACTTTTCTGATATTATTTTCTAAAGCCAAATTACACACATGCCCTTCTTCTATGTCTCCCTCTCTCACGTTTTCAACTCAGTCTCTGTAACCGTTTCAGATCGCAAATCTCTTCTTAATATTTGCAATTCGGTTTTTGCAATGGTGGAGGGTGAAGCTTTGAGGTGGTGAAAGATTTGTGGGATGAAAAGTAAGATAGAAGGAAGAAGAAGATGGAAGGAAGGTGGTGGGATTTTTTTGATCTCAAGCTTCCGCCATTTTTAAAGAAGGAAGGGATGAAGGTGATGATGATGATGAATAGTCCAACCTCATTGACAAGTGAAAACGCTGAAATGGGAAAAAATTAAGTTGTTGTTAATTTCCGCAGTAGTAGTTGTTAATATAACTCTACTAGTTGTTAATACGAAAAATGAGGTTTGGGCGCCATTTTGCTCTGTTGTTGGGAAAAAAACAGAGGAAGTGGTGTGTTTTAAGTGGTTGGGTGCTATGAAAACGCTGATATGGAAGAAAATTAAGTTGTTGTTAATTCGCACAGTGGAGGTTGTCAATTCGCACAGTGGAGGTTGTTAATACGGAAAATGACGTTGGACGCCATGGTGCTCTGTTTTTGGGAGAGGAAACAGAGGAAGTGGTGCGTTTGAGGTGGTGGGGTGCTATGAAAATGATGATATGGAAGAAAAATAAGTTGTTGTTAATTCGCACAGTGGAGGTTGTTAATATAACAGTGGAGGTTGTTAATACGGAAAATGACGTTGGACGCCATGGTGCTCTGTTTTTGGGAGAGGAAACAGAGGAAGTGGTGTGTTTGAGGTGGTAGGGTGCTATGAAAATGATGATATGGAAGAAAAATAAGTTGTTGTTAATTCGCACAGTGGAGGTTGTTAATATAACAGTGGAGGTTGTTAATACGGAAAATGACATTGGACGCCATGATGCTCTGTTTTTGAGAGAGGAAACAGAGGAAGTGGTGTGTTTGAGGTTGTAGGGTGCTATGAAAATGATAATATGGAAGAAAAATAAGTTGTTGTTAATTTGCACAGTGGAGGTTGTTAATATAACAGTAGAGGTTGTTAATACGGAACAACTTGACGGTGTATTTACAACTCATAAAGCGTGTATTAACAACCTTTTGAGTTCGTTTCACAACGTCCCACACGTTTCTCGCTGACACTATGTTTCCTCACGTTAAGTATGACAAATTGAGCTATTTACAACTCGTATAGCGTGTAATAACAACCTGTTCGGTTTGTTTCTCAACCTCCAACACCTTTCTATCTGACACTATTGTTCCTCAAATTAAGTATGACAAATTAAGCTATTTACAACTCATAAAGCGTGTATTAACAACCTTTTGAGTTGTTTTCACAACCTCCAATGACTTTCTCTCTGACACTATATTGCCTTACATTAAATATGACCAATTGAGCAATTTACAGAGCACTTCCTCTATTATATTCCCCAAAAACAGAGCACCCACTAACACTCAACGTCATTTTCCGTATTAACAACCTCCACTGTTATATTAACAACCTCTATTATGCGAATTAACAACAACTTATTTTTCTTCCATATCATCATTTTCATAGCACCCCACCACCTCAAACGCACCACTTCCTCTGTTTCTTCTCCCAAAAACAGAGCACCATGGCGTCCAACGTCATTTTCCGTATTAACAACCTCCACTGTTATATTAACAACCTCCACTGTGCGAATTAACAACAACTTATTTTTCTTCCATATCATCATTTTCATAGCACCCCACCACCTCAAACGCACCACTTCCTCTGTTTCCTCTCCCAAAAACAGAGCACCATGGCGTCCAACGTCATTTTCCGTATTAACAACCTCCACTGTGCGAATTGACAACCTCCACTGTGCGAATTAACAACAACTTAATTTTCTTCCATATCAGCGTTTTCATAGCACCCAACCACTTAAAACACACCACTTCCTCTGTTTTCTTTCCCAACAACAGAGCAAAATGGCGCCCAAACCTCATTTTTCGTATTAACAACTAGTAGAGTTATATTAACAACTACTACTGCGGAAATTAACAACAACTTAATTTTTTCCCATTTCAGCGTTTTCACTTGTCAATGAGGTTGGACTATTCATCATCATCATCACCTTCATCCCTTCCTTCTTTAAAAATGGCGGAAGCTTGAGATCAAAAAAATCCCACCACCTTCCTTCCATCTTCTTCTTCCTTCTATCTTACTTTTCATCCCACAAATCTTTCACCACCTCAAAGCTTCACCCTCCACCATTGCAAAAACCGAATCTGCAAATATTAAGAAGAGATTTGCGATCTGAAACGGTTACAGAGAATGAGCTGAAAACGTGAGAGAGGGAGCCATAGAAGAAGGGCATGTGTGTAATTTGGCTTTAGAAAATAATATCAGAAAAGTCCCTAGGGACTTTTCAGATATTTCAGTTTTTCCTGGGACTTTTCTGACAATATTTTGCTTCCATGGGACCTGACAGTGATTTTCCCTAACATTATTGACCACATGCATGTCCTGACGTGATCACAGATGGGAACCCTTGACTAGCCATTCGACCCCCCAATACTTCAAGCCCATTGTTGGCTCCTGAGCTTCCGTTACTAATATGTGTTGTCCTCTTTAATATAAGGGGCTATTTATACCTATAGTTTCTATGCCTATGTAGATCCTAAACATATAACCTAATTTGTAGTGCAAATGATTGGAGGAGTATATAATATTAAACTTATAATAAACCGTGCTATTTATATAAGTATTAACAATTTGTTTGGACTACGTCAATATAGGGTAGTTAGGAGGTAGACCACGTGTGAGGATATACTCCCCTCAACGACTCTGTGTGTGTGTCTATATAGCGAGGCCATATACGGATAATTGCATTATTATTAAATTCTTCAAATATGCACGATCTTAAAGTTCAAATGCATTGAACAATCAACTTGATTGTCGTATCAGGCTAAGCTGCAATTTTTCCTTCTGTCTCTTTCTCTGGGCATTATTCTCGATGACCAAAAGCAATTTAATTTTGATGTGTTTATTTTTTCCCTTAAAACATCTGCATGTGCATGTGTTATTGCCTTTTAATTAGCTACAATTAATACACGGCCATTCACTTTAAAAGTAAAATTTTCCAACAAAGATATCACTCTACAGTCTACATACTGTTCACTTGAAGCTTGATCTTATAGAAATATATCTATTTTATGCAATATTCATAGAAATCCAGAATCATCATGGAACAAATGCCAGCCATGATTGGGCGCTGATTCGTGGTTTTATTTTAAATTCTGGCAATCATCCCCATTTGTGTAATGCAACTTCAATCTCTCCCTCTCGATCTCTCTGTCTTAAAAAATGCTATACATGCTCCTCACAAATTGCGAACTATTCATTCCTTCCCATATACTCCGTAACAAGTTTATTGGACAGCGATTGATTCTAATATTTTTCAGGAACATTGATTGATTCTAATGTTGTTTTGGGCCGAACAAGTTATTTTTTGACTCGTGTAGTCATCTTTTTGAACAATAAACTAAACATCCGATGAGTTAATGGGCTTGGTTATCCGAGCAGGCCCAAATATGTACTGGTCTACTAGAGATTATTTGAAGTCGAGAGTTTTGGTGGATGGGTTGGAGATGGAAGATTTGATGCACTATGTTAGGCCATGCCGAAAGATTTTAAATATAGGTAAATCAACAATCAGACACAAACCAAACCAATAAGGTTCGGTTTAATAGAAAGAATTAATCTTTCACAATTTGACTAATCAAAATTCGAATCTCCACTATAAGAGATGTTCACATTTAGTAACTTAAATAGGAGAATATATATACTTAAGAAAAAAATAATCAGACACCAACTAAGAACATGAATATAAAAGACAGGCCAGTTACAGTAGGTGTCTCTTTGTGGTCATCATAGGCTAATCATCTCCTTTTTAAAAAAAAGAAATTAACGTTCCGGATTGACCCATCCGCCATAATACTTGACGCTAACTTCCACTCTCTTCCTTCTCCATCGCATTCAATCCTCCTCACCACCACCACACCTATATATATATATATTTATATATATGATATTTCATGTTGTTGTCATTTTCATAATATCTCCATTTCTCATAATCAGTCTGTTTCTAATTTTAACTCAATTACTAAATATCATAAGCACTCTTTATTTATGAAAAAAACATCTTACTCTTAATTTTATGGATTCTTGAGATTTAAAACCAATTAAGGACAGATTTATGTAAAACAAATAGGGCTGTCTTAATCAAGAAAGGGAAATGGTAATGAGAACAGTCGGCGCATTGATCTATGGGAATGAATTATTTCAGCACGTAATAATAAATGATAATGGCTTAACATGCATTTCTGACTTGTAATCCAAAGTTGTAACATGATTGAGTTCACTGAGGCGAAAGCCAAACGTCAGTTTCCCAATTTTACACCTACGTTTGGTAGGTAGAATTTAAAAAGGAAAAACGACACATAGGTCCCAAGGACTAAACAAAACAACAAAAAAGCTTCTTTAAAAAATCAAAGATTAGAAAAGTCCCTAGAGACTTTTTTGTGATTATTTTCTAAAGTAAAATGACAAAGTTACCCCATAGAAATGGCTAAACAAAAGGCACATGAGGGGAGGGGGGAAGGCGCGGTTTTTGTCATTAAGGAGAAAGAGAACGGATGAACGCTATGTATTGGAGGTGCAATATTGAGGGGATAAAGGGTGGTGTCAATGTTGTTCGCAAAGGATAGAATTTACAGCCTCCATCTACGGGTATAGAGGCAAAACAGCGAACTAAATTTTTTTTTTGTTTTTCTGTGTGAACGTTGGCTGGATTGAGATTGAGGGGTTGGTCAAAAGTTAGAGTTTGGACTCAATAGTGGAGTAAGTGGTAGGTGGTAGATAAGAAATGCTAAGATTTTGCTAAAGATATGCTCTTGGCCATTAAAGTTGGGGTTTCACTTTGGTTGAGTTGTGTTAATGTTATAGTGCTCTGTATTTTGAGAAATTTATAGAGGGAGTGTTGTGTTTTAAATGGGAATAGTTGAATGTGATGGTAGTTTTTTGCTGTAAAAATGCTAAAATGAAAAAAAAAAGTGTTGTAAATTCGTGCATTTGTAATTGTTAATATGGTTATTGTAGTTATTAATACAGAACCTATGCTCTGTTTTTTAGCAATGTAATAGAGGGAATGCTTTGTTTTTGGGGAAGCAAACAGACAAATAGCTTTGTCTTAAGATTGAATGTGATTGTGGTTTTTTTAATTACAAAATGCTGATATAATGTTTAAAAAGTATTGTAAATTCGTGCAACTGTAGTTGTTAATACAGAACCTGTACTCTGTTTTTGGGCAATATAATAGAGGGAATGCTCTGTTTTTGGGGGAGAAAACAAAGGGATGGCCTTGTTGTAAGTTGATGGTAAGCATATGTGACAATGAGAATTTGTGAAATTTATAAACTCCTAGTAGAATTACAATTCACTTGTAAAAATAACTCACAATGTTATAAACACACGCGTAAGCAGTTGTAAATAACGCATTTTGTAGTATTAAACTTGCAGATGTGGCAAAAGGTAGTTTCTTGGTAACATGAAAACAAAGTTGTAAACAAAACTGAATACGTTGTAAAATTAACTGACCATATTATAAAAACAATACTAGGAAGTTGTGAACTGACGAATTTGCAGTGTTCAACCAAGTTTCATTCAGACACCGGCTGTATTATTGTTAAAATAACTCAAGATGTTGTAAAAATAAGCTTACAAAGTTGTAAACTACGCATTTTGTGCTCTTAAACTTGCAGATATGGCAAAAGGTAGTTTCTTGGTGACATGAAAACAAAACTGATCATGTTGTAAAATTAACTGACCATGTTGTAAAAACAATACTAGGAAGTTGTGAACTAACGAATTTGCAGTGTTCAACGTAGTTTCATTCAGACACCAGCTATACCATTGTTAAAATGACTCAAGATATTGTAAAAACAAGCTTACGAAGTTGTAAACTCGCATTTTGTACTCTTAAACTTGCACTTGCGAGTTTTGAGGTGTTCACTCGAGTGCATGGTTCCTTACTCAAGTGCATCAGCGTATCTTGGCTTTTGGTTGGTCTTTTGTTCAGCACTTGCAACAAAATTAGAGGAAGTGAGCTTTCTCACTCGCGATTGTTAGGTCCTCACTCGAGTTGCACCTGAATATATCATGTTCTGGTGTTCTTTCTGATTAACACTTCCTTCACTTTCTTGCAAGTGCACCTTGCACTTCCAAGTGTTATGGTATCTTATTCAAATACAATAGGTCTCACTCGAGTGCACTTCCCATTTTCAGGTTCTTCCTTGCTCTTGAACAGACACTTCATGTGCTTCACTTGCAGGACTTGAGAGAGCTTGTGGCTCTCACTCGAGTGTTGAGTCAATGCTCGAGTGCAACGGTTACTTTTCTGTCCCTAACTTATGTTTTGTTCAACACTTTTAAGAGCGTGTCTTCATGCTCGAGTGCAAACCTGGTAATCACTCGAGTGTAGCTGAACAATCTCAAAAGTCAATAGCCTCTATAAAACACTTTCAGACCAACACTTCCTGGACCCAAGTACAAGACTTATTCTCTCTCGAGTGATGCTGCTTCACTCGATTGCATCAGTCAAATTATCAACAACTTTCTCTTAACTTTGTGAAATGCATTTGATAACAATTTTATATCAATGTTTACACTTTTAAAACATGATTTGATTATCAAAACACATAGTCACTTTTTTTATCATCAAAACTTAGATTCTAACAAAAACATACTTAATGAGTTGTAAACTAAGCAAATTGTAGTGGTGACTTTGATGTGTAAAAACGTGTTCCATTATCCTGTAAAAGGACTTGTAAAAATGACTAAACATGTTGTAAACTGAAGCATAACGTGTTGTTATCATTTGAACTTGACAAACTTGAAATTAACTCATTGCATATTAACATGTTGTTAAACTGACTGATTAAGTTATCAAAATAACTCCTAAAGTTGTTAAACTTCTCATTAGCAATTACTTTCAAAATAAAACATGGACATGTACAATTTGTCATAAGTTTCCACCTACACTGGCTAGAGAACAAAGTATTACATGATTGCCTTTTCTACAACAAGGCTTTCCTACAAAATAACTTGACAATTGCTACATGTCTTTCTTCCTTTTTATTTGTTGTTGCCACCAACAATGGACGGGACCATATATTTTGTCCTTTTTGCCCGGCTTCTTAATTCCTTCACCCTCACCCTATATGTCCCATTCTTTTCATCTTTCATTGTGTTCCAAACTTCTTTCAGCGATTGAGTCTCCTCTGTTAAACGCCTACACTCATCATTATTGTTCTTCTTGTTCTTATAATACTCTTGTGTGAACAATATATACCCAGATACTTTTGGCTGTCTCTCTCCATCTCCATCTTTTTTATTTTTCTATTCTTTGGCATTTTTTAACCTGAAACATAATAACTATTTTAATCACCCACCAGCACAAACATAAGACATACAGATCCAAACAATTTTCATTGACCAAAATGCGTCAATATAAGGATTTCTTTTTAACACACTTCATGCCTACATGGCCTAATTAACACATATTTTAATCAAGAGTAAAGCATCCAGGAAAAGTTTGAAAGTTTATCTCATTCAAACAAAGAAGGTTGGATTAATTCCAAAATGAAAAGGAAAACAAAGCATAATAGAGTATATTGAGAAGATGATTTGCACATATGAGATGTATAGGTTCACTTGAATGAAATAGTTTATCACTCTTGTATGATTCAATCTAGTGTACATATAAGATTCATGCGAGTGATGAGTTATACAAGAGTGAAGTAGAGAAAATCACATAAATTTACTTAAAGTAAAGATTGAAACATATACATGGAAGAAACATTAACAACCATTAACAATCTTTAACCATTAACAAACATTAACAACTATTAACCGTTAACAACCATCTCCGAAGAAACACGCACAATAAGCTATTATGATCACTCATTGCTCCCACAACCCTGCATTGTACAAAACAATTTTCCAAAATCAACAACCACTTCTTCTTCATACTTCTCAAACTAGTTTAAAAATCCAGGAATTCGTATCGTGACTTTCACTCACCTTCTCTGTTCTAATTTCAAAACTCGGTCAAGGAGCGACGATGGAGGTTGGGTGTTGCAGGGAGTGACGAACGATTGGCCTTCGGAGGAGCGATGAACCCTGCGGCTTTGGAGGAGCGACGGAGGCTGTGTTGGCAGGCCGACACACGCTAGGGCGTCGGAGGAACGACGAAGCCTACATGTAGGACGACCAGCCGACGCTGGCGCCGTAGAGGAACGTCAGAGGCTTGGCCAACGAAGCGCGATGGAGGTTTAGGCACCGGAGGAGCCATGGACGGCGACAGAGCTAGACATAGGAGCAGAGCAAGTTCCTTCTTTTGTGAACCAAGTTTAACGAACATTTCTGGATCTTTTGAACGCTAGAAGAGTTTAAAATTCTTGAGGGTAACTTTAACTTGTCATTTGACTTTAGAAAATAATCACAAAAAAATCTTTAAAAACTTTTCTGATATTTAACTTTTCAAAAGAATTTTTTTATTATATTGTTTAGTCCTTAGCATGTCATTTTCCATTTAAAAATCTCCTTCCGTGTCACACTGATCAGACCTCCATGATGTGGTCCCACTTGGAAACTCCAACCAATCCAAGTGCACCACGTCACCAACCCTTCCCTTCAAATTCCTTTTAAATTCCCCCCGCCTCCCTTCCCTTTCCGTCTTCCACTTCTTCTTCATCATCATCATATTCATTTGAATCAGCTATGGATTCTTCTTCCTCTCCCTTTGACTGCATCATTTTTGGTAACTCTTTCTCAGCCCTTCCCTCTCTCGTTCTTTTCATCTGCACAATTCAAACGAAAAATATGGTTAATCATTATATTCCGCAGATTTGGACGACACTTTGTATCCGACCGCCAATGGAATCGGTGAAGCTCTCAAGAAAAATATTGAAGGTCTTTTAACCTCTTTTAATTACCAGTCAAGTATAATATTGTTACGCCCATAGCCTACACCTTTTAATGCATACGAACGTTTAAATTTGCATGCAGTTTTTCTGGTGGAAAAATGTGGATTCCCACAAAGCAAAGCTTCAAGCCTCCGCTCTGAACTCTTCAGAACATACGGAAGCACCCTCGCTGGTTTGCGAGTAATTATATATATATATATATATTGCATCATTTTTCATCTTTCTCCTTCTCATGTACTAAGCTATATTTCTTTAATTCTGTTCTCTTTGCAGGCACTAGGCTATGACATCACTGCTGAAGATTACCACAGGTGACTGCAACCTCCTCTGAAAGTCCATTTACTCTAACAACGTAATGGGAAATAATCAGTGTTTTGGTTTATCTCTAAATCTTTTCTTCTTTGTAAACCTATAGTTTCGTGCACGGAATGTTACCTTACGAGTCCATCAAACCCGACATTGAGCTGCACAGACTCCTTCTCAGCATCAAACAGAGGAAAATTGTATGTTTTTTTTTTTACTGTAATTCACTCTGTTCATTCCTTTCATGTTCTTCTTCTTACTAGGAAAATATTGTCTCAGATATTCACAAATTCGGACAGAATTCACGCCATGAAGGTGCTAAATCGGCTCGGCATAAGCGACTGCTTTCAGCAGATTATATGCTTCGAGACCATGAACCCGAATCTCTGCAACTCAACCCGACCGGACGAGTTCCCTGTCCTCCTGAAGCCGTCCCCGGAGGCCATGAAGATTGCGCTCCGTGCTGCCAAAGTGAATCCTCGTCGTTCGGTAAAGAAAACATATTACTTAGTCATGCCAATTAATTTAAAAATTTGTTATAAGATTCTTCAATAATAAATTTCGAAGTATTTAAGTTTTTGTTAAATAATGGGATATGCAGCTGTTTCTGGACGACAATGCCAGTAACATCGCGGCGGGGAAAGCAACGGGCCTCCGCACTGCTCTGGTAATTAGAAAAACAGTTTATGGTCTATTACTATTATGGTGCCACCCGTGTTTAATTACTTTTACTATTACTATGAAATTATAAATTGACGGGGGGTGATTATTTTTGGAAGGTGGGGAAGAGAGGGAAAAGCATAGAGGCAGATTATGCCGTGGAGAATGTGAACCAAGTGGCTGAGTTGATTCCTGAAATATGGGGATGCCAATCGGACGGTCAAGATCAAAGGACAGTCCCGACAACTAAGAGTGAATTTGATTCTATGATCCCTACAACAACTGCAGCTGTTGGGGCTTGATTCAACAAAAACAGTTCATCTGTGTGTTCACAACAATAAGAATGAGTGTGTATAAAATCTTGTGTATGTTCTGATGCTCACAACAAAAATGTAAATGGAATAAATAAAAAAGAAAGCTGCAATAAATATTAATTGTGTAATGGTGGGAATATGACTGTGGAGTCATACCTACAAACCAGGCTGGACTAGGGGTTGTGATTGTTATTATTTAACAAAGACACAGCTGAATTAATTATGTAGTTTGGTGGGATCCGAATAAGCCAATTTGGAGACACTCTTGAAGCTTCATCTGCTCAATTATTAAAGATGACATCTCATGAATATAATCTCATTGTCGTGTTCTCACTATGTGATCTGAATTTTAAATTGAAGCTGGAGGCCCCGTTTTGGTTATGCAATTGATAATACTACTGCTGCAAGTTGGCAAAAAAAAAAAAAAAGATACTACAGCTACAAGAAAACACCCTTTCTTCTTCCCTTTTTTTTTTCAGTTCATTCATCTTAAGCGTATGTTTGGGCGTGCGTTTTGTTTGCCCAATTGGACAAGGTGAAATTTTACATGTTTGGTTCAGTGATTTGGGACCCTCCTTTTATTCCTCAATCGCACGATAGGTATAAGCCAATAATTGGAGCTTTAGCTTATCAGAAAAGCCCTTTATTTCAAATCGTGAATAAGGATTGCACTATTTTTCGTTAAAAGAGTCCACGTTTAGGAACTGTTGCTGTAATATTGGAGTCTATGTGCTGCGTTGAAATGAATCTTGAGAAGAGTAGTGAGGATTTCAGTTTAGATGTCATTGTACCTATGATAATATTTTTTGAAGGTTTTGCTCATAATCATAATTGGTAAAAAACTATACTTTGTAGGCTATGTTTCTATACGAATTCTTTTTCTTTTTTATATAAACTTTTTAGACTGTCCTACTTGACAAGATTATAAAATGGAGATAATAATAGTACAGATAAACAGCCTTCCGCAACCAATTTTGGTAGTTGAGCTTCCTTTTGAATAAATCATATTCATGACTTAATTAATTTCCAAATTGTACCAGACATGTGATCCAATCAGTTATGTAATATTATTTCATTAAATTATGTATTTTTTTATTGTTAAATTTTCCAACTGGTGGATCAGACGCCACAGTTGGTCCTACCCAAGGCAGGTGCCACAATTGGGTCCCAAAAATTAAATAGAAAAAGAAAAAAAAAGGGGGCAGTTGTGGCACTTCTTTAAAAAAATGCCACAATTGGCTGGATATGAATTTTCAACTCTCCCGCCAATCAGATTTCCCTCCTTTAACTTTACTTTTTATCTTTTCCCTCCCTTTTTCCTTTTTATTACCTCTTCCTTAGCTCACGTTGACACCTCTCCTCCTGTAAAAGATATCACTTTCTCTTGCACAACAAAAACACACACTCGTCTTCTTCATTAAATTCTCTTGTCCCTTTTTCCATTTTTGTTTCGTCCGTCCCCACTTTTGTTCCTAATTGTTCCCTTTTCTTCATACTCTCTGTCTCTCTTCCTCTTTTGAACCCCACTCCAGTTGATCCCTACTCCACTCCACAGCTCACATTTGCTCATCCTCGTCACTCAAGCTAGCGTCACCAACATAAGAAGAAGATTGTTTCATTCTAACTTGCTTTGTTTAAATTTTTTTTTTAGTACAGTCAAGATAAACCGTAATATAGCGTTTGCCTTTTTGCTTTGTTTAAATTTTTTGGCCGACAAGCTTGCATTTTTTAGTAATCTTTTAATTTACTTAATTAGTTGTTGATGTACTGTGTTCACATATCAAGTTATTGTATTGTGATATTTTTTGTGTTAGCTTTGGAGAGCATTAATGTAAGAACATTATTGTTGGGGAAATGACAATATATATATTGTTGTGTAAGAACATTATTGTTGGGGAACTTAAATTTTAAATGTGAAAATTTTATATATATATATATAATAGGTTGAAATATAAAATAGAAAGATTGACAATTTGAGAGATGATAAACATGAAAGTAACTCATTTTATATAAAGCTTCACAATCAGGAAGCATGAAAAAGGGCCATAGGAAAGAAAAGAAAAAGAAAAAGCAAAAAAAAAAAGGGACCCTCCTGTGACGCTTGTTAGAGGAAGTGCCACAGGAGGGGGGGTCTCCTGTGGCCCTTGATGACGTAAGCGCCACAGTAGGACCCCCTCCTGTGGCCCTTGCTGACGCAAGCGCCACAGGAGACCCCCCCTCCTGTGGCACTTCCTCTAACAAGCGCCACAGGAGGATATTTTTTTAAAAAAATTTAAAATGTTGTGGCCCTTCTAAGCGCCACAGCTTTTTTTAGTGGCGTTCAGATATGTGGCATTTCTCTAGCGCCACAGTTAATACAATTATAAGCGTCATAGCTTTAATTTTTTATAATAGTGTTATCTAATCGTCAATCCAAACACACCCATATAGTTGCCTAAGATTCTTTAATCCATTAAAATCATGTCATTACCTTGTTCTTATAAGTCAGGGGGATTTTGGTCCTCCGATTTGATACGGAACTACAATGTTTTGATATACTCTTTCGATAATTAGTATAAGATATATTTACTTAATTTATTTAGATTAAAAAAATTAGTTAATGTAATATGTATTTTCTAAAATACTCTAATTACCCTCCTTAGTTTTCTCATCCCCTCTTCTCCTTGATTCTTATTGAGAAAACATTAATTAATAGGAATAAATTAAGAAAAAATTGATAAGTATGAAAAAAAATTATTTATATTTAGAACCAAGATCAACTCCATAAATATATCTTTTATTAAGAACTGGAAGATCATAAATATATAAACTCTATGAACTTCAACTTTGAAAAAAACAAACATAACTAAACCGTGCTTGCATTTACACAAAAATAAAAGTGAGTCACAGCTCATTGCTATGAACTTGTTTAATTATGGTTTTTAAACGAATATTGGCATTGATTTAAACATCTGAATTTTGGGGGGGGATAAGTAAGAGAATATTTTGTGCGCTCATTGCCTTGAAGTCTAGAGACCATAGTGTACTAAGCCTGTGTTTAGAATAACGATTGGAATCTTTAAAAATAGCTTTTCAATCATAATTTATGATTTACAAAGTAAATATGCGAAAGGGATTTTATTTCGATTTACGTAAAAATCACTTATAAACTTTTTAAAAATGCTCTCAAACATGCTTACATGGCAAAGCTGTGTGCTGCACAATGAGTAAACGTGAATACTGTTGTGACGTGTAATACGAAGGTAAAAATATCTCTCAGAGACCACTGGACGCTCTCCTGCTGATATTATTATTTGGCTGTCATTATTATTAGTGCTAATAATATCAAGTTAGGAGTCATGTCACGCTAAGCTACGTTTTTTAAGCTCTGTCTCTTTCTTGGGGCACTAGTCTTGAATCTGAATGGCCAACAAGAAGTTGAATTTTTTTTTTTATGCAAAAAATGGTGGGCAAGTGGGCACACCAGCCTGACCTTCTGTCAAGCCCATACAGGGAGGCCTCCTAAGAAAGTTTGTTCCATTCCCATCCCTCAGCCTCAAACAAGGGAGGTGATGGTTAAGGGACAAGGACCCCTTCCATCTATGCCAACTTCTGTTAGTAAATTTAATTTTTCCTTGAAACATCTACAAGTGCAACTGATTTTTAGTGTATTCAAATTAATTTTTGAATAATAGCTTTTATAATTTACGAGATAAGTATATAAGATAAATTTTATCTCGATTTACGGAAAAAGATTTTTGAAATCGTGGTTTGGGGTTACCCAAACACATAGCTACAATCGGGGTAATGAGTTAACGGGCTTGGTGATCCGAGCAGGCCCAAATGCATTCTGGTCTAGAGCAGAGATGGCTATATTGAAGATTTTTTCTGTGTTGGAAATGGAAGATTTGTTTTTTTTTTTGGGAATAAAATGATGTGTAAAAAGTAAAAACGTTCAAAGACTAACCTGCTGAAGATAAACTATGATGTGAAAAGGTTACAAACGTTCAAAGACTAACCTGCTAAAGATAAAATATGATATGTAAAAGGTTAAAAACGTTCAAAGACTAGCTAAACAAAATTTATATCTCAAGTCTTTTAAGTTAAATATTCATGATGACAGTTTCAACATTCGATTAATGACTATAGTAAGTTAGAGAAGGAACACAACGGTTAATTTTTCTCAACATGATATTAATATCTTATTAAAGGTAGGTTATCACTCTTCCATCTCCATCTCTATCACATTCAATCCCCTCACGACGCACTCAACAACAAACCTTTGATATGTCATGTTATTATTGTTCTAATAATATCTCAATTATTTGTAAAACTAAATATCTTCTTTTTTTTAACTCAAATACTAAATATCATAACAGGTTTTTATCTGTGAAAAGACATCTCTATCTTCTTAAAGTAATACTTCCTTCAATTCTTAATATAAAGAGTTAAATAGTTAATTTGTGTGTATTAAGAAAGATATAACTTAAATCTGGATCATCCGATCAAAACTGATAAGTTTGGGTTCTCACCACTCTTTGTGAGCACCTAAACTCATTCCCCCTCTTTGACAATCGTTTCTCTTCTTTTCTTCAATTCATATGAGATCCCGACAACATGCTATTTTAGTTAGAGCAGTATTCTTATACTTCTCATTTCAGTTATTTTATAGAGTAAAAGTCGCACTAAACATTTTTATAGCTATTCGACTTGATGCATACATCCTAGTGTATCTTCGAATCCAATTATTCACCTAAATTATTATAAGTACATTTCAATGTAGAAATTAAATTTTTATAGTTTGATCTTAGTTAGAAATTATGTGCTTAAACTTTTTTATTAGTTTATACTATGAAACCGTTAGTCCTTCATTTTTAATACCGTTTAATAGACATGGCGATGTTAGAAATTCTGTAAAAGAGCCTATAGATTATTTTGATAATTTGGACTCACAACATAGAGTCGAGAGTTCAGTAGAACCAGTTCAGCCAAGTCATCGTACTGCTATGGAATCCAGGAGAACAAAATCAATTTTCAAATTACGATACTAAAGTAGCAGTGGCATCTTCATTTCATAGGGGAAATATATGGCTTATGTTAACCACAGGAGGGAGTAATTTAATGATCAAATTGGATTGAGACACACTCTCTCTTTGTCACTGAACAAAGGCAGTGAGACAAGAATGATAACAAGAGAATAGGAATTGTAGATAAGACGAGAGATCGAAGGCCTTCATCTGAAACTCCAAGGCCTTCAATGGCGGCTGCGAGAGAAGTCGCAGAACAGGTTGTGTTTTCGGATGTTTAGGCCAAAAGAAATTATTTTTAGACATAGCTTTTTTTGCACAGATGCTTAATTAGTATCCAAGTCATCAAAAAAATTCCAGTAGCATTGCCATGCCCGTCAATACTCTTCAACGGATTTAAATATGAGAGGCTAACCGATATAAAGACACAAGCTAAAAGGATCCAATAAAAAAATCTCAGGAATCTAATTTAAAATTAGATCAAACTGGCTATGAGAATTTCCGGATTAATTTTTCGTTTTTAAAATAAAAAAAAGAGATAGTGGTCCTTGTTTGGAATAGCTTATTTTTGACTTAGAGTGCGTTAAGCAAAGGCAAAAAAAGTGCTTTTTCCTCAAAACCATGGTTTTGAGGAAAAAGTATAAGCTATTTTTATGGTCTATTTTGATCCCAAATCATGGTTTTGGACCTCAAAACCATGGTTTGGGCGTAAGCTATTTTTTTTACCTTTTGCACTTTGTGGGTCTCACCCTCTCATTCTCATTAGTTCTTTTCCTATATGTGGGTCCCATGTCACACCCTCTTTCATCTTTTTTTTTTTTTAATTTCAGCGTTTTTTCTGTATATTTTTTTAAAATTTTAATACTCTCTCTTATCCTTAATATAAGACTTATTTTTTTAATTGAATTATATTAGAAAAATTAGTTAAGTTAATTAACATTACATATAGACAAATTTATTTCATTTTTGGTATTAATTATGAAATTTAATGTTAAATAATGGGTTAAGATACATCATTTTTAATGTCTTTAGGGGTTTTAATTGTTCATTGTTATTTTTTCATTTTCTAAAATTTAATGAAGAATGAAGAATGATATAGTAGGTTTGGTAAAAGATAACCCATGTTGTGAAAGGAGATGAAAATTAATATAGTGTACGCCTTCAATATGTACGTTTGATCTAATTTTGTAATTTAGTACATAATTGACTAATGTTATAATTTTATAATTTTTGCATCTATTTTTTTATATTACATATTTGACAAATGTTATAATTTAAAAATTTTTGGACAAATTTATTTCATTTATTGTAATTATTATGCAATTTAATGTCAAATAATACTTAAAATATAATCTTATCCTTTATGTGTAATTATCATAAAAGTTAATGTCCTTTTTAGTCATTTGACCATGAAAAAAGCTATTCTGATAAAATCATCCAAACACTCTCATTTTATCAAAATCACTTTTTCCCATAATCTATTTTCCTATAATCTATTCTCCAAAAGTTATTCTCTTCAGAATCTATTCTCCAAAAGCTAATAAGAACACACCCTTAGTGTGTGTTTGGATTAGTTTTTGGAGAATAGCTTTTACAGTTTACGAGGTAAGTATGTGAGAGGAGTTTTGTCTCGATTTACGGAAACGGGATTTTGAAACCATGGTTTTTGGGGTGGCCGAACACACACTTATAAGTGCTTGTAAATCGTAATTCACAATATACGAGGTAAGTATGTGAGAGGAGTTTTATCTCAACTTACATAATAAGCATTTACTTTCAAAAAACAAGTAATCCCAAACATGCTTTCTTCCCTCGCAAATGATCGCGTTCTCAGTTCTTTTTTTCTGGTAAAAAAGATCTAGTGCACCAGAATTCTCACATCATTATTTTTTCTCCGTAAGTTTGAACTTTAGGTATTCAGGTCAACCAAAACAAAAAGGAACATTAAGTATCAACTTATTTTCACTCTATTCAACTTTTATCGAGGGATCAATTAATTCCTATTTCCTTTTCTTTAATTCCTTCTTTGATATTGCAGCCTTTATAATGTTATTTGGCTTTTATTATTAATATTATCTAGCCTTTTTATATAAAAAGATCAATTATTCTTAACTAAAAATATATAGGCCAATGCATTTAAAGATATTGTTCATCCCAAGGTTTATCATGGTCAAAACATACCTCCAAATTCAAATAATATTTATAATCACACAGAAGATATTTAGAGATTGCCTATAAACCAGGTTCTCTTATAAGATGTATTTTTTCAAAAATAATTTTTATATATTATATTTAAACACATGATACATGAATTTTAAAGGGTTTTTGTGACTTGTTCATTTTTTAAAGGGTTTTTGAAATGAACAAAATGTGAAGTTTCAATATTTATTAATCATAAATCCCATATAAAATGAATTTATAAAAATGAAGAAGTCCAAATACCAAAAATCCGAATTGCGTCTATTGGCTTGGCAATAGGAATTAGATTCCGCGGGGATGGAATTATGGATATTGGAAATAGGAAAAAGAAGAAGAAGAAGTGGTGGGAATTGCGGGTGAAGAGTACCACAAAATCAAAATCACAACTTCTCATTGGTCCAACCAACATCACCTTATCCACTCCCCACTCTCAAAATCTCTCTTTGTTCATCCACACTTCTTCTTCCTTATTCATCTCCCCATTCACTCACCCACACCTCTCTGATTCTCTGCCTCCGGCGAAATAATCCTCCATGGCCATGGCATCCCAAGCTTCCCTCTTCACTCCGCCCGTCTCCTCCTCCGCACTCTCTTCTTTCAAGAACCAATCCACCTTGTCCTTTACCTTCAAGCCCCTTCATTTCTCAGCCCCATCAGGCAGATCAGCCACCGTGATCAGAGCGGCGGAAGAGAAAACAGGGGCTGCCCCTGTGACCAAGGAAGCAGAAGCTCCCGTGGGGTTCACCCCACCGGAACTGGACCCCAACACTCCGTCGCCGATCTTCGGAGGAAGCACAGGAGGGTTGCTCCGAAAGGCCCAGGTCGAGGAATTCTATGTGATCACATGGGATTCTCCGAAAGAACAGATCTTTGAGATGCCCACAGGTGGTGCGGCCATCATGAGGCAGGGTCCCAACCTTCTCAAGCTGGCTCGTAAGGAACAGTGCTTGGCTCTTGGCACCAGGCTGAGGTCAAAGTACAAGATCAGGTACCAGTTTTATAGGGTGTTCCCTAATGGGGAGGTGCAGTATTTGCACCCCAAGGACGGGGTGTACCCTGAGAAGGTCAACCCTGGACGCCAAGGAGTTGGCGTGAACTATAGGTCTATTGGCAAGAATGTTAGCCCTATTGAGGTCAAGTTCACTGGTAAGCAGGTCTATGATTTGTGAGCTCTGTTTTCAACTTATGCCCTGTAACTGTATTTGTATCTTGCCTCTTTCCTCTGTTATAATCTTATATTGGTATATTAATTTGCCTTGGCTTGTACGTATCGAGACCAAATGCTATTATTAGCTCTGTTTGTTCGACGGATTTGCTGTGATGTGATTGAAGGATGCTAAAATTTTCATAGCTGAAGGTGTTAACTATGCGGCTATGAATTTAATCTGTTTTGTATGGACATTAGAAAATTCAACTCGCTCTTTGGTCTGCAAGTTATACTAAAAATCAATTTGAAAGATGGTTTCCGAGGGATATGAACTGTAATGAACTCTAGTTCAGAGTCAGCACGTTGAACAGCCATTTATCAAGACAAACACTTGCAACTTTTGTTATCTTATCATTGAAATTCAAATCTTAATCATGGCTGAATGCTAGTAATAATTACGAGTCGCTTGTAAAAAGAAAACGAGAGATTGGAATGAGCAACTATTCCACCTATTCTTCTGGATTTTGATACAAGACTCTTATAAAATTTAATGTGATATTTATTCTTATTTTTTAATATGGTGCCTAAGAATTTTCAATTTTATTAAGGATAACTTTAAAAAATGGGAAAATCCCATTAAAAGTCTTTTAAAATAGTAAAATCCTAAATCAGGCTTCTAAACTTAATAAATTCTAAATAAGGTTGGTTATCCCAATTCAGAATTTTAGAATTGAGTTATTTTAACCTTTATACCATTTTTCTCTCTCCCCCTTCATCTTTTATCTCCGTCCCATTCTCCTCCATTTTTCTACCCTTTCCTCTCTTTTAAGTTCCATTGGGATCTCTCCAATGCTCAGACTCAAATTCACAACGGAGGGAGGTAAAATTCTTCACCAATAATTACTACTTTAAAAAGCATAGTAAGCCCTACAAAAAATAAAAATTGTTACTTTCAAGTTTGTGTGTTGGTCCCAAACTAATTAGTTTCCCAATGTTCAGCAAGATCGCTTTTCAAATGCTCAGGAAAATGTAAGCATGATGGAATTATTTGGTACCGCAAGTATAGCGATTTCTTTACCACACTCAAAAATAAAAATTATTGTCTTCATCCTCTGGGCGACCTTTTGGTTCAAAAAGAAGCAATATGGTAGGCGGATCTTCCTCCGATCACAATAACAAAAGCAGCCGCCCATCGTTAGCATAAATTTGACGACTATGATAAACAAGATATTTGCAAGAGAATTTATGAACAAACAAACATGGAGAAGCCCTGAGCCATCAAGTGAAGTAACAATTTTTGGTGTTCATATGTATATTTTTATCTCTATGTAAAATTGAATATGAGACCTAAAGAGATCCCAATGAAACTAAAAGGAGAGGATAGGAGAGAGATGGAGGAGAATAAGACGAACAGATAATAAGGGAGGGAGCAAAAAGGTATAAAAGTCAAATAACTCAATTCTGAAATCCTAAATTGGGATGACTAACCTCATTTAGAATTTGTTAAATTTAGAAGCTTTGTTTAGGATTTGATTAATTCAAAAGGCTTTTAATGAGATTTTTCCTTAAAAAATTATACAAAATTTCTTTCTTTTTTTTTCGTTTTTAAATTATACAAATTTTCTGTTCAAGTCAGCAAGATACTAAAATTGGAGGAGTTGCAAGAAATTTAAACTATTACATCATAAGCTTTAATCCAATAATCTTAGTAGGTCAAAGTTAAATATTGTTGGGTCTAATTAGAGGCAGTTAGTTATTATGATATATATTTGTTTCACCAATGAGATTTACACCATTGACCTTGCTTGAGGGTGTATAATTTGAGTTATTTTCACTCAACCTACTTATTCTAGGTCAAATGAAATATTATTTGGTTATCTAAATAAGATCTGTCTCACAATCTCAACTAATTAACTTCTCACAGTGAAAAGGAATTAACAATTTTTTATTGTCGTTCCGTCAGAGACGATTGGTTGCTGGCTACAAAAATAACTAAATTAATATCCCACTAACAACAGGAAAATTTCAAAAGCAAAACATACTCTTATTTGGGATAGTGGTAAAAAAAATGACTTATTATAATTCTAACTTACTAAAAATGACTTAATAGAAAAATCAGTTTTTATAATATGATTTATATTTAGATGAGCAATTTTAAATAACTTATTTTTGAACAATAAGTGCTTATAAATCGTTATTTACGCTATACGAGGTAAGTATGTGAGAGAAGTCTTATCTCAACTTACGTAATAAGTAACTTAATAGAAAAACTGCAATAATAAGCTTATTTTACCCGTGATACAAACATAAAACACTGAATCAAACATTAAAAAAAAACTCCAACTCATTTGGACTTATTTCCATAAAAAAAAAAGGCTTATTTATCCCAAAATGTGATACCAAACAAAGCTATAAATATCCAATAAACGCTTTTGCCTCTTACCATGTACGCACTGCAACACCCAAGAATCTAACCCTATATCTGAAGTAGCAAAGATTTTTTACAGAACCACGTTACTGCGATTTTAGATCGAGATACTGTTGGGAATCCCCTTCCCTGTAAGTCCAGATTCCCCTGGGTAACCAGAGGTATTGGGATAAAGCAACGTGTACGGCACCTGCACCGGCCCAACTCTGTTTTTCCACCTTTCATCGTTGTTCATTTCAATAATTCTGTTCTCAATTTCCATCAACTTCTTCCCAAACCTTTCAAATGCTGCAAGTGGTTCGGCGTCTGAAGTCCACGCAGAAACATCTCTCTGCCCCAAATACACCTCATCAGTTGAATGCCTGGACAATATTTCAATCAACGACACACCCAAAAGTGTTTGGAATTGGGCTGTAATTGTTTTCAAGAATGCCAAATCAGGATTCGTCTCAAGCTCTGCGTACTCTGGAGTGCCCGGTTCAGGCATGAATCTTCGGCTCACGGTCGGCCGATTCGGGAGGTACCCTGCATAGGGGTATTGCCCAAAATTAACGGCTGCGTGAAGGGCAGAAGCTACCCAGATGATAATGGTGCATGATTGAATGAGTTCTGATATTGTCCTCATCTCCGGCCACCATGGCTCGTCTTTAAGGTCACCGTGACCCTCGTTACGGACCTCGTTCCACCATGCTTGGAGTTCTGGATCATTCTCAACTATGTCATCAGATTGGTAGTAGAAGCAGCAATATTCCCTCACCCAAGTTTCAATTGCTCCCCAGATTTCTAGTCCATCAACCGCATATGGGTAATCTTCTATCAAAAGTCTAAGACCATGAGGGCATTCGGAATCTGGAATTGCCACTCCTCTGAAATGTAATTACACAAGAGAGTTACGAATTTACCATTAATGGTACATATAGATCAAGCATATACAGAAATCAATCTTTGGTTCAAGTTTAATTTCTTTTCACCAACCTCTTGAGCAGATCAGCTGGAAGTGCCTGTTCAGGGAAGACCCAGTTTTTATAAACAACAGATGACAATTCCAAGGCAAATTTTCCTGGGAAAACTGTTCTCTCAAGTACCCCTCCAGCATTGATGAGGATTTGCCGAGCTAAGGCATTTATGTTCATTGTGTCCTTAAAGTGGGGCTGCAGGAGCTTATATATAGGGTGAAGCACACTCAATTGCCTGTTCGTTGCTATTATGAATGGCTCAATTACTGCATGAGTGAATAACCTGCAAATAAATGAGAGACCTTTCTAGTTATAACTAAATTTTCGACCAGAAAACAAACCAAGTTTCATCTGGTGGCCATACCAGTGGCTAACAAGCTGATGATATCCAGAATCATTTACAGCAGCGTAAGCTTTAGCTAGCTGCCACACTGAAGCTGCAACACCTTCTTGTGCTGGAGTGAAAACTTTGCTGACAGCACCATGACGAATTCCCTGTGGGTGGGGCAAGCTTAATTCAATGGCCAAGGGCTTCAATGTACCATCTTGTTTCAGAAATAAGAGTGTTCTAGTGGCATAGGTCTTTGTGTTTGTAGAGTTTATTCGATCCAGGTATGGCATCAATGCATCATGGTGATCTAAAATATACAACTTGTTCTTGTCAAGTGCCTGTAAGAAAAGGGAGAAGATACATTTTGACTATCAATAAGGTCTCTGGTTATGGTTCCATTTTCATTTAGCTTTGTTCAATGAACGGCTTGAAGCCTGAATATTACAACCTCTTGTATCGTAAGGCCATCCAAATTATGCTTTATGTGTTCAGCTCTAATGGAACTATTCTGGTTCCCATAAAATTGTGGATTCAGCTTGCTTACTGGAGGAAATTCCTGAGGTCAACATTCAGGTGTTACAAAATAAAATAAAATGAGAAGTTCTTAAACATTAATAAACTTGTAAAATGACAGTATTTTGTTTAGTACTCGGAGGCGACTGATGATGACAGGGTTAACCCCAGCTAGCATTTCTCTACCAAATTCTTCATCCGTCCTCCACGCTGTCTTATTATCTGCAATTATAAAAGAATATTACTAACAAGTTAAAATCATTACATCTTGTCCATTCAAAAGCCAAATGAATTATGAGAGAGGCTATGAGTTGACCTTTGATGACATCAGGCACTGGAAATTTGAGGAATCGTTCACCATCGTTCCGAACAAGTTCTCTCATTATCTCCCAAGGAATGCGTTCCCTAATTTTACATTGTTTAGGTCCCTTTGGCAGCTCCACACCCCTATCGTAAAGTTTAAGAATGTCTTCGAAGGTGTCAAACTCATTGAAAGTTTTGTCACCTATAGACCTGATCTCAGGAACCAGTACTTGAAGAAGGGATTTCACGGCATAGCCTAGGAAATCTGAAAACTTCACTTGCCCAAACCGTTCATCCCTTGGAACATAAATGTCTAGACTAAGAAGAAACAATCTTTTCTCACTTTTGGGGTCTGCATCCATGAAAAAATCAGTTCATCAACTAAGACTGTTACAAAATATATATATATAAGAAGACATGGACTTAGATATAGCATCTTATGTGACAAACCTTTTTTAGTGGGTTTGCGACCAGTTCTTCCTCTACGAGGATATGGATACTCCTTTGACCCTCCAAGAACAGGACGTGCATCTTCTGGGCCTTTATCTGGGAATCCTAAATCGTTGTAGTAGGCATAGTCGTATACTCGGTCCCACTCCTTAAGTTCCCCTGAACCATTTCCACGTAGGTTTTCCAATTCTTCTTCCCTGAACTTGCGCAGTGGCCCAGGTGTTCGACATGGAAGGTAGGCCTGAACCACAAAGACATGACAACAAAAAGGTAAAATTGTATATCCTTAACGTTTACTACTACTTTAATATTTTATGGGTTTCACTTTCACATGACTTTCAGGCAACAGGTTCATATTTTAAAAATTTTGTTTTTTAAAAAAACTAGTGGATGATCAGAGTCAACTTATAAAACTATAAAACAGAGAATCACGATGGGGCACTATGTAAAAGTAATGTCCCTAAAAAAGTATGATGACTCGAGCAAGTGATGTCTTTGCTGACAGAACAAGACCTTTAAAGTCTCTAAAAACTGAAAAGAGAAGAGAACACGATAATGAAAATCGAAAAGAGAGAATTATCATGAAATAAAAAATTACGAGATAAACTCTGTCAGTGGCCCACATTTGTAACTTTAAAGTATAAGAAAATTCATGAAGTTTTCAGTGTTTGTTCTGAACTTTTCATCATAAAATAGTAGTGGGAAAAGCCTATTCTAAATCTAACTATCACTTCATCCATGATCAGCAAAATCAAGAGATCAACATGAGAGAAAAGAAAAAGAAAGATTACTTTGTTGGAGAAGAAGACACGATTGTACTTGTATCGATGTGCAGGGTAAACCCAGGAATTGCAGACAAAATGAACAGGACCATGGCCAGGAATGTCCTCTAAGGTGACGGTTTTGAGGTAAAATTGGCTGTGATGATGATTTCGAATGATGAAGGCCCCAGGAACTCCCATGCTCTCATGCCAGTCAGTTGTAACTGAGAATTCTGTGTCTGTTTTTGCAGTCACAGAGGATATGGTTGAAATCCAATTCTCCAAATGGCTCACCTTTCCCAGTTTCCCTCTCAGCCCATTTTCTAACAACATGACAAAGCAGAAAACATTGAAAAAAAAAAAAAAAGATTCAGACCCTTTTCTTGTTGGTTACTCTTGTCGTGATGCAACACTTTGATGCGTATGAACATGAACAACAAGAAAGATTAGAGAGACAGAGAGAAGAGGGATGATCAGCTGACTTCACCTGGGTCAGGTTTAACAGAACTAATGAGCTGGATGGACACACCCTTGCCCATAAACTCATGAACCCTATCCAGAACTGAAGCTTTTATGTCATGGAAATCCAAAACACCCTTCTTCAACAGAACCACTTTCCCTTTGATCTTCATGCTTCCCTCTTTGTCCTCCTCAATATTCTTCTTCTTGTTCTTCACACACAACTTTTGACAGAAGCCCATGATTTTCTCAACCGCAGAGATATATCAAAACGATGATCTGCACATTTAATTATAGTTGCAATTGTAATGTGTTCATAAGAAATAGCAGAGAGAGTGGGGAATATATAAAAGACCAAGAAAAGCCAGTTTTGGGCGGCGAAACTACTGGGAAAGACTTACCGTTCACTCTGTAGTTATAAGGAAAGCAGGTCTTCCAGATTTTGAATCCTGACCCAGTGGTGATCTTCCTTCTTTTTACTTATTCACGTTTGGCTCCTTCCATGTGATTTGTTCCGCTAAAGGAGGGCAATTTGGTCTTAGCGCGTCGCATCCGGCTCTTACTAGGTTTGTGCAAGTACATGGTTATTAAAAAAATCAACGTAAGATCATTTACAGGACTAAACCAGGAAAGAATCGAGGGTGCAGGTGGGGAGAGATTAATGCTTGGGGCCCAATTAAGAGGGTTTTCATCTTTATCTCTTTAGTGATCAAGAATTAAAGGACCTGATTCCTTCATCTCTTACGATTAATAGAGAGAGATAAAAACAGTTGGATTGCTGTACAAGGAACAAAATTAATGGCGGTGTCAGTAGAATAAAAATATGCTAATAAAGTTGTATGTGGGTGGCATTAGATTCTGAATCCATGCTGTTTGATGAAGTGGGTTATTTTAGACTTTGGTGTGATTAAACATGTAGTTGAAGTAGCTTCTTTCCATTAAACTAAGCTTCATGGATTCAAGAAAACATCTAACTCTAATAATTATAATCCCTCCTATCCATGATATGGAACACTTAGATTATATTACGGGAAATAAAAAATGACAGTTAAATTATTTAATATATTATAAGATATAAATTTTTTTCATTTTTATCCTTCTTAAGAAATGTGTTTAATTATATTAGGAATGTTATTTTAGAAATAATGGATAAAATGAGTGGGATAGGTAAAATTGGAAAGTGAATATTAATTATATGGGTAAAACAGCAAAAAGAGCATTAATTAAATTAAAAATGATTTATATTCAAATTGATACCTTTTTTTTTTATTATATCTTATATTATAAATAGGAGAGAGATTAAGGATCCTGCTTGCTGGTCCAGGACACTGAAGCAGGCCTGGCAGGTTCATTAACCGCGAAGTTTTGGTTTTCCCAAATGGAAAACGACAATCAAAATAAAGAATCATCCAAAACTTACATGTTAAGGAACATCTTGAGCAGACGATTAAACTTTGGACCAATTGGATAATGCCATTTGTTATTAGTTGCTTGGCTTGCAGAACCATCAAAGAAATTGTGGTAAGGAAAGGAACAAATTAAATATGTATCTACAGCACATTTGCATGATGTACATGCGATCCATGATATGTTTGGCTTTGGTGAGGCAGGGATACGTCGAGTGGAAAATACAATAATGACCTTGTCTTCAAGACACATCATGTCCTAGCAAGTCCTTATCATGCAGTACGGGGAGTAACTGTTGCAAGTGACCACACACCAGGTCATTCTCGACCAAACATATATATGGTCCATGATTATTAAGTAATTAACCCTTTTACGCGAATATAATGCCATCTCTATATTATATATATATATATATATCATCCTATCAACATATCTATTCTAATACTCTCTTCGCTCCTAATTATAAGATAAAATTGATTTTTTAGAGAAATTAAGAAATTCAGTTAAATTACTTTAGAATGTTTATATTTTTAGTATCCTTAGATTATATATTAGTTTATTAGTCAAAATAATTAGTTTGGGGAAAAAAATAAAAATAAAAATACTATAAAACAATTTAATTGGCTTTCTTAATTTCTCTAAAAAAGTTAACTTTGTCTTATAATTAGGACCGGAGAGAGTATTTTACAACTGGAAGTCTGGAACTCATTATACCCAAAAAAAAAAAAACAAAGATTCGACTTTACAGAACACAAAATGTTAGCCTTGGTCTGGAAACACACAGGGACCACACTTCAGTCTTAAAATCAGTTGTAATGTGTGAAATATGAACTCAATCTCCCACAAATGCATCCAGTGGTCGCATTATTGCGTAGGGATGAGCCAAGTTTTATTTATATTAGCAGTAAAGATAGATGATTAACAACTACAATTCCCATGAAAGCTGCATTAATTAAGTCATACTCCTTAACCTTAATTACCATCAATAATTGTTACCTTGCAAGTAATTATTTCCTGAAGCGTGTCTTAAAATGTTAAAAAGGCAAAGCAATCATTCAATGTGACGATGATGATAGTGAACCAAATTAAACTTGCACGAGGGAAGCAATTATTTTGTGGAGGCAGAATGGGTCGCTGGGTTCATGAATGAACGAGGCGACATCTATTAAGGTACAGAGGAAGAAGACAAAACGAAATGAAGGTAACTGAATACTATTGCATTAACTAATCTGATGAAGGGTTAGTACTGTTATACATGGGTATGGGTTGGTTTATGTTTGTTTTAATTTTTTAAAAATGTTTTTATAACTTTTAAAATAAGTATGTAAAAAAAATTTTATTGCAGCAACTTACAAAAAAAAATGTTTAGAAAGTACTTTTGTTTTACCAAACAAGCAGCAAGTCCGCGCGCCTAGCATAGTAACCGGACTAGGAACTTGTTTCAGTTATATATATATGGATTATGGAGTCCATGCTGGCGTGCTTAATTTTAATTCTGGATGCTTTACCACATCTTATCAATTATTACCAAACCATTTCTTTTGCCCAGCGATTATTATTAGATGTCGCCTTCATGAATAATCCTTTTGCTTCAAATCTAAATATCATGAAGTCAAAAAAAGGAAGCAAGGAGCAAATAAACAAATTAAACACATATCACATGTATGCATAGTGTTTCCTTAATCATTTGGGGGGAGTTTAGTGCATGCATGGCCCACCACCCTTCAACGTGAAGCATGCCTCATGCAGCAACCATTAAAGGGCAATGAACCTTTTTTTATTACCAACAAACATCGGTATTAGTGCAAGCTTGGAAGGGGTTATGGTTACTTAGGGCCCGTTTGGTACGCAGGAATTGATCCCATGGAAATGGAAATGGAGGTCAATTCCATGTCTTGAGGATGTTTGGTATGATGGAATTTGACAAAATTCCATTTCCACATGGAACCCAATTGAGGCCAATTCCACCAAGATCCATTCCACACAAAAAGCTAAGATTTGTAATTCCACCCTTACATTTTCATCGTTACCCTCCTTACTTACTGGTGATTTTGCTCACTCACGGCGACAATGGCGACTTCTTTTCCCTCACTAGTGTCGGTAGCTCTCCCCCTCCACCGGCAACAACAACGACGGTGGCATCTAGCACCGGTGATGACAACCACGGGAACGACAGCTCTCCCTCACCGGCAATGGCAGTGACGACAGCTCTTCCCCCTCCTCTTCGTTTGATTTGGTGAGATTTGGGCTCGCTTCACCAGATCCACATTTCCGTCTACCCTCCTCTTCTCTGATGGACATGTGCACAGCAGCGACGAGGTCGAACTTGGAAGGGAGAATGAAGATCGAACTTCGCCTGATCTGTTTTGGGAACGTTGAACTTCGTCTGATCTATTTTGGGAGTTTTTTTTATTTAGGAGGGCATTTTGGTCTTTCCATGTAAAAAATAAAACTCATTTCCATTACATACCAAACATACTTTTAAAGCTCATTTACATCTCCATATCCATTTCCATATCCATATCCATTTCCATTTTCATTTCCATCAAAATCAATTTCATCATACCAAACGGGCCCTTAGATAAAGACTGATTCGGAGATCTGAGCTTCTGGGAAATAAGATCGTTAAAACTTAAAAGAACTACCATATATTTAAGTTTGACAGTATCTCTTTTTTTTCCCCCATAAGTTTGACAATATTAATTTAATAGTATATGATACTGTATAAAAATAAAGGAGACGACACTTTTTTAATGTGAACGTCTTTATAAGAGATATTTGGTACATAATCGTGAAACGATTCCGGATAAGGTTGGAATATACGGCACAAGTAAAGTAGGGGAGAAAAAAGAGAGGAAAATAATCGGGTTTTGAGTATGTTTGTTTATTTTGACTTTTTAGAAGTATTTTTATAATTTATAAGATAAGTATATAAAAAGAGATTGAAGAGTTTTATCTTATCTTATAAAAAAGAGTTTCTAAAATTATAGTTTGAAGGTTTTCCAAAAAAACACTAAGTTTGACACAAAATTAATTATCATTCCCGAATCAGGAGGTTTGGAGATTACCATTGCAATATAATAAAATAACAGTTTAAACGATCACCAAAAAAGATGAAATTAATCATCAAGATATATGATATTTCTTTTTGGACCCCACATATTGTCCCAGACCTAAATCCAAAACCAGGTCCTCATTTTATCCTCATCAGTTATCACAGCGAAATGAAATCTCAACTATTTAAAATTTTAATCCGAACAATTTAAATTTAAAATTTTTAATTTATGGTTTTTTAAATGATAAATTTATTTTTATGAGAAACAATAGTTATAAGATTATCTTTATTTTTAATTTAGCATATATAACATAAAAAATTTATTTTTAAAATATAAAAATTAAATTAAATATGGACCATATAAAATTAAACTAATAGTAACGATGGGTGATAAGTACATTTTTATTTATTATTGTGATACGATTTCAACCATTTAAATTTTAATCTAAAAGATAATTTAAATAAATGGGACCCAAGTAGAAACGAGAGTTGAATGTGAGAGAGGAAGCCATGAGATGGGCCGCCACTAAAACAAGAAAGCAACAAGCGCAGAGAAATGTTTACATAAGGAACGTCATTTCATCTGTAACATCTTTATCTTTTATTTATATGATATATTTATAATTTTATAGATAATTATAAATTTATTAGTGATTTTTAAAAAATAATAATAAAATTAAATGGTATAAATATATATATAAACATTTCAATCACACCACCTTAAGGTGGTATGATATAAATAAATTAATTTAAAATCACACCACCTTCAGTGGTGTGAGTGAAGGAGGGGGTTATATAAACGGAATGGCTCCCGTTTTTTTTTTCAAAAAAAAAAAGATGATCTTTTTTCTTTATTAGAATCATCGGATTAAAATTTTAATGGTCCAGATTTAATATATTATAAAAATATTATAAACCCCCTCTCTCACTTCACTTCATCATTCAGGCAAAGTGTTAATTCTGGAGGGGTAAAGTTTTAGTTTTTATAGTTTTTGAGATAAATAAAGTATTCAGATTTTCTTCTAATCATAATATTTTTTTTGTGGAAAATATTCTATATAATTTTTTTTTCCTATGATAGAAATTTTTCGCTGGTTAGAGAATATTTTGGGGATAAGATTTTGAATAAATTTTGAGTTTTGTCAATATATGACTGTAGAAATGTAGAAAATAATTAATAGTTAATTTTAATCAGTTTATTTTTGTATATTTTGTGTTATATGAAATTATAAAATTATAATTTAATACTAGAAATTAGATTTTAATATGATTTTAATTATGTGGAGATTTTAAATATTATTTAATAATCAGACTATACTCGTATAAATTAGACAAAGAAATTTAATTATTCTAGAAGGTTGATATTGATGATTTTATGATTATAGGTATATTGAAGGTGAAACTTTAATTTATAAAATTGAGTGATTGATGTGAGAATATGATGTAGAGACTGTTCAAGGAATTTAATAAGTGATTTGGACTTATGAGGAATGATCTATGGCTAAGTATCATTAAGAAAATTGAAATATTTGAGAATAATGGTTGTAGAGGAGATTGGGTTTTCGAGAGTTGAATTTGCATAGATTATTTATTTTAGTATTGCTTTGTGATTAACTGGTATCTACATTGATAATGTAGAGTTTTCTTGTTGTTGGTGATTGTTCGTATTTTGCTACTCAAGTTAAGGTTAAGCTTAGAATTAAAGTAACCGGGGTTAATTTATTTTATATGCTTGTTTTGGACTGTAAGTTGTTTTATAAACCTTACTTTCATCTATATCACTTATATATGTTTTGAAAATTTATGTGTATGTTTGAATATGAACATAGTTCAGTGAAGCAGTGTATTTTCCAACTTGTATATATGAGTATAGATATTATTAAAATTGTTACTGTTGTGATGGTAATGATGTTTGAGATGGAATGTTGTATAAGGTATGATAATTTGTAAATGTTTCGAGAACTATATTGATATATTGGTTTTCTGTTATGAGATATATTAGGTTGTATAGAAGAGATATGGTGAAACTCATCGTCTCTCTCACTCCTAACCTGGATTTTGAGTTGAGTGTTTTGGACGGACATCTCCCTATTATGGTATATTGGTGGTGGTATGGGAGGGGACAATATTATTGAAATGACTAGCCAACCTCTGGTCGGATATACTAGCACTGTTAGGTTGTACCACGTCCAGAAGCGATAAGGAGAAGCAAGATGAATGAGTGGGGATAGTTCTAGTTGTTGATCATATTATGTGAAATTTAATTATTGAGAATATTATTACTATTATATTAGTTAAACCTACTTCTTTGACTTACATTCTTTTCCTACATATTTTGTAAATTAATTTTTGGTTACTGAGACTTTATGTCTCATCCCGTCGTTGTAAATATTTTTCAGGTAAGACCTCTAATTTGGCTAAAGGCCAAGGGAAGTAGCCAAAGGCATAAATGTTGAGAATCTTGTAGGCTTCTTGCGGTATTGGCGTTATATTATTTTTTATATTACCATTATAAGACATCTCATATTTTCAGAGATATCATATCTACTGTTTGAATAACTGTTTTAGAATAATTGTTTAACTTTTGTTAGGCGTGAGGCTTTATTTTTTTATTATAAGATTTTGATGGCACAACCATATCTGTGATGGAAATTGTTTTGTATGAAATCTTAATTATGAGATTCAATGTTGTAAAACTCGTGGGTTGTGAATTCTCCTGTTGTTATGTGTGCCCTGAGTAATGAATATCTTTGTAGTAGGTTTGTGGGTGGGTTTTATGCCCAGAATTCTGACATGTTTTAAATAAGAAATTGTTTTCAATTATCACTGGTTAACTAGATCTGTAAAATCATTACAGGTCATTGATGTTTGGAGAAAGGGTCGTTTCTTCATCTATATTTTGACTAATTAAAATACAATAAATCATTTTATTTTAATCCTACATGGTTGTTGAATCATCTTAAAAAATTCAAATTTTATTATTTTAAAAAATATAAACTTCACAATATAGAAGAAAAAACAAAAAACGCAACTTCCTCCTTTGAGTTGTTATTTTAAAAAATCATAAAATTTAACTTTTTTTTATATAAATGATTTATTATAGGGTTAAGGTGAAATTTTACTAATGAAGTTTTTTCCGAGAAGCGTCTGGCATAAATATCTTTTAGAAAGGGCAAAAATACCAACGAACAATTAAAAAGGGGCATTCACCACAAAAACCGTTAAATCCGTACTAAAGCCGTTAGGGGTTTTCTTCTCTTATAATTTAACGCCGTTAGTACGGATTAACGTTTTTTGTGGTAGATGCCCATTTTTAATTGTTCATTGGTATTTTTGTCCCTTTTAAAAGATATTTGTGTCAAACGCTCATCGGACAAAACTTTGTTAGTAAATTTACACCTTAATTTTTTTATTATATGAGATTAAAATAAAATAAATTATTATATTTTAATTAATCAAAAACACATGATGTGATATTCCTAAAGTAAGTAGTAGGTATTCCTAGCTCGCACAAGGGAGAAAGTCAAAAAGATATCAAACTCAAAGCTTTGTTGTCGTGCTCGTCCATGAATATGAACAAGACGTTCAGTTGTAGTGTAGTTGGTGCATGGTCCCCCTGGCGGCTGGCCCCGTCAACGTGAAACACGTCTTCGATCCACGGCCCGAATAAATTCAAGCTCAGACCAATGGGCGTCATATCATTCTGATGGACTTAGTATTTCTATTTGGGCCCACTCCAGAAAGCACAACACCGCTGCAAGCCGGCCCAAATTATAATAATCTTACTATTCTGCACCGCTGCAACCCGGCAGTTTGACAAGTTTAACAAAATGGTGGAAGAGTGTCGGATTATCAAGAACAATTTGAGAGATATCAATTCAAGTAACGGTGATGGTATCAGTGACACTAGTAAGAGAAGCTCATCCCAAAAACGTAGAGACCAAGGGTTCTCATCCAAGAGCGGCAGTAAGAAACCGTACTAAGGTGGAGATCGTGGGAATCAGGATAGTTACCACAGTGGGTATGCCCCCGATGTAATAAAACACATGCTAATAGAAATTGTGAAGGACAATGGGTGTGTTTTCTCTGCAAGCAGTCCGGACATATGACCAAAGATTGCAAAGAGCTACCGGTGAAGTCAAGGGAGAGTGGAGCCCACTCAGAAGAGAGAGAGAGAGAGAGCATATTCTATGGGCGTTTAGAGAATATTACAGGCATGAACCCTGAAATTTTTTGACAAGTGAGGGTCCTTTTTTGTTTTTGGCCAACTGACAAGTGAGAGTCATTATTCCCTGCTATCTGACCTGCCTAGCGTTTTTAGGCATCATGATATTCCGTAGGTACTGGAATTTTAGAACGAGTGAGCCTATTTTTTAAGGGTCGGGATTCTAATTCTGAATTTGAAGCCTAATATGTTGTTCAGATTGGCCACATAAATTAATGTTCCCATATCTCATATTGTTTGGTGCTGCGCTCACACACCCAATATAATATGTGCAACTAACTTGTCAATTTCCATATAATTAAAACGTAAAAACACATGACATGCTTTGGCTAAGCGATATCCCGATTATATATTATTGCAAACTAATGACCTGCTATACCCTATACGTGGAGATGTTGGTTCTTTCGGCCCTCACTCGACCACTTTATGAAAATATGCATATAATAGTTGAGACTTTTGCGTTGGTGAAGCGTTTTGTTGATACGCACTCGTTTTGTTTGGTTCTGATGATGATCGTTTTGTTTGAATATTTAAATGAGGGAGGAATAAGCCATGTGATGATTGGTGGGGATTTCAAGAAAGCACGTCACATTCATTGATATTACAAAAATGATGCGTTTGATGTTGAGACTCTTGTTGCTTGCAAGCCAATTATTTTATCTATCACGCTTTAATCTAATTAGTGTTAATCTCTTCCCCAACACTTCATCTATCCCACCTTTCATCCACACCCTCACGAAAGGTATCTCCTCCTCTTCTGGTTCCTCCAATAAGCCCAAGTTTCTTCCCTTTTTTAAAAAAACTAATAATAATAAATGCATATAACAGCTCAAACCAGGAATATTCAATTTATTAGTCAAATCATGAGGACGCAAGCTTATTCTGAATTTGATTTGAGGCCAATCCCAACGCTTAAATACCAATACCAATACCAGTGCACGTGAAAAATAAGCATTCTAATTAACGTTGACTGCCTCCCATACTATATAAAAGCGCGTCAACCAAACGGCCCCCGAGTTCTATGTGACAATAATACCAAAAGATATAATAAAGACGATGGAAAAGGGGGTTTTGAAAAAGTAGTCTAGAATATATTCCTAAGGAATAAAGGATGCCCTCGCCGCAGGATAACTACTGTTATTTTGAATCCAGTTTATTCTGTACAAGTTCACAACTTTTCAATCAATATACAAAGCAAGCACTCACAAAAATTATAATTTTTCTATTTTTTATTTTATTTTGCTTCCCACCAGGGAATGGAAAAAACAAACCCCCCCCATGTGTCAACCAAAGTGTATTGAGGGTTTAAAATAAAAAAAAAAAAAAAAACAAGTGGGTCGAACACGCCTTCTTATAGTTGATTTCCAAACAACCTGATCGTGATCTACTCCCAAATATAATCTAATTAAGTTAACTAGTTATTCAATTGTTTTTGATATATCAATATTTTGATGATTTATGATTCTTTTATAAAATCTATATTATTTATTTTACATGATCCAAATATACGATAAATCATTAAAAAGATAAGTTCGATTTTTTGGGTTCAGATTTTAAAAAATTATGTTCCGCCAATTATATGATTGACAAGGATCAAACCTTGAAGAATAAAATGGTTCACCTGCGTTTGAATGCTTTACTTTTACGTTCATCACTAAGTATGTGTTTGGAATAGCGATTGAAAAAATAAAGTTTCTCAATTTAGCTTTTGATAATCTTATTTTTGGTAAAAGCTCGATTATGTAATGTGATTTATGTTTGGAACAGCGATTGTATAAATTACTTTTATAAAAGTAAAACTTGTTTGGATTGACTTAAACACTAGTAACTTTTGTGATAATAATAAGAGAGAGTGAGTGGAAAAATATTTTAAAGGGTTAAAAGAACCAAAAAATATTTTAAAATAATTTTTGAAGCTGAAAAAGTATATTATGGATAAAATTGTAATCAGTCTGATAACACACTGAGCACAGTTGAAAAAATATTTTAAGGGTTAAAAGCACAAAAAATTAGTTTAAAATAATTTTTGTAGCTGAAAAAGTACATTAAGGGTAAAATTGTAATCAGTCTGATAGCACACTAAACACAGCTAAAAAATCATTTTAATCATTCACGCTATCCCCAAACGCTAAATCAGTAAAAGTTAGGAAATGAAGCTAATAACAAATGCTCAATTGAATGAGATAAGCTCAATTGATGAAAATGGTATCTTAACACTCACTTTTTTTCTCTCAATTGCTAATTGAGCTTATCCCATTTAATTGAACGTTTGCCTCCCAATCGCTCTCCCCAAACACACTCTTAACTTGATTATTATGATTTTTTCCTCATTTATTTATTTTTTCTGTTGCTACATTATTTTTTACTCCCCAACCAACAATAACCCGGGATTGTTGAGTTGAGGATGACTCTGATTCTGCCACGTGAGAGACCATAAACTACAAAAGATGATATATTATATAATATGAAAATCCGAGCAGAAAAACATTTTGTTTTGTCGCTGGTCTCTCTCTCTCTCTACCTGAGAACCAGCCACAGAGACCTAGCAGCAACGACTCCACCACCGATCAGTCTGATTTTTAATTAGTTTAGATCTGCACATTTCAATTCAACTACTCGTAAAACCATTACCTAATTACTGGGTTTTCAAATATAGGAATTTAATCGCACCGTTTCGTTTTCTAGAGGTGAAGTTTCAGGAGGTACCCCAGAAAACTGGACGGAGGAGATATTGTGCAGCCCAATTTTTTTAATACTGGCATGTGAATGGTAACGAGGTCTGGAAGAAAAAAGGCTTCTTCTTCTCGGCGAACTGTCATGTCGATCTCAGGCAAGTCGTTTAAATTTCCGTTCTATCTTTCCTGTTCTATTTTTCTATTCTCTGTTGGTTTTGATCTTCTACGTTTAGAAGTTTTCTTCCCTTCCCTGCCATTGTTAATCGTCCATTTGGGAGGTGTATTTTCTATGGTCGATTAGTATTTGGTTTTGGAGAAGCGCGCTAAGAAATTCTAGCCCTTGCTATTTCTATCGGTTAAGATGGTTATATTTGTTCGTTTTTCACCCGCACTTCGGATAGACTGAAGGCTTTTGTTAGATTGAAGGTTGACGTACAATAGAAGAGGGTTTCAATGACCCAGTTTCCAGAGTTCTTATCAATTTTTAGTGCCTCACTTTTTGGCCCATTTAGATGATCTGATGATAGTCTCTTGAAAGGAGATGAACTGTTCCATCTCTTGATGTTCATCCGGTATCTTCTCTAATTAGCATTGATTGGCTTCTTAATTTGTAAGGGACTTTTGTTTTTTTGTGGGTTTTTTTTTTGGGGGGGGGTGTCGGTGGGTGGTTGGATTCATCCGATATCTAGGCGGCCCAACTTTGATCTTTAATTGACTGCCTGCTGCACAAGAAGTCAGCTTTGCTTTTCTGGATAGGAGCTTTGAAGCCCCATTGTTGTATGAACGTCCTTCATGTATGAATTCTTCCCTCAGAATCCCAAAACTTGTTATGCTGTTGTCCTGTTGTGTGTGTGTGAGAGAGAGAGAGAGAGAGAGATTGCATAACCTATTTAATATTTTCAAGTTTTTATGCTTGAATTATCTTTACCTACAAAACACAGCTGATGACTTTACAATTTCTCAAATGTGGCCTTTTGGCATGTTAACACTGGGTTTTTTCCCTTCTAGAGGTGGCAGATGGTGCCGGTGACTGGGTAGCCTTGCTCTTAATTCTTCTATGAACAAATTTGCTTTGATTGCTGCTTGGTATTAAGCCAGTGCAGCATGTGCAAAGTGATTCCCCCTTGCTTGTGGACTTTACTATCTCCATGATCAATGCTACCCTTGCCATCCGAGTGCTTCTTATCAAAACATATGCTTTCTTCTGTGACTTCTTGAATAATGGAAGGGCGGTTAGTAGTAAATTTGCAGGTTGAAAAGGAAAGGCAATTTTGATATGAACAATCTGAGGTAACGTAGGGGGTTTAGTCAGCTTATGGCATGAAAATACATGTCGCTAGTCATGAGGTTGATGATGTGCTGTGCCTTTGGAATGCAGAACATCATTTGCATAATTTGACATTTATCTATGTGCTGGATTCTTTAATAAATTCTCATTTTTATATTATATGCGAATGTGATTAGTTGTCCTTGTGATTCTAAGAGAGATACATGTTCTTTCAAAGTCATGATCATATATTTTTTTCTGAAATAAATAATTTGAAAATTATTTCAAAAGAAATGATCATAGTTTCTTTGTTTTGCAGGGCTCCGTGAAATGCACCAGCAGGAGCTAGAAAATATGACACTAGCTACACAACCCTTCGAAACAATAAAATTTTTTACATTAGCTATAATACAATATATGAAGCAGACAGTATTATATTTGTTGGCAAAAGGCGGGTGGCTTGTGCTTTTCAGTATCGTGGTAGTAGCTCTTGGCATAATGCTGATGGCAATAGATGGCGTTCATGATAAGGTATTTGCACATTCTATCAGTAGCTTGCGTAGTGACTAAAATGGTTTCACTTGGCTCTTTATAGACTCTAGGGGTGATGAATTATTGTATAATCTAATCTTGACAATAGTGAAGCTCATATATATCCCTGTTGCTACTTTATTTACTACTTTTGTTTTCTTTCTATCTGTTCCTCATTTCATGTTAAATAAACTGATGCTTCAAATGCTTGTTATTCTTGCAGCATTTTGAGGAGATTATGGAATACGTTCGCTTTGGATTGTGGTGGTTGGCCCTTGGGGTTGCATCTTCAATTGGTCTTGGTATGAAAAATATCTTCAAAACAAAATTAATTGATTTCCCTCTTCTGACAAGGTTGCCTGATTTTGTGGTTCATGGTTAAAAATACATTTGATCCTTAGATAATTTTGGTATCTGCACTTAGCAAAACATGCTTACAGTTTCTAGGCTTAATACCTGTAACTGTAAGGATGTACCAGTCCTTTTGCTATCATCTTGGTGATAAGTTGTGTGGCCCATGAATTTAACTTAGTGTCCTCTTGTGTTTCTCTTTGTTGCAGGATCTGGTTTGCATACTTTTGTCCTATATTTGGGTCCTCACATAGCTTTTTTCACAATAAAAGCAATGCAATGTGGTCGAGTTGATTTGAAAAGCGCTCCATATGATACAATACAATTAAAACGAGGTCCTTCTTGGCTTGATAAAGAATGCTCTGAGTTTGGACCCCCATTATTCCAATCGGAACATGGTTCACAGGTCTCACTAAGCAGCATTTTGTCTCAAGTTCAGGTGGAAGCTGTTCTATGGGGTGTGGGAACAGCTATCGGGGAGCTTCCCCCTTATTTTATCTCAAGAGCAGGTATAGTGAGCTTTTTGTTATCTCAAACTCTTCCATTTGATTTGTTGAATGACTGTGAAGTTTATAATAATACTTACAAACATGCTTTATAACAGATATGCATACGGTGGGAACAATCTATTTACATCTAACTTGTATGATATATTTTGTTACTAGCATTATGTATTGGTCTTTAACTTTTGTTTGTCTTCTGTCACATTGCCCTTTCATGCCTTAAAAAATCCATCATTAGTGTGGGCCTTGGCGTTGCATGGAGTATAAAATGAGCCACTATTCATGACTTATGTATAGCGTGCCTTTATATAGATTATATATATTAATATTGGTTATCTAGAAATTTCTGACTGACATTTGTTCTGACTCAGTTACTGTGCTAATTTATTTCAATAAACCTGGGAATTTGATGTTTTGTTGATTAGTTTCTTTTTGAACTGATTCATGCATGCTTATAATCGTTGTCTTGGTGTAGCACGCTTGTCTGGTATCAAATCGGATGCCATGGAAGAGTTAGATACTGCAGGTAGAGGAATCATTGCCACACATCTGACTCAAATCAAGCGTTGGTTTCTTGATCACGCTCAACATTTGAACTTCTTCACCATCTTATTGCTTGCTTCGGTTAGTATAGACTTGATACTGAAGATAGAGAATGACCCTTTTCACTAAATATACTCGGGCATATTTGACTAGTTTGACATATTGCTTAGTTCGTTATGTCGTCCTTTCTTTCTAAAATCATTATTTATATTTGATCAACATGAAAATGCCTTATTGCTATTAACTGGAATTATAATTCAGGTGCCAAATCCTCTGTTTGACCTTGCTGGCATCATGTGTGGACAATTCGGGATTCCATTTTGGAAATTCTTTCTGGCAACCTTGACTGGAAAGGCACTCATTAAAACTCATATACAGGTAAATATAAGCAAAGATGTGAAGCAGGATGGGATAGAATTATAAGAAAGGTCCCGTTTACCCCTTTCCCTCTTCTTCTCTTTGACTCTATTCTTATTTTATGCAGACATTATTCATCATCTCAGTTTGCAACAATCAACTTCTTGACTGGATAGAGAATGAATTCGTCTGGGTTTTCAGCCATATACCTGGTTTTGCTTCTGTCTTGCCCACTGTGATTGCTAAACTCCACGCAGTTAAAGATAAGTATATGAAATCACGCCATGCTGTTTCCCCAAATAACCAGGTATCTCTACATGGATTGAAAATGTCAAATTGCCCGAATTTTTAACGGAAGTTTCAAATTCTTGTTGCCTTGGTAGATATGTCCAAATTTATTTTGTCGTCTTGTTTTCCTGAAATCCTATCATTTCATCTCCAGGGAAAAAAGTGGGGTTTGTCATTGGCTTCACTCTGGAACACTCTTGTGTGGCTGATGCTCATGAACTTCTTTGTCAAGATAGTGAATGCCACTGCCCAGAACTATGTCAAGGGGCCACGGGAGATGGAGTTAGCTGCAATTACAAAGAAATCTCCTTCCGCAGAATCAGACCCGCAATAAAATCCCGGATATTCTGCTTGAGTTACTTCTTCTCTATTAGGAGCTTTCATTAGACTAATACAGGACATGATGTGCAACAGAAGTTGCAGCTTCATTCTGCTAGTTTAACTCCAGGCAGTATTATTATTTGGAACGACTTATAGGTTTTAACACAATATTGTCAGCTACTTGCTAGGGCAGCAGATACATGACACTCGTACCATTCTTTGGCAGTTTAAGACACAGTTTATTTGTTCATTTGCCTCTGAAGCTGATTCTGTCTCTCTCCCCTACCACCCTTCCCCATTAACGTTTTGTGATGTTGTATCTGAAAACACATCAATTGCCTGTGCCTAGACGGAGTAGGGTATAAGCTGTTTGGTGAAACGTGTGGAGTGCAGGAGGGAAGAAAGTTTCAAAGGTCACTTCATTCAGTTTTGTTCAGATCAATCTATATATAAATAAACCCACTTGTTAAGGCCAAATATGCATGTTTGTTATAACGTTGAGATTACTTATAAGCTGTTTTTCACATAAATTGAGATAACTCATCTCACATACTTACCTCGTATACCGTACATCATAATTGAAAAACTGTTTTTAAGTATTTTAATCGCTATTCCAAAAAAACACAACTATCATATAAAACTAGTGTGTCTCTGGAAATAATTGGCTTTAGGTTTGCCCAAAACAAGAATACTAAAGTGAGGATGGGAAATTCATATTATAATGAACTCAGGGCAGCTGCACAAGGGCTATAATATAATATTGCCCATTAGATTAACATAATGATGTTCGTTTTGAGAACCATGGCAATCCAACGGACAGCTTAATAATTGGATTTAACTAATAAAAAAGCACAATAATCGTTACAATAAATAATTAGAGGCAGCCTAATAAGCAAAAACTATCAAAGTTGGGTCCCATCTGGTTCAGATCATGGTTTCATTGAAAAATAATAAATCAGAAACCAGTGACAGGAAAAAGACAGCAGCAACGAGGGTGATCATATATGCAATTACCACAGCCCATATATTTGAAACGATTTTGAAATGCAGTGCACTTGTCAACATTAATCCAGGATGATTAATAGTGTTTAGGCCATGATCTAATGCTTAAAAACATTCGGGGTCCTTCATTAACTAATCATAACTGCTACCAGAAAGATGCTTTTGACTAATATAATAAAGAAGACATATGTTATTACCCAAAAAATAATGATAATAAAGGAAGAAAAAATATACTAAGAGGGACAGAGCAGGGTTCCTTGTTCAGTTCCTACCTGTAAATTAAGTTTGGAATATTTTAGTGCCATATGATCCGAAGATCGTGAATGGCCCCACTCCCCTCCTTCCTATTTTAATGCTTTTGTTGTGTGGTCTGTGCATCAAACACGCATCTCATTACCTTGTGCTTTAAAACTGAGCCCCTGCTTCTGCTATTGTATGCTTGTCTTGTTGGAACCACATCTTTTGTAATAATGTAATATTATGAGTGTGGGCCAAATAGGATTTCTAAATTGGCATGCATGGGAAAAATAATAGGAAAGAAGAGGGTGGAGAGATCAAGGAACAATTCAATAGTATATTATTATGTTTTCTTTTTAAAAAACCATTCAAGTAATATCTTACATATGACATGATTTTATTGGAAAATCTACTACTAATAGTTATAACTAAAGAAGAAGAAGAAGAAGAAGAAGTTAAATGAATAATTATATTGTAATATTTGAGGAAAAATGTTTCAGAAATTTTAACGAGTAAGAGAGGGGTGAGAACAAAAAAGAAAAGGGGCAATTTTGTAAATGACGGTGGGGGTTAGTTGTAGTAACATGATGAGGTGGGATTAATTAAAATGGATGTACTTAAGAAGATGGTGGAGATTGGGCCCAAAAAAAAACAAGAAGAAGATGGTGGAGAAGTAATTGGGGGTGGGGTGGCAATTCTGATGTTGAAATTCATCAAGGGCCAATCACAAGCTGACACGCACTTGCCTGCTCCTCCACTCCCATTCCATATTCTTATTTAATGACGAAATGACCATTATAGGGGGATAGGCCTATATATATATATAGGAGTTGGGTAGGGCCCCTGTTATTGTATGGGAGGAAGGAAACAGAAAAATGACTAAAGTGCCCCGGGTGCGGGACGAAGCTGGTAGGCCCCAACCCCCATATCCCCCCCTTACCTTGCTTTTGAAATTATGTGCTCAAGTTGTGGGGGCGATTACGACGTTGCTGTGAGACGTGTTGGCTAGGATTCATGTGAGGAGGTTGCGTGGAATTTTAAACACTTGAAAAAGAGACCCAACTAACATACCATATCATACATAAATATAATATACACACTTGACACAGTGACACGCCCATTTTGTGAGGTTGTTGTCTCTCCCCCGTCTTTCTCATGCTTTTCCTGCTTTATAAATACTGATATCAATGCCACGGTGAAAAAGAGACTTACTTGTATTACTTCATTACTTGCCTCCTTGCTGCTTGTGCTTGTCCTGAATCTGTTTCCTTCTCACACCCCTGTTCTTGAGGTATTTCTCTCAATCCTCTGCTTCATTCTGCATTCACCTACCCCTCACCCTCATGACTCTCTCCTTCTACTCCCAACCAATCCTATGCATAAAACTGGCCTAACTCCTCTTTTCCCATTGCAGCTGGGTGGCTTCCTTCACTTTCCACTCATCCATTCTCAATCATTCGCTTGTTGACATTTCTCTGCCTCTGCAGAGTCATTCACACTTTCTTTTACCTGCTGAGATTCCAGGAATCACCAACTCGAGCTCATTTTCACTTCAGTAATTGATGCACCATCCTCTCTTCACTGCAAACCAATGGTTGGTTCAAATCAAGGAAGGACGCCTTGGCCCCACTTCCCCCACTATAGCTTACAGATAGGGACATCTTCCTTTTCTCCCTTGAACAAAAGGAAGAGAGAAAGGTAGTTGTTGAAGTCAGGATGAGTAAGCAGTGCCAATTAATGTGGGGTGAGAGACTTATTGGTACCAACCCAATTCATGGGGGGCACTACAACTTCTAATGCCCTGTTTTCCCGATGAGCCCACACTCCCTATTCCCTTGTCTTCTCCACTCCCCACTCACCTTAATTGTGTGTGTTGGTCTGCCCTGGAGGAAATTTTTGATATTTCAACAATACCAACCCAGATGAGTAATTAGTAATTACTTGTATGGTTTGGTTTGATAAGCTTACCGGTACTATTTAATTTAACTTGGGTATTCAATTTGATAAATGTGTCGTATTTTGAAAGGCCGTCCTTTTTCTATCACTGTTGTTGAGATGTCAAGACTTTGTACTTCATTTCCATTTCATTGCTTTTGTTTTGAATGAGAGAACAATCGACGGTGCTGACGAGGCCGATAGTGGGCCCAATAAGGAGGGATAAGTCAAAAGTTGATGTGCGCCGTATGGTTATTTTATGAAAATTTTATTATGAAAAAGCTTAGATACCCAAAATCTCCCACATCATTGTTTAAAAACTAACATAACAACAATTATTATTACATGTAAACAATTATTATTTTATTTTGAGAGAATTACTGCAAAATTTTAAGTAAGAAGAGAAATAAAAAAATAATCCCTTAAAATCTCAAAATAAAAAAGTGGTTCTATTAACAATCTCATGTGCACGTTTTTGACAATTTTAAGAGATTCTATTGACAACTTTTTGAGAATATTTTTTTATTTTAAGATTTTAAAGAATCATTTTTTTTATTTTTCTTTTTACATGGGATCCACCTATAATTCTTCCTTTAATTTTTGAATGCCAACCAACCCATGGTTTAGGAATTTGGTGGAGGGCACAAAGGGGAAATGCCATTTCCATTCGTGGGAGCTTCCTGTAAAAGGGCACACAGAAGGAGGACACGCAAACGTTGTCTTTTTCAGTTCATCTCTGTATTCACTATTCAGGCTTTTGGTAACGGACACACAGACACACCAAAAAAGCGAATCTTTTTTTCTTTTACCAAATTAGTGAAATTACCATTCTCACATTCACTGGAGTTCCTCACTTCTCATTTCTCAAAGCTTATTTATTCGCAATTTTGACAGAAAATAATTGTATATGTCTCTTATAGTCTCATGCTATATTATATAAACTTTTGTTAATTAAAAATCTGTGTAATTTTTTTTCAACTAGAAAATCATTAAATTTCAAATTTTAAAAATTTTATAGTTTGGATTTGGGCCCTATACGATATTTTAGGGTCGATAGTATGCCCGAATTATCCAACTGGGGATGATGTATTATCCGATCTGGGATGATATAATGGCCTAGGGAGATATTCAACATAACAATAATCATAGAAAAGATTAAAGAGATGATTGTTAAGGAGACAGATAGGAGCCACGTGTAGGACACTGGCGCTAAAAGGTTCCACACGTTTATCTCTGCAAGGGGGCCCACAATTGTTTTAGAACCGATGCAGCCATCATCTGCTGAATTGAATGATAAATGTTTTACCTCACTTCTTTTGTCATTATTCTTCACTCATTCTCACCCAAAATAAGGAAGACTTCATCAAATCCAAGCAACCAGATTCTATCATTACTCCACTTAAATGCAATGAGCATTCATTTGATTTTGGCCATAATCTTTCAACGAAAACAAGATTCTGGTAAATTTGTAACTCTCATGGAATACTCAAGTTTGTTGTCATCTTGCTCTTTAATTCTTAGGGGACCCTCTTATCAGTTATCATCGTTATTGTATTGCCCAGGAATGGATTCACAACAGCACAGAACGGGGACTGGCAAGTAGTAAATTTTGTGGCCAACTCTATTATATTCTGCTACAATTATTACATATTTCGTGCTCTTCCATATAGATATGTCAAAAGATGTCTCCTGCTCCTCTTTCTAGTCTAGAAAACAACAAAAATAATAACAATAGAATGAAAGGAGAAGAATTAAGAGGAGAAATAAAATGTAGGAAGACTTCCATTACAAACCCAAAGGAAAGGTGGTTCTTGCCTTCCTTTCCTCCAACTCGTTTCATCCTTTCATACTAATCCTGCCAACAAGCACGTGTCCGAAAGCAATTTCCCCCCACATCAACTCCACCTCTCCAAAGAACAAAAAGAATTTTGATTAGACTTCAAGATCAACCTTGTCAGATTATAAACACCAGTGTACAAAGATTACTACACACACTTCACTTCAGCCACATTCCCATGTTCTTCAGACCTTCCGTCCAAAATTGTGAGAAGTTTCTTCCCTACCTTGAATCGTATCTTGAGGCCGTGGTTTGCTTCATATTTGCACCTTCCGTCTCTTTTGAACGCGCGCATTGGAAAATGGCATGAACACATGAGGAAGACACCTTCCACTCCACAAACTCAATCCAAGTTATAACCACTTATACTCAGATTGCTATTCTGCTCTGTTTTCCATATGCACAGTTGAGTAAACAACCGACGACATCATTTTACTCACCTGCAGGTTGTTTCTGCTCCGCTGGCTTCACTTGAACTGCAGCAGGTAGAGCATAAGGGAAGCCCGCAACAAACTGATGGTGGTTTCCAGATTGTTGCGCTGTGGCGAAGTGTGCAGGATGCATGAAACCTTGGGTTGATAAACCAGCACCTTTCAAACTGCTTGCTGCAGCTGCAGCGATCTTAGAAGAATCAGTAGAGCTGGTATTAACAATTGTAACTGCAGGACAGAAGGACAACACGCCATTAGAGGAAGTGCCTGACGAGCTTTGTGGCTGCATGTGAGAATCAGGGCCACGTCTTTGAAGGTAGTACCCACTTGCCACCGAAGTTGTAGAGGTGGAACTACTTGATTGCGTAGCTTGGGGGTTCATACAAGCATTTGAGAAGAATAACTGTGCCTGCTGAAATGATTGCTTAGTTAGTTGCTGCTGCTGTTGTGGCAATTGGGATTTCACCCCCGTGCCAGAAGATGGATTCAGCTGAGAACCACTAAGGATTGATGGTACACTCCTCCCACCAACAGGTGAAGACTTCTGATTTAGCATTGCTTGTGAACTTTTAGGTTGCTGAGCTGATAAAGCAGCCTGACCAACCTTATTGCCAATTGATGTAGATGTTGTCCTTGGACTACCCCCACTTTTGGAAATTGAGGACGTAGTTGGCGAGCCAGCCATGACTGGAGGCGATGGGGAATGGGAGGAACCTGAAGGTTGCCCTTGGGTTGCAGTGGAGGATTTAAGATTTGTCGCAAAAGATATTTGTGTGTGACCTTGCTGAGAACGAGCCTGCTGCTGAGCGACAGTTTTAGCTGATGAAGGTGTCGATGACATAGATGGAGGAGACTGAGAAGAAATTGACCTCACAGAATTCTTCCACTGAGGTGACTGAGCGGCAGTGCTGCTGCTTTGTACAAGGTTTTGGGGATATGCAGATGCACTACTAGTAAACTTGGTGGCCACAGAAGAGGCAGAAGGAAGGTGATCTGAGTAGACATTTCCATTACTTGAGGATACTGTCTTGCTTCGCGGAGCAGCTGTTGCTAATTGATGCTTCTGAATCTGAATTGTTTGCTGCTGTTGCTGGTTTCGCTGTATCTGCTGCTGAGAACTGACAGTACTGTTATTGAATGTAGCAGGCATGCCAGAAACCAAAGCCCGGGATGTAGCAGAACCAAGGTTGAGTGTTCGGGCTGAGCTATCAATAACATTGTTACCTGAAATTGCAGACATCGAGGGATCTGACATGTCTGACCTAGAGAAAACAATGGACTGTCCTACGGTTGCGGGAGCTTTTCCCGCCACTGCTTTCCTATCTTCATCAGGGTTACAAGAATCACCTCCAGTTTTCCCCACTTCGGAGACACGAGAATTTTTCTTCTGCTGAGCAGCTTGAGCTGCCATTAATTGAAAGTTTTGACCCTGCATAATTGGATGGTTCTGGACAATAGATGAGAGGTCAAGGCCAGTGGCAGTAGCAGCACCATTAATGGACGCAAATGATATGGCAAATGCCTGAGAAGCTTCTGCTCCAGCCTTTGAACCAGTATGCTGCTGTTGCTTCTTTTCACTGTGACTGCAATTAGCACCAGCAGCAGCAGCTGCACCCCCAATCGACGGATGTGTCATCACAGCAAAATTTGGTGGCTGCATTGGCATTGCAAAGTTGTGGCCATATATGTTCATAGGAGCACGAGCGAGCCTACCATCTGCAGCAGATGGGTTATCTTCACCACCCATCTCATGATGAGAAGCATGATGGTTGGGCACATGCTGCCTCTGTTGCTGCTGCTGCTGCTGCTGCAGTGACTGTGGTGGCTGGGTTTTGGATGAGGCTGGAAAACCTTGCAAGCTCCCACCACCACTTGTGCCACAAGCATTAGGCTTTTGTTGCTGATTCTGCAAATGTTTTTGTGAAGATGATGACCCACTAGACATATTTGTATTTTGAAGACCATGTTGATTCTGTTGAGATTGCGCAGGGAGTTGCTGCTGCTGAAGCTGTGAAGGGTGGAGCATTTGAGAAGAATAGAAAGAACCATTGAAGAATGGCAGAGCCTGGGCATGGGTTCCTCGGTATGCAGGTGGGCCACCAACATGTGCTGGTATGGGAAATGGGTATGCATTATTCTGCAAAATTGCCAAGTACTGAGTTTCATTGGCAGGCATATTATAGCTGAAGCTCATCGGTGGTGCAGAAGCAGACACTGTAGCAGAAGCGCTTGCCGAGACTGCACTAGATGTGCTAGCTGATGAAACCACAGTTCCTGTAGAAGGCAGAGACCTCACAGATCCAGGTCGAACAGACGCAGCGGCAGCCTGCTGTTGGTTCAGTGGAAAGATGAAAGCAGGACCCTGCTGGAATTCACAAAAAGCAATAATCGACCCAATTAAAATCCATGATTAAAATTAGAGAGCAGGGGGAGAAATAACAGCAAATGCTCAATCAAAATTAGAAAATAACTTAGGTGACTACCACCGGAAAAGGACACAAATCGTACCAGAATATTACTAGGTGCTCCTGGGGGCAGAGCTTGCTGGAGCAATATTGGCTTTCTCTGTGCATTGTCAATGTTGGCAGCCTGAGAGCCTTTTTCCTTCCCAAGATGACCTGGAAATATGGCAAGACTCTGCCCTTTGTCTTGAGCAGAGTTTGCAGTCCTGCTGACAATATTCCCTTGCAATTCGGTAGAAGGTACCACACTGAGATTGCAGGCCTTAGCACCGCATAATGATGCAGAACCTGCTGCGGCCGCAGGCCAGAACGGATTCATCCTTGCAATTTGTTGCTGATACAATATATTGCGGGCAATGTAGCAATGGGTTGCACATTTTTTGGGCCGGGGCTGATTGAAAAGTAGATGAGGCGGCTGAAAATGTCAAATATTACATAAGAGACTTTAGCGAGCATGTTTTTGACATTATTAAAAAGGAAAAAAAAATAAGAAGAACTTCATTCACAAAATAAGAAAAGAAAGCGCACATACTGGTATAGCCGGAGAAGACACGGCGGTGCCATCCATGGATACAACTCCTTGTAGAGGCGTCATATACCTGTTAATGAGAAGATGGTCACGTCCCAATTTAAAAGAAGAGCAACAGAACCCTAACACCGGTAACAAGCGTTAATAACAAAAACGGATGAGCATTAACCCGACCGTACCCCATAGGAGGAAGCCCGCCCGACCAGCTGGGAACGGAGATCGGCAGAGGCACAGAGCTGGACTGAACTGCAAGAAAAGAAAAATCTCGCACAAACAACCCAGATGGGCAAACAGAGAAGGGGGAGACAGAGAGTAAATCATTCAGATTGAAATTACCGGCTTTCTCTGAGTTCGATTGCTGCGGCTGCCTCTGCGCGTTCTGCTGATGCCTCTTCCCAACCATATTGGGACCACCACTATCTTTATCAGTCTTCTCTAAATCCATCCGTAGATCGCTATTCCTTTCTTTTTGAACATTCGCTGGTTTCAGAGAGTTGGCATCGTCCGCAGCTGCTCTCTTCTTATCAGTTCCGATCGCCACCGCCTCATCCTTGTTCATTTTCTGTGATTTCTCATCTTCCTTGACCAATGGCTTCGCCTCCTGCTTGCACCAACAGCCAATAAATTCATTTCGCCGTCGGCAACACAACACTGGGTAAGAATAAAGAAAAATAAAGGCACGACTCACTTACCATTTCAGATTCTGCCGCCAATGGCTGCGGATCTCCAGCCGCAAAATTCATCTCCACGTCTCTTTCTGGAGAAGATCTCGATGGAGGAGGTGGCGCCTGCACAATCCATTGAAAAAGGAAAATTAAAAACTAACAAAAAATAGAAAACATAGTAGGAAGTTGGAATTTAGAAACTTGGTAAAGGAAAATAAAACACACCATCAGATCTATCTGGATCTTCTCTTCCCGCTGTCTCACACTCTCGGAAATCATTGGGGTCCTGAAAAACCAAGAAAATCAGAAAGAAAAACAAAGCTTCACATTTCTTAGCAAACCCAACCGAAGCTCAGCAGAGGAACGAAAGACAAGTTTATGATACTCACGCTTTAGACGCTTTGACGTCCTCAGGGTCATCGTTTAACTTCGGCACAATGGATTCCTTCTTCGGAGACTGAGGCTCCTCCTTACTCAATCCCACATCTGGCCTCTCTGATTCTTCCGGCGCAGGCTTAGAATCCGAAGATGTCTTCCTTTCTAACTTAATCGACTCTGGCTGAGGCTCCGATGGCGGTTGAACGACTAGGGAATTGGGTAAACTGCATGACAAACCACCGGTTTCGGATGCAGATCCAGCGGTTTTATCGAAATTTGGAGAACAAGTTTCGACTTTAGTAGCCTGATCACTTTCGGCCTTGAAGGTTGATGCAATGGGGCCATTCCGAACGGCGAAATTCGTCGGATTTTCACCCTCATCCTTCGCGGGACGCGGTCTTTTCCTCTTGGGTGCTGCTGCGGAGTACAATAAAAAGTACAAATAAGTTTCATCCGTCCAAAAACAGATAGACAACGATGTTCTTCCTTCCCCTTCATTTTTTGCCAACCGTAAGCAAAAAATGTAGGAAAATATCAAAGAACAATTGAGCTTTGAAAGCTCAGAGAACCCAACCAATAGCAGATGAGGGAGTTATGGCAGTACTGGGACCTTGGGGTGGAACTGATGACGATAGAGGCGGTGCGGATTGTGAATGTGAGATCGGTGAAGATACCCCGGACTTGCCATCACCGGAAGATTTGCTAGTGTCCCTGGACTCAAACTTCAATAAATCATTCGCCAACGGTTCTTGCTTGGAAATCCCTTGAGGCTGTCTCATCATACCGTACAAGACTTCGGCGATCTCTATCTCGATCTCATCCTGAGCTGAAGAAGATTTGGATGAAGACTTCGGGCCTCGAAGCTTGGGTCCACTGGGCTTCTACAGCAGAATAACAACTCGTTAGTATGGCAATCGCAGGACCAGCATATCGCAAGACGAGAGAAAGCGAAGAACAGCAAGAACTCACTATCTTCTTGCGAACCGGAGCGTTAGATGAAGATGGCGATGCCGGAGATGGGGAAGGTCCCACACCCGTTGCTATTACGCTTGTTCTCACTGGAGAAGTTGACGCTTGCCCGTGAAATGGCTCCCCTAGTATTCCACCATTAGAAGCCCGACATTCTTGCAATCTCTTCGTAGACGCTGAGAAGAGAAACAGACGGAGAAGTGTTAAAGTCTCTAGTTTAGATCATCAATTTGAAATACAGTCAATTCGATTACTCCTGAACCAGAGCACCCTACCTGACCGTGCCTTCCTAGGAACCATCACCCCAATCATCTCATCGGCGGCCTTCCAAGTCGACGCTGCTCTAAAATCTTTCGTAGGAGGAAAGCTCTTCCGATGGTTTGATAAGGAGGAGGACGATAAAGATGATGGGTTGAGCGGAAGCATTCTTACTGAACCTCCGCCAACATCATCATCCTCGTCTTCTTCATCATCGTTAACACTCTCCTCCGAGCTATCTTCCGCGCCGTCTTCCCTATTGTTGCCGTGCATCAACCTATCCCCTCTCCTCCTCTTGGAGCGACTCGATCGATCCCTCTCGCGCTCTCTGTCTCTATCTCTGTCCCTCTCGCGATCTCGATCCTTTTTCGCAGTCCCTCGATCTCTGAGCCTGGTCGGCTCCTGTAGCTCCATCGGCCCATCTTCCTCTGCAAGTCATAAAAAGAAGGGAGGCCGTCAGAAATCATGGAACAAGAAAGGGGGGCTTTGTTTGAAATTAAGAAGATGAGTACAAACATGACAGAGTTATAGATCTGATGGAATTACCAGGTGAGTCTCTGAAAGTGTGAGTCCTCTGTCTCCTTCTGGACAAACCATTGGCAGCCATAGTGTTTCTCCGAGCTTCTCTGCTTCTGTCCATTCGATGCTTTGAGTCTGTGACACCGCCGAATCATCCACAACCACAAGATTCACCTCATCTTTCATGAGGAAGGATGATCAGCAGTTAAGATGATTGAGGGACACCAAAATTGGAAAGTAAATTGATTGTGTAGAGGGAAGAAGAGTCGTATAGGAGAGGAGGCTGCTGCTAGTTCTTCTTCTTATCTTGAGCGGGTGTGTTGTGCGTCGCTGCTGCTCCAGTGCTGGCTCTGTCCCCTTCCCTTTGCTTCTCCCTCTCTTTCTTCTCTTTTTAATATGCTCCAATCCCATCATCATCATCTTCTTCTTCTTCTCTCTCTCCACGAAAACCACCTCCCGAGCCTGGTACGCGGTCACGATTCATCCATTTTTTACGTGTTCTCATCCTCGCCGTTGGTCTCGTTCCCGAAGCACCCCGTCCGATTAAAAAAATAGAATATTTTCGGGGCCACGTCAGAGTGGGCCCACTTGGGAAATGGTTGACCCACCGCAAGGGATGCTTTTTCCCACCTTGTGAGCTCTCTCCCCGCCTTGTCGTTTTGGGGGGTGCTTTCAACTTTCAGTCTCTCCCTCTGCCACGTGTCTTACTGCTACGTCAGCTCACCTCACTTACGTGGCTCCCTCCGTGACCGTGCACCCAAAGAAACCCTAGCCGTCACAACAGCCACCTCCACTCTCTCCTCCCACCCTCTCGCCTTTTACTTCCATATCGTTTCGGTAAAAGATCCTGATTACTTTGTTTATTAGAAGATACTACCCCTTAGATTATGCTCATTGTTTAACAAATTCGCTATAAACATTTTTGTGTGGCTTGGACGAAATTTAGCTTTATAGTTATTGGCGTTTCTTTTGTTTTTTTTTTTCCACGCCACGATTAAATTATAATTTTAAATTGAATTAGTGACGGTGTAGCATTAAATAGTTTTAAAATATTTGAATTAAAAAAGGAAAAAAGATATGATTCAAAATTTTCACAATAATTACATTCAGGAGTTTTCTAAGGTTATGTTTGGAAACACTTATTTTTGGACAATAAGTCTTTATTATGCAAGTTGAGATAAAACTCATCTTACATACTTACCTCATATACCGTGAATCACTATTTATAAGCACTTATTACTTAAAAATAAGTTATTCTAAACCAAGAATTTGAAAAATAAACAAGGGTGGGAGTCTCATATTGAATTAAAAGGACTCATTATTTATTGTCTCTACCCTCTAGTCAATTTAATAGGCGGAGATGGGTTTAGAGATAAGAATGGGTGTGCATACTGTAGAGTTTGAATAAACATAAATGTGCGGTTCTTTGGCTTTAAGCGCCATGGTTTGAGCGCATTAAAATAATGGGAATCAGATAATGCTCAAAACACACAGAACCAAACAAACAAATAATTTTATATTAAGTCCACTAGACCACTACCATATTCAGCGATATCATATCTAATCAAATCTTATTCTATGGCTTAACTCAGCATTCATTAATCCATTTTCCTCCATTATTTTATTAGCCACTGTTTTTTTATTAACAATTATGGCCAGCATCCTCCAATTATTTATTAATTCTCATATAATACTCCTCTTTCCCCTCTTATTATTATTATATATAACCCTACGAAACCAATTTCTAGAGGCCCAACCAAGCACTTTGTTTAAACGACACCTCCAAAATACAATCATTAAATAAAACTTAACGATCAAGAATATAACTGCGAAGTTGGTAAACAAATTCAAATTTAATCCTCTGTGTTTTGAAAAAGGCAACGCGGCTAACATAATAAAATGTTGTGGTTCATCAATTAGACAATTAGTCAAGATATTAGTTTTTTTTTTCTTTGTCTGTATTTTTAAGTTGGAATAATTAATGGGTTTAGTTTTTTGCACTTTACGATCACGCCTGTGTGGTTTTTAACATACAACAATTCAAGGTAAGATCTAAAAGTAGAAGGGCGGAACTTACATGCATGATGTACCCGTATAATAAAGAATTACAGCATTAATCATATTATAGTAATCCGATTTTATTATAAGTTATGTTTATTCTTTAATTACATGAATATTCTAATATGTAACGAGTCACATTTTTATTTAAACCGAATTAAGTGATAGATCTAATATTTCAAGCCTTGAATTTTCTTCAAATGGATCCATAGTCCAATGGAGGATGGAGGTTGAAAAAACAAATTGTGGGACCAAATGTTAAGTGAAGTTCATGAAAAAAAAAAAAGTCAAAAACCCCTTTCTTTCTTTCTCCACCTATATACTTTTGTTTGTGGAGAAATCCCTCTCCAATTCCAATTTCAACGCTTTTACCGGATTCAAATTCAAGTATGTATTAAAAAAACAGATGAAAATTGACAGAAAATAACATTAATGGGGCCATTATTCAAAACATACGCTATTTTATATTTGTAATTTATTTATATGACCCGATTTCAAATTATTTCAAGTCCTCACGTCACCGCATATATTAACTTATTATATACTGTAGGGCGTAGGCTCAGTGTTATATATGCAATGATACTGGCAAAAAAATATATATGCAATGATCATTGTTCTTAAAATACAATAGATAAATTATTTTATTTTATTTATTTTTGCCATGAGAAGTTATTTTATATGAAATTATAATAAGAAAGTATTAAAAAGTCCACAGGTGAAGTTCCGCATAATCAAAGTTTCTCCTGCCAACGGGAGGGTATTCATGTCCAGACCTCTAGCATAGAGATGGGAGAGGAATGCGTGGTAAAAAATATGGATGAAAAGTTTTTTCAAAATACATTAATATTAGAAAACACATATATAACAGAAAAATAACTACAGTGCTTGTTTACAGTGATAATTATACTATATAAAAAATTATGGATCTGACGCCTATTTCTATTGCATTTAAAAACAAAACCATAAAAACATTAGTTAAGGCTGGAATCTTGAATATGATTATTTTTAATAAAAGAATACGTTAAAAAAATGCCATAAAAATATATAAAAGTTAAAATTAAAAAATGAAAAATATTCAGTCAATCCAAAAAAATTATTATAATCCATCCATCCTCCCCAACCTTCCATTGAACTAAACAGAGTGTCATGGTTAAAGAGATATGGAGTGAGACACTGCTTAATCCATGGTATCGGTATTTCTTTGGCTCAACCGATAGAAATACTTGGTTAACATGGTGTTTACGCCATCATGATCATATGTATGGCTACAAGTTTCGACACTGGTCTACGGTTCTATGTAGACACATTTGATTGGCAAGGAATGACTATATTTTCAACAATAAACAATAGAGTAAACATGAGTTATTGGCACATACTGGTTCAGGTTGTCTTGGGGTATGTCTACTCACATGCAACCGAAGCCTTACATCACGCCAAGTACGAGTTGGCGCCCTCCACCTGCTAGGGTGGTTAAAGTTAATACAGATGGATCCAGGAATGAAGCATCGGGGTGATGTACTTGTGGTGGGGTGGTAAGGGATGAACAAAGCGGATTCATCTAGAGGTTTATGTTTAGGATTGAATGCGGGTCGGTTATCACAGTAGAAGCCTGTGGAATTTTGTGCGGTATAAAATTAGCTTGGGAAGGAGGATTTAGGCATATTATTGTTGAAAGTGACTACAGCAAAGTATTGGATCTTATTTAAAGACTGGTACCTGATGAACATCATGATGCTACTTTAATCTTGGAAATTCAATCAATGCTGGGACGTGAGTGGGATATGAAGATACTACGTTGTTGTCGGAAGGCAAATAGAGTGGTAGATTACTTGGCAAGAAGAGCATGGGATATGAGGGTGGATTTTCTTGTAGTTGACAGAGAACCTGCTGAAGTTAAACCACTATGTATGGAAGATGTTATGAATCAACACATTTATACTGAGTTAGTAGAATAGAACCCGTAGGGTTATGCCTTCACTTTTTCTAAAAAAAGAAGAAGAAGAAGAAGAGATATATCAATAAAAAGTAAAAGCGATGTCAAATGGGTGAATGTTTGCAAGAAAAATATAGAAAATAATAAATAAAAATATTTGTGTAAATATTAGCTTATCCCTCTAACCCGATTTGGGATAGTCTAGTGTGATCCAGCGTTGGTATCGTAGCTAGGTGTTAGCTGGCAACAAATTTGTTTTAAATGATCAATTAAATTTAAAAAGAAAAATTATAATTAGGTCCCAGAAAAAAAAAAAGATACTTTAAAATCTCAAAAAAAAAAAAGCAGAATTATATTCAGATTCAGCTCAGGAGAAAAAATGGTTCCGTTGAAAATTATAATTCACGATACACAAAATAAGTATTTAGGAAGAGTTTTGTCTCAATAAGTGTAAATAAATACTTTTGGAATTTCCAATTGTGGTCACCAAAAAAACACTAATGAAACCCTACATTTCACTATATATTTTTTTATTAGGGTTAATATAATATTTGACCTATTTTGTTTGCTCTCATTTTGATTTTAATCTCTTAAATTTCAAGCCATAGATTTTGACCCCTTAAATTTCATTTTATTTAAAATATTAGTCTCCATACCTTAATAAAAATATAGATAATTTTGTTATACAGGAACAAAAATAGTATTAATCCTTTATATTATTATATGATCCTATGTCGGTCCCATGCCTTTATTTTATTTTAAAAAAATTTTAAAAAAAAGTCAAAAAAAAAGTTGGCCCGACGGAACAACTAGGAATTCACTAAGGGGGCGGTATAGTCCCAAAAAATACTGTGGAAAAATCCCAAAACAAGACAATGCTTGAGAAAACTGAAAAAGGATCAAGTTTGCGGGATATAAGAGAAAAATTACTGATTGTGAGAGAGCTATCGCAGATTCTGAATTTAATCGAAATATTGTGGTAACTTAATTATTTTTCACGATTTTCGCTGGTCCAAATCATCATCATCACTCTTTTATTTATAATTATCTATATACACAAATGTGGCCTCAAAGGCCCAAACGAAAGAAACAAGTCCACAAAGGCGGAGAAAACGTGAAGGATCCTACTACTTTCTTAATTTAATAATTCCAATATATATATAATATTTATCGACAATCAGACCGAACTCTTTTAACCTGATACCAGTATACTCTTTTTCTAAGGGATCTCTTGGCTTTTTATTCCTCATTAAAGTTCTCTTTTTTTTTTTTTTTTTTTTGCCATTTCATTAAAGTTCTCTCTTATCATCGTTTCCTATCCCAATCTCTTTCCCTAATCACCCATTCACATCCCACCATTCCTCTTCACTCAACCATTACACATGCCTTTTTTTTTTTATAGGACTGTGGGCCCCGCGCGTCTTATTCATATTCTTGAGTTTACGCCTGATTTTTTAAAAAACTGGATCCGACTTTCATCCAAAGTAATCCCCTAATATTATACGCTAAATTATTTGGCACTAAAAAAATATATCCAGCATTCTGTCTCGAAACTTGGATTGTTTTGACCTTGCTTCCCACAATTATTAATTCTAT